>BLBF01000040.1:15449358-15464936 GCA_015471245.1 Laticauda colubrina
AGCATGCAACCAGACATAATGGGCGGCCAGGTAGCTGTGCAGGTTCTTAAGTAGGTCTTATTTTAGGGGTAGGCCTTGGTGCATGCATAGAAAAACATGCTAGAGTTTATTTTAAGGATAGGGCTTATTTTTGGGGAAATGGTATCTATTATCTGTAGAAAGAGAGACTTATTTGATTATTTCAGCTAAACACGTTGTTGTAAACTCATTGGCATAGTGCTGTTTTGTAAATGTAATGGTGGCTTTGTTTTTTCCAGGACCATGTGCAGAGGAGAAAATTCAATTTTGAGACAGCTGAAAGCTGAAAGTAAGTCCTTTGCTTGGGTCTCTGTAGGTGCTCTTACCATAGGGTCTTGAGGACACCAAACCTTGATGAATCTGCCATAAAGCACATAGTAGCTGGAATAATTTCAGGATTATGTAATAGTTAATGTAGGAGGCTTCAATTGTGTCAGGGAAATCTTCAAAAATAATGAAAACAACTAGCAAAACAACATCTGGGTGTCTGGAAAGAAAAAAAAGAGCTGCTATCTTATGCATCCCTTTGGATGTGATTCTAAATGAGCTGCTTCTCCTGATTTTACGATGTCATTCCAGCAAGCTGACTCCCTAGGCTTAGTCAGAAGGAATTGAAATTTGGATTTATGCCAAAACTGCTAGGTAATCAGACTGAGAATGTTTATTGTTTCCTTTTTCTTTTCCGTTGGTAGACATTAGCTGAATGATGGATAAATTTCAGACATTTGCATCCATGTTTTTGTTTTGTTTTTTCAGATACATTTATGATATTCTTTCTTATTGGGACTGCAGTTACAGAATTATAATAATATGGGATTGGTGGGGTTGAATGTTATCCATTCTACTTCTATAGCATCTGGTACAGCCAATTTGGTATTATTATAATCCGATGCAGAAAATCCAGAGTTTCTGTTCTATATCAACCCCTCTAAGACTCCTTCCACCAATCTGTTGCTATCTCCCATAATACTAACAATCATTGCGAAAGATTGTGCTAGCTTGGAATTATAGTAATTAAGTATGATATGTTTGAAGGGTTCTAAATTGTAGTCAGTCTCCCTAGGTAATTGGCTTCATGGGCTATTACTGTCAAGAAATATATTCTAACAATTAGCCCAGATCTCTACATTCTGTAATTTAAAAACTTCAGAAAAAAAAATTCAGTTTTCATTTCTTCTTACTTTTTAAAGTCCTAAAGTTTTTTTTTTCTGTTCTTTGTTCTCTTCTTTCCTTCTCCATTTCTTAATGGAACCCTTCAGTTGGAGACCAGTGGATTAATTACATTTCATTCTGTGGACTTCGAAATTATGCTGAGCTGGAAGGGAAACTCATTACTGAACTGATCTATGTCCACAGCAAGCTGCTGATTGCTGATGACAACACAGTCATTATAGGTAAGAGAGACATTTGCTAAGTACCAGTGTTCAGGAGTTGACTGTCCCTGCCATAGATCTCTGCAGATTTCAAGAGGGCCATGGGACCAATTTGGAGTTTCAATTAGAGGGCTGTTTGAATGACTCACTCCTTTGAATAAGTCATTGAAGTGGATGATTGATTGTAAATTCAATCTTTCTCCAAATTGAATAGGTGGTGCAAATCTAAGTTTGGGTGCATCACATATCCCTCAGCCTACAATTTACAGCGCTTGAAATCCATGCCAGTAGATACCTCCTGCTGTTGCTGTGTTGGTTCCAGATTTGTTTCTGTGTCCAAGTAAAAGTTTTGCCTATCATGTTTAAAACCTTCATAGCTTGGAGTCTGAATAACTTTCAAGAACATCATTCCTACCCATATTTGACCCTTTCCATGCAAGGGATGCGGTGGCTCAGTGGATAAGATGCTGAGCTTGTCAATCAGAAAGGTCGGCAGTTTGAATCCCTAGCGCTGCGTAACATCGTGAGTTCCCATTACTTGTCCCAGCTTCTGACAACTAGCTGTTCAAAACCATGTAAAAAATGCAAGTAGAAAAATAGGGACCATTTTGGTGGGAAGGTAACAGCGTTCCATGCGCCTTCGGCGTTTAGTCATGCCGGCCACATGACCACGGAGATATCTTCAAACAGCGCTGGCTCTTCGGCTTTGTAACAGAGAGCACTGCCTCCTAGAGCCGCAAACAACTAGCATGTATGTGCTTTATGCATTTCTTGGGTTCCCCCTCCTGCCAGAGTAAAGGCATGGAGGCCGTATTTTTTCAGTAACATCCTGTGCTCTTTGGACATCCACCGAAAATGAGGAATGCCCTCCAGCTTCCTGCCTTCAAGAAGGATTGGAGAACTCTGTAGAAAGTGAGCACCCATGATATTAAGGCTGTCTTATGTTCAGTAGTTAGGTCTTGTTCAGCCACGAAGTCATGTCTAACTATTTGCGACCCCATAGACCATAGCACACCAGGCTCCACTATCCTCCACTTTTTCCCTGAGTTTGCCTAAATTCATGTACATTATGTCAATGACACTATCTAAGCATCTCATCGTCTGACGTCCCCTTCTCCTTTTGCCTTTAATATTTTCCAACATCAGAGTCTTTTCCAATTAGTCCTCTTATCTCATTAGGTGGCCAAAGTATTTGAGCTTCAGTCGTTAAGTTAAACTATTTAAATTATTGCTTTATTGGGATTTTTGAAATTTTAAACCATCTTGGGTTGTTTGTTTTTTTACAAATAATTACTTTCATAATTAAATTTAGGGAGCAGCCAGACTAAGGCAGGTATATTAGAAGCACATGAAATCAGGAGAGGGACATGAAAAACAAAATTAATACCAATCAACAATCATATTTCTCTACAAAGAGAAAAATCCAATAGCCATAGTTATACAATACATTAATTCAGAACAATCAGTATTTCCAAAAAATATTATTCTGGATTAAAGGCAAAGGATGGAGGGGGGGGGGGAGTATATGCGCACACACACACATACACACCATCCTTTGCCTTTAATCCAGATATATATAAAGAAAGCTGACAGTTTAAAACAAAATGCCAAATAGGTGAAATATCTTTTTATTTCACTGTATCTCTGGAGAAGAATAAATGCTTCCAACATTGAGCCAACCTTTCCTTACTTAAAACTGGCCCTGCATTTATGTGTTTCAACAGCTTTCAACTAAAATATCTTCTTGGCAGAGTTGTTGATACTATAAAGTTTGGATTCTGTTCTGCAGAAATCCTGTGGAATTACTGAAGAAATCAATCTTATTTTTTCCTGATCTGAACTGAGAATTATTTAGCCTTCTCTTGTTGGCTGGGATTTAAAGCTGTTGGTATTTTTGCACACACACACACACACACACACACAGAGAGAGAGAGAGAGAGGGAGGGAGAGAGAGAGGGAGAAGGAGGGGGGATCGTTTGTTTCATGGCATTGCTGTTTTAATTCAGTTCAATTTGTTTACTGATTAGTCGTTTGCCCATATCAAGCACTTGTAAAAACAATAGAAAACAAAGTCGGGAATATTGTTAATATATCATTGCCCTGCAGTTAACCTGATATACCCTCTTAATCTTTTGATATAAAAATATAGCCCACCCTAGCCATGTACATGTTTATTCCCTGCAAAGTATCTAATAAATTTTTTCTTGGTGTCCCAGTATTTTTTGGGTTTTAATAATCTAAGCAGGGTAAACAATATATTATGAATATGTCCTACTTATCTTTGTATTGTTTTTATAGCTTTTCAGTATGGTCAAATGATTAATCAATAACCAAATCGTCTTGGATATTTGACTCTTTATAGCAATTGCCCTTCAGCAATTTTCATCTTCAAACTGCTGTCTACTGTCACACCTCCTTTCTTTCTTTCTTTCTTTCTTTCTTTCTTTCTTTCTTTCTTTCTTTCTTTCTTTCTTTCTTTCTTTCTTTCTTTCTTTCTTTCTGAAAGGGTAAGGGATAATGTACACAAGAAATTTCTGTTGATTGAAATGCACAAATATGCACCAGATTAAGCCCATGTCACACTGGCCAACGGATGCAAAACGGACACAACGGACGAGCAAAATGTTCCATCCATTGGTATCCGCTCTCAAAAGGGGCAAAAATTTGCATAACCGGAGCGGATAACATAGACGCGGGGAGGCCGCAGGACAGATGGAAAGCGGATGCGGAACGGAAGCACAGCGGATGGGAGCGGATGGCACATCCGCTAGGCTTCCGGGGGGCTGCAGATAAGCGTACACGGAACGGATGCAGCGGATGCAGAGCGGACGCCGAACGGATGAAGCGGATGCACAGCGGAAGCCTAGCGGATGCACAGCGGAAGCGGAACGGATGCCGAGCGTTACTTGTGCATGCAGGGGGGAAGTATTACGTAAGTCCCCCGGATATAAAGGGAAGCAGCTCGCACGTGGCCAGCATTCCGAGGAAAGACCTGCTGCTGGACACTTCGAGTTCCTTGCCTGCCCTGCCAGCCTGCCTTCCAGCCAGCCTTGGTGCCTGCCTGCCTGCCTGCCTTCCTGCCAGGCTTTCTGCCAGCCTTCCTGACAGGCTTTCTGCCAGCCTTCCTGACAGCCTTCCTGCCAGCCTTGGTGCCTGCCAGCCTCCCTGCCAGCCAGCAACCCCACAACCATGGGGAGGAAGCGAAAGCCTCAGCAACCTGCCGCCATCCCTGGCAAGAGGCACAGGGCCAACCACAGGATGCCAGGGCCTCCCACCCCCTGCCCCTGACTCTGCTTCTGCTGGGGCTTCTGCTGAAGCTGCTCCTGGCGGTGGTGCTTCTGCTGGTGCTGGGGCTTCTGCTGGTGCTTACTCTGTTGAAGCTGCTCCTGGTCCTGCTCGTGCTCCGGGACTTGCTCGTCCTGCTCGTGTTCCTGGTCTTGCTCGTCCTGCTCATTCTCCTGGTCCTGCTCGTGCTCCTGGACTTCCTGGCCCTGCTGGTGCTTACTCTACTGCTGCTGATCCTGTTCCTGCTGCTGCTGCTGCTGCTGCTGATGATGATGATGATGATTATGATCCTGCTGGTGAGGATGATGATGATGATTATGATCCTGCTGGTGAGGATGATGATGATGATGGTGATTCTGCTGGTGCTGCTGCTGGTGGTAGTGGTGTGGAGGAGCAGCCCCTACTACCTGGGAGCCCCTCTGATGAGGGCCCATCTGGTCCTGCCAAAGGGAGGAAGAGGCGTATGCGACAACGGGAGAGGAGGCAATACTCCATTGCGGAGGCGCACGAGGATGAGGTGCTGGAGTGGCTGAGAGAGAACGACTATCTGTGGCGGAAGGGACACCGGCTGTACAGGGACACCAAGCGGAAGCAGGCTGCTTGGAGAGAGAGGGCGGAGAGTATGGGTTACACTTTGGAGGTGCTCCTCGGCTGGTGGAAGCACATGCACACCTGGTACGGGAAGCTGCACCTGAAGAAATCTGGCCAGGCCACTGTGAAGCTGACAGACAGAGAGACCTATGTCATGGCCAGGTGCAGCTTCCTGGAGGGTGAGGTCCGCCACCGAGGAGCACCAGGAGCCCCTCTCACGACCCTCTCTCTCCGGCAGCCTGCTGCCACCCAGTCCTCTTCCGGCCGAGAGTCAGTCCCTGTCTCCAGGCAGGTTTCTGTGGAGCGTGCCATGGCGGAGAACCCGCGGACAGGTGTGGTAAGCGTGGTGGAGTGCGTAGAGGACTCCCTGGTGAGGTGGGAGAAAGGAGACATCGAGTCCACCACACTCCTAGCGCATCCACCCCCCCCAGCTCTGCCTCCGCAGAAAGGCAGAGAGCTGAACAGCTGGAGGGGCAGAGCCACACTGTCCTGCTGGAGATCAGGGACACCATCCACACCAGCATAGATCTCCTCTCTCAGCTGGTCAGCACCGACTCCTCATCCTCCAACCGCAAGCCCTTCCTCACCTATGTCAACCAGACCCTCAAGGAAATGGCGGATCCACAGCATCAGATGGTGAAGGACAGGATCACCAAGCTGCTTCACAACCCTCCAGACCCAGAGGAACCTGCTCCCACCCAGTCCAGGCCTGCTCCTCCACCCCAGGTGATGTCCCTCCCATTCCAAGGCTTCCCACAGGCCCTCACCTACCAGGGCTACGGCTACCAGGAGGTTCAGCAGCACAGGCAGCAGCCCTTCCCAGTCCAGGCACAGAGTCATCGGGCGACACCGTTGCCACCTCTTTCACTGATGCCACCGATGCCACCCACGCCAATGATGCCACCGATGACAGCGATGCCTCCAACGCCAATGATGCCACCGACAACAGCGATGCCACCCACGCCAGTCCTCACGCAGCTGCAGAGCAGACAGCCCCACTACACTACTCCTTCCTCCACCCCACAGCCAAGCCCGGCCTCAGTACATCTGTCATCAGTACTGGGGCTGACACCCCATGGCATGGAGGCAGGACCTCTCAGCATCACGGGGCTGAGCCAGCTGTCCAAGACCTTTCTCAACACACCGTCCCCTGTTGTCCTCTCGAGGCCAGGCACTCCAGCACCATCCACCACCACAGCTCCTGGACCCTTCACCCCTGAGACTGGGCACACCTCCGAGTGACCAAGAAGAGTGCCAGAGACCAGGTAGCTGCTACCTGTGGACTTTATTTGGACACTTGACTTGGGTCATTTTTTTTTTACAGCTTGTTGTTCAATAAAGTTTATCTTTGATTCACACACTTCATTTTTCTTTTTTTTAATAAAGTCTTGGTGGAAACTTTTAGAATTGGCTTAAGCCTTTGCATGCTTGTGGGATGGGTTAAGATAGCAGTGGGGTGGGCAGGGATACCTGTGGAATGAGCAGGGATACCTTTGGGATGGGTAATAGCTGTGGGATAGATAAACCTCCAGTGCAAGCATAGTGGGACTGTAGGGTCCACCCTCCCAGGTGCCACACCTATGGCCCTTTATTATCAATAATAATATAATCAATCATCCACACATGTCAACATAAACACAACTCTTTATTAAACGCCCTGTTTATTGAAGGCCCACCCAACATACATGGCCCAATCTCATCCGTGTGATGAGACAGGCTGAAGGAAGCATCCATTAAGCATCTAACATCCTATCTTGCCACTCCACCGCTCCAGCTGGGGAGTTGCACCAGTGTTTCAGGAGGTTGCGCTGCTTCTTCCCTTCCCGTGAGGCTCTTTTGGGGTCTTGCACATCCTGAGTGTTGATCAGGTTTCGCCCTTGCCTCCATTCATCAGGCTCCATATCCCCATTGTCTTGTTGACGGTCCACGAGCCTGTTCTGCAAGACTGGGTAGCAGGTGCGCATGAGATTGTGCAGGATGCAGCAAGCTTCCACGATCCTCCTCACGGTCTCTGGGCAATGCTGCATGGTGGTGAGAAGTACCTGAAACCTGTTGGCCAGGATGCCAAAGGCGTTCTCCACCACCCGCCTTGCCCTGGACAGCCTGTAGTTGAAGATCCTCTCTTCACGGGTCAGGAGTCTGGAAGTGTATGGCTTCATGAGGTAGGTTCTGAGGGAGAAGGCATCATCCCCCACAATGAAGTAGGGCACATCTTGCGTGTCGTTAGGCAGGGGGTCTGGATCTGGAAAGCCCACAATGAGGTTGCATTCCAGCCCCTCCTTGAGTTGACTGGCGTTGTATACCTGGGCAACTGAAGATGTGCCGTAGCCTGAAGCATCGATGTACATGAACTTGTAGTCAGCATCGACCATGGCGAAGAAGATGATGCTGAAGAAGCCCTTGTAGTTGAAATAAGTGGAGCCCGACTTGGCTGGAGCTTTGCAGGCCACATGCTTGCCATCGATGGCTCCAACAGTGTGTGGGAAGTTCCACCTCTGATACAACCGCTCTGCAACTTTCTTCCATCCTTCTTCAGTGGAGGGGCACTGGAGGAGCTCCTCCTTGTATTCTTCGATGATGGCCTGCACCACTTCTCTGACCGGAATTCTGATGGTGTTGTGTGGCACCCTCCAGCCATCCTGCATGCTTCTATAGGTGGTCCCTGAGGTCAGGTGGTGCAGAGTAAGTGCCACCTTGAGCCCAGGTTCCAGGCTGGGCCGGAAGTTGGTGTTTGCCTTGGTCAACCTGGGTGTCAGGTGGTGCACAACTTCGTCAAACATGGCTGGAGGCATCCTCATGAAGTTCTGGAACGCCCGAGTGTCTTCATTCCTAAGCTCCACCATCAGCTTGTTGTACAGTCCGTACTCTGCTCTTCTCCCGATCCATTTTCGGACCCAGACACTTCTTGGCCGCCTCTTTTTCTTCCCAAAGTAGAGTTCACAGAGCCTGTAGATGGCTTCGTACTGTTGCAGAAGGATGGTGGCTGCCAAAAGGACTGTGGTATGATCCACGGTGGACATGACTGGATGCTGTGGAAGAGGAAGAGTCAGATGAAGGCTGCAGAGGTCTGCACAGGTGGGCTGCTGGTCTGAAAGTGAGATGCAGACGAGTTGGTCCCCCTTTTTATAGGCAGTATAGGTGTCCCTTTGCATCCTCTAGGCATCCTCTAGACATCCTTAATATCCGAGATAGGTCCCCTCTGCGAACATTTTTTCCGCTTTAAATGCTTTGTTTCCGTGCTGCATCTGTTCCGCGTCCGTTCCGCTTCCTCCCTGTGTCCGGGCGGATGCGAGTTGCGCGGATGAGCAGCGGACACCAAGCGGATATAGCGGATGCGTAACGGATGCGTAGCGGATGCGTAGCGGATGCAGAACGGACAAACTGGATACATTTTCCGCGCAAAAGTTTTAGGCAGCCCAAAACCTTTGGAGCGGATGAAACGTCCATAAACGGATGCTGGACGGATAGAGAGGAAGCAAAACGTAGGCAATGAGTACAGAACGGATACATCGCGTTAACCAACGGATGGCAATCTTTTTTGTCCGTTTTACATCCTCTTTGCATCTGTTGGTTCAGTGTGACATGGACTTTAGCAACATGATCAGCATTCTCTTTTCCATCTGCCAGTAGGGGAAGATTTTAAAAAGGTCCTAATGGCTAGCTTAGATCCATAGCTGAGATGAAAGCTTAAGCCCCTGTCACACTGCACCAACAGATGCAAAGACAATGTAAAACGGACAAAAAAGCTTGCCATCTGTTGGTTAACGCGATGTACTCACTGCCTCCGTTTTGCTTCCTCTCTATCCGTCCAGCATCCGCCTATTGACGTTTCATCCGCTCAGAAAGTTTTGAGCTACCCAAAACTTTTGCGCGGAAAATGTATCCAATTCGTCCATTATGGATCTGCTATGCATCCGCTATGCATCCGTTCTGCATCCGTTACGCATCCGCTATATCCGCTAGGCATCCGTTCCGCATCCGCGCAACTCGCATCCACTTGGATGCAGGAAGGAAGTGGAACGGACGCAGAATGGATGCAGAACGGATGCCAAGCGGAAACAAAGAGTTTAAAATGGAAAAAACGTTCGCAGAGGGGACTTATCTCGGATATTAAGGATGTCTACAGGATGCCTAGAGGATGCCTAGTGGATGCAAAGGGACACTTATACTGCCTATAAAAAGGGGGAGCAACTCACCTGCATCTCACTTTCAGACCAGCAGACCAGCTGTGCAGACCTCTGCAGCCTTCATCTGACACTTCCTCTTCCACAGCATCCAGTCATGCCCACCGTGGATCGTAACACAGTCCTTTTGGCAGCCACCATCCTTCTGCAACAGTGCAAAGCCATCTACAGGCTCTGTGAACTCTACTACGGGAAGAAAAGAAGGCGACCTAGAAGCGTCTAGGACCGAAGATGGTTCGGGAGAAGAGCAGAGTACGGGCTGTACAACAAGCTGATGGTGGAGCTCCTCCAGTGCCCCTCCACTGATGAAGGATGGAAAAAAGTTGCAGAGCGGTAGTACCAGAGGTGGAACTTCCCACACACTGTTGGAGCCATAGATGGGAAGCACGTGGCCTGCAAAGCACCACTCAAGTCGGGCTCCACTTATTTCAACTACAAGGGCTTCTTCAGCATCGTCCTCTTCGCCATGGTCGATGCTGACTACAAGTTCATGTACATCAATGCTTCAGACAGCAGCTCATGTTCAGATGCCCAGGTTTACAACGCCAGTGACCTCAAGGAGGAGCTGCAAGGCAACCTCATCGTGGGCTTCCCAGATCCAGAACCCCTGCCCAACGACACGCAAGATGTGCCCTACTTCAACGTGGGGGATGACGCCTTCTCCCTCAGAACCTACCTCATGAAGCCCTACAGTTCCAGACTCCTCACCCGTGAAGAGAGGATCTTCAACTACAGGCTGTCCAGGGCAAGGCGGGTGGTGGAGAACGCCTTTGGCATCCTGGCCAATAGGTTCCAGGTACTTCTCACCACCATGCAGCATGGAGCAGTGGAGTGGCAAGAAAGGATGATAGATGATTAATGAGTGCTTCCTTCAGCCTGTCTCATCACACGGATGAGATTGGGCCATGTATGTTGGGTGGGCCTACAATGAACAGGGCATTTAATAAAGAGTTGTGTTTGTGTTGACATGTGTGGATGATTATTACATTATTATTGATAATAAAGGGCCATAGGTGTGGCACCAGGAAGGGTGGACCATATAGTCCCACTATGCCTGCACTGGAGGCTTATCTATTCCACTGCTATCCTTACCCATCCCACAGCTAATACCCATCCCAAGGTATCCCTGCCCATCCCACTGCTATCTTAACCCATCCCACAAGCATGCAAAGGCTTAAACCATTTCTAAAAGTTTCCACCAAGACTTTATTAAAAAAAAGAAAAATGAAGTGTGTGAATCAAAGGTAAACTTTATTGAACAACAAGCTGTAAAACAAAAATGACCCAAGTCAAGTGTCCAAATAAACTCTACAGGTAGCCAGCTACCCAGTCTCTGGCACTCTTATTGATCACTCAGAGGTATGCCCAGTCTCAGGGGTGAAGGGTCCAGGTGCTGTGGAGGTGGGTGATGGTGGAGTGCTGGTCTGTATCATCATTGGGGTGCCTGGCCCCGAGAGGACAACAGGTGACGGTGTGTTGAGGAAGCTCTCAGACAGCTGGCTCAGAACCGCGATGCTGAGAGGTCCTTCCTCCATGCCATGGGGTGTCAGCCCCAGTACTGATGACAGATGTAATGAGGCCGGGCTTGGCTGTGGGGTGGAGGAAGGAGTAGTGTAGTGGGTCTGTCTGGTTTGCAGCTGGGTGAGGACTGGCATGGGTGGCATCGGTGTGGGTGGCATCGCTGTCATCAGTGGCATCATTGGCGTGGGTGGCATCGGTGGCATCAGTGGAACCGGTGGCAACGGTGTCGCCCGATGACTCTGTGCCTGGGCTGGGAAGGGCTGCTGCCTGTGCTGTGGACCTCCTGGTAGCCGTAGCCCTGGTAGGTGAGGGCCTGTGGGAAGCCTTGGTATGGGAGGGACATCACCTGGGGTGGAGGAGCAGACCTGGACTGGGTGGGAGCAGGTTCCTCTGGGTCTGGAGGGTTGTGAAGCAGCTCCGTGATCCGGTCCTTCACCACCTGGTACTGGGGTTCCTCCATGTTCTTGAGGGTCTGGTTGACATAGGTGAGGAAGGGCTTGCGGTTGGAGGATGAGGAGTCGGTGTGGACCAGCTGAGAGAGGAGATCTATACTGGTGCGGATGGTGTCCCTGATCTCCAGCAGGACATTGTGGCTCTGCCCCTCCTGCTGTCTGGCTCTCTGCCTTTCTGTGGAGGCGGAAATGGGGGGGTGGATGCGGCTACGACTGTGGTGGACTCGATGTCTCCTCTCTCCCACCACACCAGGGAGTCCTCCACGCGCTCCACCACGGTGACAACAGCTGTCCGCGGTTTCTTCGCCGTGAGACGCTCCACAGAAACCTGCCTGGAGGCAGGGACTGACTCTCGGCTGGAAGAGGACTGGGTCTCAGCAGGCTGCCGGAGAGAGAGGGTAGACAGAGGGGCTCCTGGTGCTCCTCGGTGGCGGATCTCACCCTCCAGGAAGCTGCACCTGGCCATGACGTAAGTCTCTCTGTCCGTCAGCTTTACTGTGGCCTGGCCAGATTTCTTCAGGTGCAGCTTCCCGTACCAGGTGTGCATATGTTTCCACCAGCCGAGGAGCACCTCCGAAGTGTAACCCATACTCTCCGCCCTCTCTCTCCAAGCAGCCTGCTTCCGCTTGGTGTCCCTGTACAGCCGGTGTCCCTTCCGCCACAGATAGTCATTCTCTCTCAGCCACTCCAGCACCTCATCCTCGTGTTTCTCCTCAATGAAGTATTGCCTCCTCTCCCGTCCCCGCATACGCCTCTTCCTCCTTTTGCCAGGACCTGATGGGCCCTCATCAGAGGGGCTCCCAGGTGGTAGGGGCTGCTCCTTCACACCACCAGCAGCAACAGCACCAGCAGGATCATCATCATCATCATCACCAGCAGGATCATAATCAGCATCATCATTATAAGCAGCAGCAGCAGCAGGATCATCATCATCATCAGCAGCAGCAGCAGCAGGATCAGCAGGACCAGGATCAGCAGCAGCAGAGTAATCACCAGGAGCACCAGCAGCACCAGCACCAGCAGCACCAGGAGCACGAGCAGGACCAGGAGTACGAGCAGGACGAACAGGGCGAGCAAGTCCAGGAGCATGAGCAGGACGAGCAGGACCAGGAGCAGCTTCAGCAGGGTATGCAGCAGAAGCACCACTGCCAGGAGCAGCTTCAGCAGAAGCTCCAGTACCAGAAGAGCGAGCCCGAGCAGCAGAAGCCCCAGCAGAAGCAGAGTCAGGGACAGGGGGCGGGAGGGTGGCCCTGTCCCTCTTGCCTGGGATGGCGGCAGGTTGCTGAGACTTTCACTTCTTCCCCATGGTTGTGGGATTGCTGGCTGGCAGGGAGGCTGGCAGGGAGGCTGGCAGGCACCAAGGCTGGCAGGAAGCCTGGCACCAAGGCTGGCACGAAGCCTGGCACGAAGCCTGGCAGGCAGGCAGCAAGGCTGGCAAGCAGGCAGGCACCAAGGCTGGCAGGCAGGGAGGCTGGAAGCAAGGCTGGCAGGCAGGCAGAGAGCAAGGCTGGCAGGGAAGCTGGCAGCAAGGCTGGCAGCAAGGCTTGCAGGCAGGCATGCAGGCAGAGCAGGCAAGGACTCGATGTATCCTGCAGCAGGTCTTTCCTCCGAATGCTGGCCACATGCGAGCTGCTTCCCTTTATATCCAGGGGGCTTGCGCAATGCATCCCCCCCGCATGCTCAATTAATGCCAGGCATCCGCTAGGCTTCCGCTGTGCATCCGCTTCATCCGCTCTGCATCCACTCTGCATCCGCTTCATCCGTTCCGCATCCGCTTTAGTGAGGCCCCCCGGAAGCCCTGCGGATGTGCCATCCGCTCCCATCCACTTCCATCCGCTAGGCTTCCGTTCCGCATCCGCTTTCCATCCGCCCTGCATCCTCCCCACGTCCGTGTTATCCGCTCCGGTTATGCAAATTTTTGCCCCTTTTGAGAGCGGATAACAACAGATGGAACATTTTGCTCGTCCGTTGTGTCCATTTTGCATCCGTTGGGCAGTGTGACAGGGCCTTTACTAAGCAAAAAAGATGTAAAATATTGCCAGTATGTCTCCTACTCTGAATTTGTTTGTTTGTTGTTTGTTGAATTTATATTGCCGCCTATTTGCCCATGGCGTCTCAAGGCAGCTTACAAAATATAAACCTCATTTAAAACAATAAAACTAATAAAAAGAATCAAATAAATCAATATAATATAATAAAATCACTCACCCCGGCAACAGCAGATCACATGAACCATTTAATGGGCTCCATCCTGCTCTGGATTCCTCAGGCCTGCTGGAAGAACCAGGTCTTCAGTGCCTTCTGGAAGAGTATTAGAGTGGGGCCCATTCCAATCTCTTGAGGGAATGATGTTCCAGAGAGAGGGAACCACTACGGAGAAGGCCCTTCTGCTGGGTCCCACCAGGTGTATATCCCTTGAGGATGGGACCTGCAACATTCCCTGCCTCCTCGCTCTGATGGGTCGGGTAGATGTGATTGGCAAGAGATGGTCCCTCAGATAACCTGGTCCCAAGCGATTCTAACTTTAAAGGTGACAACCATCATCTTGAATTAAGGAAATGTGGCCCACAAGACGTAAAAGATGCATCGGAGTCTGGCACAAGACAAAATAGCACAGAGCAGTTCCTCTCCAATAAGCAAACCCAGTCAGCTTATGTTGGCATTTGAAGCAGAAAATGTTCATTTCACCTTTCCTGCCCTGATTCATTGCAGTTGATTTGTTGCCTTTCCATGATAAATATCCTCTTTTTTTCCAGTAAATTCCTGTAAAGGAAAGAAAAATATTATCATCAGGATTTGCATATATTTTGCACTGCAAAGAATCCAATAAATTACTTTTTCTATCAACAAAGAAAAAAGTAACGATTTGGTTTTAGGCTCCCCCTTAAGTAAACTGAGTTTAAATCCACTTGAGCAATGGAGCAGTAGATTTTCTTGTAGTCTTAATACAGTTGTTTACTTAAAATTTACTTATCTGATTATAGTGTAGCTTTAGGTCTAAGCTTTTACATTTCAAGGTATCCACAAAGATTCCATGACCTATGACAACAGGTGTGACATACAGGAGTTGGAGTGCAACTCTCATTAAGCAGAAAGGTTGGTTAGAACCAGCCAAAGTTCAGGAACAATTGAAGACCCCAACTTTTAAATCCTTGCCCTATGGTGGAAATATTATTTAAAGATCCAGCAGAACCCACCATAATATCTTCCCCATTTATTTTTTACCATAATGCTATCATGGCCTTTTCTGCCCCAGATTCCATACTGAACCAAAATTAATACAAAGCCCAAATAAGTAGTTTCATCAAATCCTGAATTTGAAAGTATTACTCTAGAAACATAAACATATTATAAAAACAATATTTTACTTTATTTATTTTTGTATAAAATTTATATAGCCTTCCATCTCACCAGATCAACTCTTAGTTATCAAATGAAGTAAGAGCAAACATTTTCTTATAGTTATTGTATTTCAGAGCTTGTTTGTTACCATGGATCATAATCAGTGATTGGGTAAATTATGGTGGAGACTGTTTGCATCCAGTTATGATGCAAAATGGAGCCTCATGAGCTATTTTAAAATAGTTATTTATTTATCCCTTGCATTTACAACTCTGACAATGCTGTGTCTTTACAGGCTCTGCAAACATCAATGACAGAAGCATGTTGGGGAAAAGAGATAGTGAAATGGCTGTCATTGTGGAAGATACCAACATGGTTGCTTCAGTGATGAATGGGGAAGATTTCAAAGCAGGAAGATTTGCCCAATCTCTTCGCCTTCAGTGCTTTAGGTACCACAGCTGACAAAAGGGCTTTGAGAAAAGTAGGAGTAAAACCAACCTACAAAGGATTTCCAGTCCTTTGATTGCCTTAGCAATCCAGAATATCCACAGAAATCCACAGAGGTTTCAAACTCAGGATATGGCCCATGGGATGCTTAGATCTGGCCTGTGGGCCCAACCTGGAAACAGCAAAGGATCAGCCTGCGGTGCCTCTGTCAGTGAAAATAGAGCTTGTGGGGGCCACATGCAGCCTTCCTGGATTTCATTTTTGGCTGCAACAGCCTCCTGCAGCCCTCTGCTAGTGGAAACGGGAACTATGGGGGCAGAAGGAAGGAAGGAAGGAAGGAAGGAAGGAAGGAAGGAAGGAAGGAA
>BLBF01000040.1:15464946-15488039 GCA_015471245.1 Laticauda colubrina
GAAGGAAGGAAGGAAGGAAGGAAGGAAGGAAGGAAGGAAGGAAGGAAAAAGATTTTAATGAGAGGGAGGAAGGGTCTGAAGTAAGTCCTACCTTGGCCACCATAGGTGCCCCTGACATGAGTGACGTTGAGCTGATACACCCACCCTGGCCATACATCCCTCAATGAAATCGAGTTTGACACCCCTGGAATAGACAATCCTGTGTTTGTCTATTTGACCAGGGCTTCTATTTAGTTCAGTGGGGTCTATTCTCATTTGTAGGTTGTAGTCTTAATTTGTATTAAGGTAGTCCGAAAGGTGCTTTTCCAAAACGCAAGTAGACTTTCTTGTTTACTTTTCTGTGAAAGCATTTCACTTCTTATCCAAGTAGCTTCTTCAGTTTTGATCCTTTGGAACAACCATGACCTGAATAATTGAGAATCTCTGTAGATAATGTCTTAGGGTCCGCAGCTTAAAACCATTTGTTTAGTGACCGTTTTTTCAATGGTGCTGAAAAAAATGATTTACAACTAGTTCTCACACTAATGACCACTGGTGACCACAATTTGAGGTTTAGAACCCAGCAGTTATTTACAATGGCTAGATAAGATAATCTGTCCTGAAAAAGGGAGCTTTCTACCCATTAAGCCATAACCTGAATGAATGGTTTCACCTTTCATCTTTTCATTTTACAACACCTCATCATTGGTTCAGCTTCAAAGTCACTTTGCAGTAAATACAGCCTGGCTTTTGCCTATTTTTGAGGAGAAGAGCTTTAATTGTCTTTGTAATAATTGCCTGCTCGTTCAAAGTTCTTCTTTTGAAAAATTGTTCAGAATTAAAGCTGCCACTGTCAGAGTGGGAAAGATAATTAGCAGACTTTCTTAATTTGCCCCTGCTATCTAACTGTGCAGATAAGCAGCAGTGTAGCTGCCATAAAATGAACACACATTTCAGACACTCTGAAATCCACCGCCTACCATAAATGTCAAATCAAGAAAGCCACAGGCATTTACAGAAGACAGATTGAGAAAGCAAACTAGGAAACTAGGTGTACTGCAATTCAAGCATCATCTCATTTGGATTGTATGAGCTACGACAAGAGCCAGTTTGATCTAGTGGTTCATGCAGCAGGCTAGAAACCAGGAGACTTGAGTTCTAGTCCCCCATTAGACATGAAAGCTGGCTGGGTGACATTGAGTCAGTCATTCCCTCTTAGCTCAACTCCATCTCACAAGGTGGTTGATGAGAGGAAAATAGGAGGAGAAAGGAGTATTATGTATCTATGGAGATTCCGGTTGTCCAGGTCATGGTTGTTCCAAAAGCACTGTTCAAAAGGCAAGTGGACTTTCTTGGAGTTTTTTCCTTGAAAAATTCATCCAAGATGAGAAGTGAAATGTTTTTAAGGAAAAAAACAAGAAATTCCAGTTGCCTTTTGAAAAGCACCCTTGGGAGTATTATGTATTTTTCTAACCTTTATAAAGGAGACTTGGTGGCTCAGTGGCTAAGAAACTGAGCTTGTTGATCAGAAAGGTCAGCAGTTCGGCAGTTCAAATCCCAACGCCTTTTGAGGAGTGAGCTCCCGTTGCTTGTCCCAGCTCCTGCCAACCTAGCAGTTTGAAAGCATGTAAAAAATGCAAGCAGAAAAATAGGGATCACTTTGGTGGGAAGGTAACAGCATTCTGTGTGTCTTAGGCATTTAGTCATGCTGGCCACATGACCACAAAATCGTCATTAGACAGCGCTGGCTTTTTGGCTTAGAAATGGAGATGAGCACCACCCCTAGAGTCAGGAATGACTAGCATGTACAGTATGTGTGAGAGGAACCTTTACCTTTTACCTAACCTTTTAAAAAAATAATAAAGGAAGGATTAAAATAAATAAATATACAAATAAGCAAGAGATGGAGCTTACATCATCATGCACATTTTGCCCCTTGGGCAAGATATAAACAAACTGTTGAAACTTACAAAGAAGTTTTAAAACAAAACAGCCAAACCTTAATAATCACCACCATTCTTTGTTTGGCTTCTGTTGGAGCAGTGTTCTTATATTATATTAGTACCCTGTGGGGTTGTATTTCATCTTCCTGATTTCACAGTGGTTAACATTATTGACATCCTCTACTAGTTTAATTGTGTGTACTTTCCTTTCTTTTTCTTTCTTTTTCTTTTGTCTTCTCCCATTCTTCAGGGTTGTTCTTGGCAGCTCAATAGATCTGAATGATATCCAGGATCCTATAAGTGACAAATTCTTTAAAGAAGTGTGGGTTGCAACAGCAGCACGTAATGCCACTATTTTTGAGAAGGTGAAGTATGGGCTTATGTTTCACACTTGTTACTGAAAGGCATGAGTATTGTACAACTTATGTAGAATACAGAGAATTTTAAACCAGAATGTAAATATAAACATATTTATATGACTTTATTCCAAAAAATCTCAGGAGAAAAAATATCACTTTCTTGGAGATTCTGAAAATCCTGTTAAACTTCAAAAATTCAGTGAGCAGAGGAAACATGACTAAACAGTTGGCAAGTTTCTAGAATAGCCGTGTTCTTGGAGAGAGATCTGTTCTCACATCTTTTTCTTCACTCTTCCTCTTCTCAATTAGGTTTTCCGATGTCTTCCTAGTGATGAAGTCAATAACCTAACTCACTTGCGGGATTTCACCAATAAACCCAAACTTGCATGCGAGAATCCCACGAAAGCAACTGAAGAACTGAAGAAAATCCATGGATTTCTAGTCCAGTTCCCCTTTCGCTTTCTGGATGAAGAGAATTTGCTTCCCTCTGTCGGAACAAAAGAATCCATAGTGCCCATGGAGACTTGGACTTAAAAAAAGAAATCAGCTTGAATTTTTGTTTCTGAGTAAACAAGACACAGATCTGGTTTGGCTTCTGTTTTCACAAGAACCTGTTGTCATAAGAAGGAAAAGCTGCACCAATCCAAAAGTGCCTTTTGATGATAGGGTTTTAGAGAAAATAACAGCTGACTAGAGGCAGCTGTAAATAGCAGATAATAGATAAGTTACATTCTCAACAATTGAGGGCCATCCAAGAAACCTGGAAAATAGGAAAAGGGTAATGGAAGATACTTTATCTAAAAGTCTACAGTCATATGTCAAGACATATTCCATGTCTTGACATTCCATATGTCAAGACATATTTCCATATTCCATGCATGCTCCTACATGTTTGGTTATCTCAAACAAAATCTACAAAGTCTTTGTTATAAGTAGCTTGGATAAGATATTTGTTTATACTAGCCATCTTTTATTCTGGACAAAAATTGGTAACCGGTTTTCCACAAGGAAAACCTTGTAACTAAGGTTACTGCTTGTAGAAATTATCTTTCCAGGCAAAGTGACCTGCATCTACATTTCTGCTTTAAAAGAAATCCCCGTGTAACAGTGATAATGCCATGACTCTTTTGCAGGCTCTTAGTGTTGTTTATGTCTTTGTAACTACAGAACTTGTTAAGATAGAATATTTCTTTATAATTTCTTTTTAAATTCTGCAAATAGTATAGCAACTACTGAAAAAACACTGCACGATGCCACTTTGGGTTTAACTGTGTTCTTTCTGGAATACGTTATAGAAGTTCTGCATAGATTTTTTTTTTTTTAGGGCTGCATTTATCAGGAGAAATAATTTGTCCTGCATGTATCATGTTGGAACAGTATGTGTTGAAGATTTCTGAAGCAGTACTAGTAAGCCAACAGATTTGTTTTGTGTCTTTAATGGCAGAAAAAAATGTATTTATGTAATCATTTAGCAAAAATCTCTTTATTCTCTTCAAGAGGGACCAATTAATTCTTCCCATCCTGCTCAGAAACACACGGCCAAAGAATTTTTTCTTGTATGCCGACGGTTCAGTGTTCCAATATTTGAGGAGCTGCTGTCAGGTCTGCACTCACTGTCACAAAGACAAGGGGCTCAACCTATTTTCCAAAGCACCAAAAGGCAAGATAAGAAACAAGATAAGAAACTAATCAAGGACAGAAGCAACCTAGAACTAAGCAGGAATTTCCTAACAGTGAGAACAATTAACCAGTGGAACAGCTTGCTTTCAGAGGTTGTGGTTTTCCATCACTGAAGGCTTTTAAAAGAGACGACCTCTTGTCTGGAATGGTATGGGGTCTCCTGCTTGAGCAGCAGATTGGACAGAAAACTTCCAAGGTCCCTTCCAACTCTGTTATTCTATTTTTACTTCCAAACAATCTATGAAATCCTTTGGTAGAGGCTACTACTCAACGTTTTACAAGCCCTGCAACAGTGGTTCAATTATTATTTTTTTCACAGGTGCAGGAGTCTTATATTACAATGTAGGTATGTTTCTTGTCTGCACACAGCAGGAATCCATGCCACTGATTTGGCAGTTGTGATTGGAAGGAGTGTGAAACCTGCAAAAAAAAAAGGATAGGAATCATATATATTGTTTCATTATAGATAGTCCAGCCCTGTGCTTGTGAGATTCTTCCCACCATCATTCCACAATAGATTGAAGTAGAGAAAAGAAACATGCCACTGGACTCTAAATTCTAGTCTTTGAATAATTCAATCCCTAGCATTTCAAGGTCAAAGGGGATTAAGATCTTTACCAGAAATCCCAAAGCAGTTTTCTTAAATCCAGAGTCCTTCTGTGTTGGGCTCTGATTCCTTTCTCATCCTCAACCAGCATGGCCAATCAAAATAAATAAAACTAACTAAATTAGATTTAAATTATTGTCCTGCTTCCAAGTTCCTGTTTCTTAGAAAGTACATGTGAACATATCTCGGGACCATTTGCCTAGATTGTAATCTTGAATTCAGTCTAGTCAGATTTTGATCTCTCTGAAGACCTTTCAAATATTACAGCGTTTGATGTTCTAGCATGAGTGATATTTCAGATCTTGTTGAACTACAAAGACTAGCAGCATTG
The DNA here is from genome assembly GCA_015471245.1 of Laticauda colubrina. Classification (NCBI taxonomy): domain Eukaryota; kingdom Metazoa; phylum Chordata; class Lepidosauria; order Squamata; family Elapidae; genus Laticauda; species Laticauda colubrina. Next base: position 15,469,846 of record BLBF01000040.1, read on the forward strand.
CCAAGATGCTGGGAGTTGTAGTTATCAACCTTTGCAAGATCATTGGACTTTGTATATTTGCCCCAAATATGATTGGTTTAATGCAACATGCTTAACTTATTTAACTTCTGTTTTGAATTGTATAGCACTTGAAAACATAGATTTAAAAAGGCTGGATTTTTACTATGTGTTAAGCAACAAAAATATTTAACTGAAATTAAAGCTGGCCAAGCTTAGCATGCTGTGTGAATGGAACCAGCCTTTAATTTAACTAGTTAGGTATGTCTTATAAAAAGCCCATGAATTATTTCAGATCTAGACTGTGCTTGTTTCATTTTCTAGCATGAGTGACATTTCAGATCTTGCTGAACTATTACTGCTAGCAGCATGGTCAAGATGCTAGGAGTTGTAATTTGTCAATCTCTGGAGGGTATTTACATTGTATTCTTCAGCTTTTAAAAGACTGTGACAAGGGTTTTATAGTTTTTCCCATAAAACCTTACTGGCTTTTCCATGTTCAGTTTAAGACCTGTTGTCTACATTGCATAAGCAATTTCATAAGGCGTAGAACAGCGCCCAGTAAATGAGAACCAATATTTGTCATGGGTAGACAAACTGCCCAGTTTAGCTGTTAGTATGCTTGGTGCTTCATGCTGCTAATTAGTAGTAAGGATGGAAATCATAATCATCATTTAAAATGAGATATTATGTTGTGTTTTAAATAATTCTTGCAGCACAAACTTTAAAGAGAATACTTGTCTAAATAATTATAACTCTATAACTCTACAGTCTTCTGTCCATTGTACATTAAATGTATACCCCATCTTTTCTCAAGCTCAAGATAGCATACATAGCACTTCTACATTTTTTTCTTGACAGTAATCATCATGAGAGGAGCTACCCAAAGTCACCCAATGTCTTAAGGTGGGTTTATATCTGGATGTCTTCTCCCTGATCCTTATCCAATCCTTTAATTGCTATGCTGTATGATTACTCAGAAAGTTTGTTTTAAGTCTTTCCATTATTGATATTTGCAATTAACATTGGGGATCAACTATCCTGCCCCCTTATTAGAAAATCTGGAAGAAGCACAGCTAACTGATGTGCAACATTTCAATTAGAATTTCACTTTAGCACCTTCCTTGCATGAAATGCACTTTGTAGGTCAGGCATGGGAAACTGACCTATTGCAAATGTTGGATTTCAACCATCATCAGTCCCTTGCAACATTGATAAAAGTTAACAGAAACTGTTCAACAACTGTTTAACAACATCTGGCTACAAGTTCTCCAGTTGCAGAAGTGACAAGCACAATATGTGTACTCTCCTTGGAGTCCTGATTGGACAGAAGAAACCTTGGGACTTTGCATGGTTCTCCCAAAAATGATTGGTTTCACGCAACTTGCTTAACCTATTTAACTTATTTTTCACTTGCATAGCACTTGAAATCATAGATTAATTAAAGAGGCTGGATTTTCATAATGTGTTAAACCACAGGAAAAAATGTCTATGGAGATTCTCAGTCATCCAGGTCATGGTTGTCCCAAAGGTGTTTTTTGGAGAGGCAACTGGACTTTCTGGTTTTTCTTTGAAAATGTTTCACTTCTCATCCAGCTTGGATGACAAGCGAAACATCTTTAAAGAAAAACCAGTAAGTCCAGTTCCCTCTCCCAAAAGCACCTTTAGGACACAGAATTTTTTTTTTAAACTAAGATTAAAGTTTCCCAAGCTTAGTATGCTGTGTGAATGGAACCAATCTGTAATTTAACTGGTTAGGAGTGTCTTGTAAAAAGCCCATGAATTATTTCTGTTCTAGATTGTGTTTGTACTCAAGTTCTCTACTAGAACTGCTTATGTTGTTATTTTGAGAATGACTGGCAAATCATTGTGTCAGAAGAATATCAACCAATGCGCAAACATTTGTTGATATTCTTCAAACATTCACTACAAGAATCAAACATTCACTACATGAAATACAGATGATCTAAAGCTGGTTTCTCAAATGTGTAAATGACCTGGATATAACCATGGGTAGTATATTATTTTACTAGTGGAAGATGAATTGAGTATCATTGACCATCCATAAATTAAGAAGATTATCACTTTGTGACAGTGGGGAAAATGTCTTGCATTTTTAGAATAATACTAATCATAACACTTCTGCACATAAATTAACACATGCACTTTGTAAAAAATTGGATCCCTTCACACACAAATCTTTTTAAGCTATATTTTTTAATTCTTTTATATTCTTCTCAGGCCAGGAAATTATCATAACAGTTAGTTCCTTCATTAAACTCCATCATCTTCACTCTTGTATATGGCCTGCACAAGACATTACATACTAAAATTACATAAACCATAATAAGGCTGGTGTCAATAATGGGCTTTTTTGCTATGCTTTTTGCTACTGTTCCTCCAGTAATAGTCTTTTGCTGTGGGGAGCACCAGAATTGTCCTGACTCCATCCTTTAGGAATGTTAAATTGACAAGAGAAAATATGATTCTGACAAGTCAATTTTCTCACAAGCTGCAATATCTGTTAAGACAGTGGTCCCCAACCTTTTTTGTACCAGGGACCAGTTTCACACAGAAACACTTTTTCAAGGACTGGCAAAATCAATTCTTCCCCAATAGTAAAGGGCTTCTTTACTATTTCATTACTAAAAATATATTTTTATATATATTTTAATCACGATTATTCATTCTTTGCGGCCCAGTACAAAATGATCCACGGACCGGTACCAGTCCGGGGCCTGGTGGTTGGGGACCCCTGTGTTAAGAGATCCATTCTAGTTAGGACAACACAACCTTTATGACATAACATGAAACCAATACAGTTAAAATTATCTTCCAAAGCACCCTTCCTGTTCACTTATAAGAGCTTTGTCATGTCACAATATTGTCCAAAACATGTCAGATTGTATTATGTTGGTCACAGTGTAGAACCTTCTCAGCTATGGCATCAGTTTTATTCAACTTTATTCTGTGAGGCTTACGTGACCTTCATATTCTGCATTCAAATGAGGAAATGTGCGTTTTTGATATGAATCATAGTTTTAGCCTCTTTTTATAATTTAAAGTGGCTAATGGTATATCAGAATCTGGTTCATGTGCTGGTCTGTATCATTCAGTGTTAAGGTCTTACTTTTTGATCGCTGAATGCTTGTGGCATTGGAAAATCTGTATATGTAGATGCGATCAGGAACTAGGAACGAAGGGATATACTGGGATGAAACAGAGTTGTGCTTTGTTCACATTTCTACTGATGTTAAAACTTCCAAGACCTTCAAAGAAGATTATCCCAATTGCTGTAATTGCTGAGACTTTATTGCCTGATGAATGAGGAACCCATGAAGTTGAAGGACAACTTGTTATTGTCCTTCAATGTTGATTGAAATAATCCTGAACAGTCTGAATGAAAGTCAGAAACTACTGGAATTTAAGGGTTTTTTTTATTCTTTTCCATTTGACCTTTTAGGAAGAGGAAAAAAAAAAATTTCTCTCAGTTGTCACTAAATCCTTTATTTTCTCAGTATTGCATTTTCCTAAAATAGATGTAGTCGCTGGGAATAATTGTAATTTATTTGTCTCCATCCTTGACACTGTGATAATGGGAGAAAAAACAACATTAGCTTTTTAATTGGCCAGTCAAGCTGCTGTCACATCAATGAAGTGTTATCTAGGTGGCAAAAAAGCTTGTAGTTTTACATCTTTGGAAGGGTTGGAACAATTTTACGTATTTGTGAAACACTGTGAATATTACCTTCTGTGAAGGATACATAATTATCTTTTTTTTAATTGCTAGCCTTGCTAATGTCTGCTTTCTCCTTTCTTCTGTAACTGGGAATACTTACATGTTTATCAACTGAAAAATAGAACTTGAATATAAAATATTGGACCCATTGCATTATATGTCTTCATTTCCAAAACTCCAATCTCCTTTCACAGTGGAAGAGGTGAAATACCTGTGTTATTAAAGTGACAATTCCTTAACCCCTTGTTTTTCAACTTTAGCAACTTTAAAGTGTGTGGCCTCCCAACTTCCAGAATTCAGAATTCAGCCAGCCTGTAAATTGAATTCCATACATCCTAAAAGTTACTAAAATTGAGAAAGACTGCAGAAAGTTGGTGCCTGCAGATGCTAAATTCAGTAACAATGGAAAATAAATGTTGTTTGTAGGCAGTAGGACCTGGAATCCTCAAAGTCAGCACAAATTATGTTTAGCAATGTCACAAAAATGGATAGGGACTATGCAAAATAGGGTTAGTTAAAAACTAAAGCAAACATTAAGACAGCAGCAATTGAACTAGTGCTATCTTCTAGGAAGATCTCTATAGGAAGGTTAATAGGGAATTTAACCTTCTGACACCAACATGAACATCCTTGTAGCTCTGAGATCCTCTCCACTCTATATTATCATGCTTGGAATTTTAAGGAAGAAAGCTCCCATTCATTCCAATCAAGCTTTATAGCATCAAGAGACCTTTGGTGACATACTTTTTCAATTGGAAGACTTGAAAGGCTGGGTTAGGAACAAATTATCTGTTCTGACCAAGACTTTCTGAGACTGTAATTAAGCACATGCTTAGTTAAAACAACTCTTGTTTTATTTCAACACTGGGAATTATGTTCTTTCCCAGCCAGTAATGATCCCAAACAGTCCCTTCGAGATAAGCACCCACTTTTCTTTCCTTTGAATTGCTGCCAACAACTGAGTGCCAAATGAAATATAAAAAAAAAAACAATCGAAGTACAAAGTCCACACAGAGCTTCAAGGATTAATCTGAACAGAGCGAACAACTTTACTTCCTGCAAAGGTTTCTCTACCTTTGCATGTCCTTTATACCGAATGGGAGGGGCAATCACCTCCAAGCCTTACTCCCAAGTCACCCCTTTTGTCTCAGCTGCTCTTACCTTCTAGCAGCTCTGCATACACGCACACTGGGAATAGGCTCCCTTTGTTCCTCTGCCTTGCTGCTTCCAGACTCTAGAGGCTCCAGAGTCAGCGCACCACTCCCAGATGGCCCTGGCCCCATCTCTGCATCAGACGCAGGATCCTCCGAGTCCTCTCCAGACTCCCAGGCTCATTCCCGTTCTTCCCCATTGTCCAATTCCACTGTCCAATTCGTGCCGGCGAATCACAATATTATGGGGGGGGAAATGACGTGGGTGCTAAGAGATGAACAATGACTTCATGGCACATAATCAGTAGGTTAAATTTGCCTCGGACCAGAGTGGTTCAAGGATTAAACAAATGTCATCATCAAAGCAATTCATGGGAGATGGTTGTCCTTGGAAGTTTTCCAAAAGAAAAAAGAAAGAGAAAAAAGAAAGAAAGAAAGAAAGCAAATTTGGACTTGAAGAAAAAAACAGACTATAGATCTGAAATATTTTTTAAAAAAAATCCTGGAAAAGGCGATGACAAACCACTTCTGTAATGTTGCCAATAAAGCAGCAAGGCTATTTCTATGTAATCTAGGGAGTGTCAAACTGGCGGTCCATGGACCGCAGGGGAGCGATTTGAATTTTTTTACTACCAGTTCTGTGGGCATGGCTTGGTGAGTGTGGCAGGGGAAGAATACTGTAAAATTTCCAGTCAGAGGTGGTATGTGTTGGTTCTCCAAACTACTCAAAATTTCCACGACCGGTTCTCCAGAACTGGTCAGAAACCTGCTGAATGCCACCTCTGGTGGACCAGATGTGCTAGGTGCAGGCCACACCCACCCTAGCTCTGTGAAGAGAAAAAACATCTGTGATGGCAATGTAACGCAGTGAGTTTGACACCCATGATTTAATCCATGTTCAATATTAGAGCATGATTTTACCTTTATGTTTTTAAAAAATGATGTGACATTTAATATCACCTGTTTGTAATTGTAAACAAGTTTAAAAATGTATGAGTGGCTTCTGAGGGACACTAATCTTAAAGCTGTTGTCACATTTCAAAGTTGTTACAGCAAAGTTTAGGATCTTTTTTTTCCCAGGCCGGTGCCTAAAATTGTCCATTTCTCCCACTTACTAAAGAGCTGACAGATTGTATCACAAATGAAGAAAAGGAAGAGAAAAGCAGGGTTGAAAAAACAGACAGTGAGTGGAAATGGCTGCCAATCAACAGTCTTTAATCCTTGACTGCTGCAGTGACTTGTTTTCCAATTAAGTATGTGCTTGCTTTGTGCAGATTTACATGATTATGACTGCTAAGAAAAAAAAAGATTATAATTGGTTCTGGTCAGAGCCCATTATAAGAAATGGGCTGGAAACAGATTTCCAACTTCTCTGCTTTCTGTTTAAAGGCTGCAATGAAGCCAACCCTTAGCCCAGCTGTATACCACATAGTTTCAATAACTGTTTCCTTGATTAACCATATAATGACTGAGTAGTCAACCACCATAAAAGAAGAACAGAATTAAGATCTTGACTATTTGAAATACTGTTTGCTCTTGGTATCTTAAGAATTTGTTATTAAAGACCTAAAGCCCAGTTTAACATATCAACAATAAACATTTGGAGACTTCAAAAAAATTCTGGGTACATTTCATAAAACATGATGCAGCTAATATTAAAACATCAGAAAGATGAGTTTTTTTAAATCTTAACTTTAAAACATATCATCTGTGCAGGATCAGACCAAAAATGGATTTATTCCAGCATTCTGCTGCCATAGTGATCATAGACAACAGGAGACCCCAAAGAACACACTGAATTGAATTTGTAAGGATAGTAGCACTGTTCCAAAGAAAGATGAATAGCAAATTTATTTTTAAAACCTTAGCTTCAGAGAACATGCATGTATCCGTGGTTTCATATCTATGCAACATTTTGTGTGCCTGAATCGATATAAATTCATGTAAATTCATATTTACAAATATTAGAACTGGGCATAAGGTATGAAACAATACCCATATATTAAAAACTGATCAAGAACTGGGAGAAATGTTAAGGCCCTGTCACACTGCCCAATGGATGCAAAACATTTGTAAAAAGGACACAGCAGATGAGAAAAATATTCCATCCGTTGTTATCCGCTCTCAAAAGGGGTGAAAATTTGCATAACCAGAGCGGATAACACGGAAAGGAACGGACGGGGGGAGGACGCAGAGCGGATGGAAAGCGGATGTGGAATGGAAGCCCAGTGGATGGAAGCGGACGAGAGCGGATGGCACATCCGCAAGGCTTCCGGGGGACCTCAGCAAAGCGGATGCGGAACGGATGAAGTGGATGCACAGCGGATGCACAGCGGATGAAGCGGATGCACAGTGGATGCACAGCGGATACACAGAGGAAGCCTAACAGATGCCTAGCGTTAATTGCGCATGCGGGGAGGATGCATTGCGTAAGCCCCGCGGATATAAGGGAAGCAGCTCGGAGCAGGTCACCATTCAGAGGAAAGACCTGCTGCCGGATGGATTGACAGCCTTGCCTGCCCTGCCTGCCTGCCTGCCTGCCTGCCTGCAAGCCTTGCTGCCAGCCTCCCTGCCAACCTTGCTGTCTGCCTGCCTGCCAGCCTTGCTGCCAGCCTCCCTGCCAGCCTTGCTGTCTGCCTGCCTGCCAGCCAGTCTGCCTGCCAGCCTTGCTGCCTGCCTGCCTGCCAGCCTTGGTGCCTGCCTTCCTGCAAGCCTTGGTTCCTGCCTTCCTGCCAGCCTTGGTTCATGCCTGCCTGCCAGCCTTGGTGCGTAACAGATGCCTAGCGGATGCCTAGCGGATGCAGAACGGACGCATTGGATACATTTTCCGCTCAAAAGTTTTGAGCAGTTCAAAACTTTTTGAGCGGATGAAACGTCAATAAACGGATGCTGAACGGATAGAGAGGATGAAAAACAGAGGCAGTGAGTACAGAACGGATGCATTGCGTTAATCAACGGATGACAAGTGTTTTTCTCCATTTTACATCCTCTTTCCATCCGTTGGTGCAGTGTGACAGGGGCTTTAAATTCCACTGATTGAAATGGTTTATATAGGATCATCTGGATTCATATATATGTAAGCATATGGGGACATAGGCATTGTTCACATATAACCAAATCCAGCAATATTCAGCCATGCATGAACATCTATAATGAGAATTGGAGATGTGGTAAACTTGGTTTGAATAGTAAGAAACACCATTTGAAGTAAAAAGGGACTAAAATATTATCATGCTTTTCCAGATTTTTGTTACAGAAGGATTATCCACCCCAAAAGGAAATGCAAGGGTGGTCAGCATGTAATTTAACAGCAAAATTAATATACTTTATTGTATATGCTGCTGGGAAATCTGGCTTCATTTGAACTTCCAAACATTTCATGAGGAAATGTTTTGTGATTTAACTGGAAAGATCTGAATTGGCAAAGAACTTCTCATTCATAGACACATATATGAAAAAAAACTGCAAATTGGTTGCAAGATTATGCTTTTTCCTATAGCTAAGGAGTGATTTTGAAAAGATTATATGGATTTCAGCAATAAACAAATAAAAACAGATTGTTCTGTTGTCAACAAGATGAGACTGAAATTCAGACCCAAAGTGGCAATGTTGTTCCATATTTGATGTTTTCAGCTGGTTATTTTTTTTTTAATCTCACAAAAAGTTTATATAACAGCAATAACATTAGGCTTATATAGCATTCCATAGTGTTTTGCAGCACTCTCTAAGCCAGTGTTTCTCCACCTTGGCAATTTGAAGATGTGTGGACTTCAATTCCCAAAATTCCCCAGCCAGCATATTGCCTCCAATAATCTGGATCTTCATTTTACCAACCTCAGAAGGATGGAAGGATGGGTCAACCAGCCAATCAAGATTGAACTGGCAATGAGCAGAGTCAACCTGTGATACTGCATTCTAACCACCGCACCACCATGGTAATTCAGTCATATCTAGATTCACTAATCAAATTTAAAATGGTTTTGAATGGATTGTAGTTTAAATGACATATGTTCACCATGGTTGTAGAATAATATGGGAACTAGGCCATCACATAAAGCTGTACTTGCAAGAAATAGAGCTGCTGAATCAGAAATTGGAAGTTCTTAAGCTAAACAAAACTGCTATGTCAACATGGATCAGGTATTTCTCAGGATTACCAAGAAAAGAACCCAAAGCATTCATTAACTTGCAAAAGTAGGAGAAAAATGGCCAGATTTAAAAATAGACCTATAGAAAGGGTTTGACCTTTTGGGCAAATCTGTATTGACGTGGTTTCATTCTTACCTGCAATAAAAAGACTTATTTTGCTGAGCTCTTTCTTAATACCTTTAGAAGTCTGGAGAATTAAATTCTGGTTTGAAGCCTGACAGCAATGTATCAGTTAAAAATTATGTAAATATAATTCTGTAAATATAATGTACAATACCTGGTTTAGGATTTATTATGTTGTATGAACTCGGCCAATGAGTGTAATGGTATGAAACATGCCTTCCCCAGACCAGGATCAATTTCCAATAGCCTTCGGTGCTGGCTAGTATCCCAGCTAGCTTGTGGTCTGAGGATTTCATGTCTGTAGGCTAGAGTAAGTTTTTTTTTTAAAAAAAAGATCCTAGCGGGTGGCAATTGAAGTGTCAGTCCATTTTGATATTGTGGAGTTAGGGTTCCTGTCTGTTTGGTGGTCTGCTTTCAGATGTCTCATTAGCATAACATGATCTAGTCAGATAATAAAACATCACTGAAGATGTTACCTAGTTGAATAATGAAATGTCTGCAAGCAAACAACCAAGCTGAAAGGACACCAAGGATTCAACAGTTCATTATGAGCTCTGGATATTCTCTTTTATTAGAACCATTTTCTTATTTTTTCCAAAAGAGTTGGTTCCATAAAATCATCAGTACTCAAGATTAACTCTTTGAAGGAAAAAACACTTCGTTGGCTTTAAAAAGGTAAAGGATTCCCCCTGCCCAGTTTGGTCCAATTTTAAGAGCAGTACTCATCTGTTTCTTAGCCGAGGGAGCTATGTTGACCAAAGATACTTCCATGGTCATGTGGCCAGCATAACTATATGCCAAGGTGCATGGAATGCTATAACTTTCCCACTGGAGTGGTACCTATTTATCTATTTGCATTTCCATGCTTTCAAACCACTAGATTGGCAGGAGTTAGAGCAAGAATGTGAGCTCATCCCATCACACAGTGCTTGCATCTTGAACTGCCTACCTTCTGGTTAATAAGCTAAAGGCCCTGTCACACTGCCCAACAGATGCAAAACGTTTGTAAAAAGGACACAGTGGATGAGAAAAATGTTCCATCCGTTATCCGCTCTCAAAAGGGGTGAAAATTTGCATAACCAGAGCGGATAACACGGAAAGGAACAGATGGGGGGGAAGACGCAGGGTGGATGGAAAGCGGATGCTCCATGGAAGCCTAGCGGATGGGAGCGGATGGCACATCCGCTAGGCTTCCGGAGGGCCTCAGCAAAGTGGACGTGGAATGGATACAGCGGATGCAGAGCGGATGCCGAGCGGATGAAGCGGATGCACAGCGGATGCACAACGGATGAAGCAGATGCACAGCGGAAGCCTAGCGGATGCACAGCGGAAGCCTAGTGGATGCCTGGTGTTAATTGCGCATGCAGGGGGGATTTATTGCATCAGCCCCGCGGATATAAAGGGAAGCAGCTCGGAAGCAGGTCACCATTCAGAGGAAAGACCTGCTGCCAGACGCATTGAGTGCCTTGCCTGCCTGCCTTGCTGCCTGCCATCCTGCCAGCCTTGGTGCCTGCCTGCCTGCCTGCCTTGCTGCCTGCCTCCCTGCCAGCCTTGGTACCTGCCTGCCTGCCAGCCTTCCTGCCAGCCTCCCTGCCAGCCAGCAACCCCACAAACATGGGGAAAAAGAGGAAGCCTCAGCCATCTACTGCCAGTCCTGGCAAGAGGGACAGGGCCACCCTCCCACCCCCTGGCCCTCACTCTGCTTCTGCTGGGGCTTCTGTAGCACGGGCTCGCTCTTCTGCTGCTTCTGCTTCTGGAGGAGCTGATGCTGCTGCTTCTGGCGGTGGTGCTTCTGCTCGTGCTTACTCTGCTGAGGCTGCTTCTGGCGGTAGTGCTTCTGCTGATGCTTACTCTGCTGAGGCTGCTCCTGGAGGTGGTGCTTCTGCTGGTGCTTACTCTGCTGAAGCTGCTCCTCGTCCTGCTGGTCCTGCTCGTCCTGCTCGTGCTCCTGGTCTTGCTCGTCCTGCTCGTCCTACTCATCCTGCTCATCCTGTTCATGCTCCTGGTCCTGCTCGTGCTCCTGGTCCTGCTCGTGCTCCGGGTCCTGCTCATGCTGCTGATGATGATGATGATGATGCTCCTGCTGGTGCTGCTGCTGCTGCTGCTGCTGATGATGATGATGATTATGATCCTGCTGGTGATGCTGCTGCTGCTGCTGATGATGATGATGATCCTGCTGCTGCTGCCGCTGCTGGTGTGGAGGAGCAAACTGGAAGCCCCTCTGATGAGGGCCCATCTGGTTCTGGCAAAGGGAGGAAGAGGCATATGCAGGAACGAGAGAGGAGGCAATACTCCATTGAGGAGGAACATGAGGATGAGGTGCTGGAGTGGCTGAGAGAGAATGACTATCTGTGGCGGAAGGGATACCGGCTGTACAGGGACACCAAAAGGAAGCAGGCTGCTTGGAGAGAGAGGGCGGAGAGTCTGGGCTACACATCGGAGGTGCTCCTCGGCTGGTGGAAGCATATGCACACCTGGTACGGGAAGCTGCACCTCAAGAAATCTGGCCAGGCCACGGTAAAGCTGATGGACAGAGAGACCTATGTCATGGCCAGGTGCAGCTTCCTGGAGGCTGAGAACCGCCACCGAGGAGCAGCAGCAGCAGCAGCAGCCCCTCTCATGACCCTCTCTCTCTGGCAGCCTGCTGAGAGCCAGTCCTCTTTCGGCCAAGAGTCAGTTCCTGTCTCCAGGCAGGTTTCTGTGGAGAGTGCCACGGTGGAGAACCCGCGGACAGGTGTTTTAACCGTGGTGGAACGCGTGGAGGACTTCCTGGTGCAGTGGGAGAAAGGAGACGGCACTTCCACCATAGCCCTACCCACATCCACCCACAGCTCCACCTCCACAGAAAGGCAGAGAGCCAGACAGGAGAGGCAGAGCCACACTGTCCTGCTGGAGATCAGGGACACCATCCGTAGCAGCATAGATCTCCTCTCTCAGCTGGTCCACACCGACTCCTCATCCTCCAACCGCAAGCCCTTCCTCACCGATGTCAACCAGACCCTCACGGACATGGCGGAACCCCAGTACCAGGTGGTGAAGGACCGGATCACCGAGCTGCTTCACAACCCTCCAGACACAGAGGCACCTGCTCCCACCCAGTCCAGGTCTGCTCCTCCATCCCAGGTGATGTCCCTCCCATTCCAAGGCTTCCCACAGGCCCTCACCTACCAGGGCTACGGCTACCAAGAGGTCCAGCAGCACAGGCAGCAGCCCTTCCCTTCCCAGTCCAGGCACAGAGTCATCGGGCGACACCGTTGCCACCGGTTCCACCGAAGCCACCGATGCCACCCATGCCAATGATGCCACCGACGACAGCGATGCCACCCACGCCACCAATGGCACCAACGCCAGTCCTCACACAGCTGCAGACCAGACAGCCCCACTACACTGCTCCTTCCTCCACCCCACAGCCAAGCCCGGCCTCAGTACATCTGTCCTCGGTACTGGGGCTGACACCACATGGCATGGAGGAAGGGGCTCTCAACATCATGGGGCTGAGCCAGCTGTCCGAGAGCTTCCTCAACACACCGTCACCTGTTGTCCTCTCAGGGCCAGGCACCCCAGTGGTGCTTTAGACCAGCACTCCAGCAGCAGCCACCTCCACAGCACCTGGACCCTTCACCCCTGAGACTGGGCACACCTCCGAGTGACCAAGAGGAGTGCCAGAGACTGGCTGGCTACCTGTAGTCTTTATTTGGACACTTGACTTGAGTCATTTTTCTTTTACAGCTTGTGATTAATAAAGTTTATCTTTGCTTCACACACTTGCCTCATTTATTTTATTAAATAAAGTCTTGGTGGAAACTTTTAGAAATGGTTTAATCCTTTGCATGCTTGTGGGATGGGTAAGGATAGCAGTGGGGTGAGCAGGGATACCTTTGGAATGGGTAATAGCTGTGGGATGGGCAAGGATAGCAGTGGGGTGGGCAGGGATACCTTTGGTATGGGTAATAGCTGTGGGATAGATAAACCTCCAGTGCAAGCATAGTGGGACTGTATGGTCCACCCTCCCAGTTGCCACACCTATGGCCCTTTATTATCAATAACAATTTATTCATTCATCAACACATTTCAACATAAACACAACTCTTTATGAAATGCCCTGTTCATTGTAGGGCCACTCAACATACATGGCACAATCTCATCAGTGTGATGAGACAGGCTGAAGGAAGCATCCATTAATCATCTACCATCCTGTCTTGCTACTCCACTGCTCCAGCTAGGGAGTTGCACCAGTGTTTCAGGAGGTTGCGCTGCTCCTTCCCTTCACGTGAGGCTCTGTTGGGGCCTTGCACATCCTCAGTGTCTATCAGGTTTCTCCCTTGCCTCCATGTCCCCATTGCCTTGCTGGAGGTCCACAAGCCTGTTCTGCAAGACTGGGTAGCGGGTGCGCATGAGATTGTGCAGGATGCAGCAAGCTTCCACGGTCTCTAGGCGATGCTGCATGGTGGTGAGAAGTATCTGGAACCTATTGGCCAGGATGCCAAAGGCGTTCTCCACCACCCACCTTGCCCTGGACAGCCTGTAGTTGAAGATCCTCTCTTCACGGGTGAGGAGTCTGGAGGTGTAGGGCTTCATGAGGTAGGTTCTGAGGGAGAAGGCATCATCCCCCACGATGAAGTAGGGCACATCTTGCGTGTCGTTGGGCAGGGGGTCTGGATCTGGGAAGCCCATGATGAGGTTGCGTTCCAGCCCCTTCTTGAGGTCACTGGCATTGTATACCTGGGCATCTGAACATGAGCCATTGCCTGAAGCATCGATGTACATGAACTTGTAGTCAGCATCGACCATGGTGAAGAAGATGATGCTGAAGAAGCCCTTGTAGTTGAAATAAGTGGACCCCGACTTGGCTGGAGCTTTGCAGGCCACGTGCTTGCCATCTATGGCTCCAACGGTGTGTGGGAAGTTCCACTTCTGATACCACTGCTCTGCAACTTTCTTCCAGCCTTCTTCAGTGGAAGGGCACTGGAGGAGCTCCTCCAGGTATTCTCCGATGATGGCCTGTACCACTTCTCTGACCACAATGCTGATAGTGTTGTGTGGCACCCTCCAGCCGTACTGCATGCTCCTGTAGGTGGTCTCTGAGGCCAGGTGGCGCAGAGTGAGTGCCACTTTGAGCCCAGGGTCCAGGCTGGGCCGGATGTTGGTGCTCTCCTTGGTCAACCTGGGTGTCAGGCGCTGCACAACTTCATCAAACATGGCTGGAGGCATCCTCATGAAGGTCTGGAATGCACGAGTGTCTTCGTTCCTGAGCTCCACCATCAGCTTGTTGTACAGTCCATACTCTGCTCTTCTCCCGATCCATCTTCGAACCCAGACGCTTCTTGGCCGCCTCCTTTTCTTCCCGTAGTAGAGTTCACAGAGCCTGTAGATGGCTTTGCACTGTTGCAGAAGGATGGTGGCTACCAAAAGGAGTTTGTTACGATCCATGGTGGACATGAGTGGATGCTGTGGAAGAGCAAGAGGCAGATGAAGGCTACAGAGGTCTGCACTGCAGGGCTGCTGGTCTGAAAGTGAGATGCAGGTGAGTTGCTCCCCCTTTTTATAGGCAATATAGGTTTTCCCCTATGTGTCCCTTTGCATCCTCTAGGCATCCTCTAGACATCCTTAATATCCGAGATAGGTCCCCTCTGTGAACGTTTTTTCTGTTTTAAATGCTTTCTTTGCATGCTGCATCCACTTTCATCCTTTCTCCATCCGTGCTAACGCTGCGCATCCGTTCCGTGTCCGTTCCGCTTCCTCCCTGCGTCTGAGTGGATTTGAGTTGCGCGGATGCGCAGCGGATGCCTAGCGGATATGGCGGATGCGTAACGGATGCATAATGGATGTCGCCCGTATGCCTAGCGGATGCAGAATGGACGCATTGGATACATTTTCCGCTCAAAAGTTTTGAGCAGCTCAATACCCTCTGAGCGGATGAAACGTCAATAGACGGATGCTGGACGGATAGAGAGGAAGCAAAATGGAGGCAGTGAGTACAGAACGTAAGCATCGCGTTAACCAACGGATGGCAAGTGTTTTTCTCCGTTTTACATCCTCTTTCCATCCATTGGTACAGTATGACAGGGGCTTTAACATCTTCACCGCTATGCCACTGCCTTGACTTACTGCTTTCTGTCTCTATGTCCAAAGACCAAAAGAAAACATTAATCACAAATTCTCTCTCTTTCTGTCTCTGTCTCTGTCTCTCTCTCTGTCTCTCTCTCTCTCTCTCACACACACACACACACACTAACATCCAGGTCTGGATTATACACAAATCCTGTAAATAATTAACTAAATTTGCATTAAGCAGAGTTTACCACTTGGTCTATGTTTGGTTATCACGCCAAATCTAACCAGCATGTCATCTAGGCTAGATCAATTCATTTTCATCCAGTCATCCTTTGTGGATGTGGTGTGGTGATATCTTTTGTGGTGTGGCTGTTTTCTTTCCAACTTGGATTCCTTTAAGTTAGAACAGTATACTTGAAAACCTTCATCTGTTTCTCTTAACAAGGTGAATGAGGCTTTTACATCTTCTGAATAAATGTTTTAAAGCCTTTTTTTTAAATGTTCACAATAAAAAGAAAAAAGAGAGTATTTCTGTAAGTGTAATCCCTGCCTTTTTAAGAGTTAGAAAACCTGGAAGATTGGGACATGCCCACTAGGGAATATGAAACAGGTCACAGAATGTACCAACCATATCAAAAAGAATAGAAAGCTTTCTCTAAATCAGGATGGCCCTGAGGCAAAAGCCTTTCTCAGAGGGAAATAGAAAAGGATAGTTTGAAAGTCTTTTGATAACCCTTTATATCAAATAGTTAAGGTGTTCTTTTTATTTATTTTTAATTTTAAAAATTCTGAACCATCCTTCAAAATCAGGTTGCTCTGAAACCAACTATGCAGAATTCTATTAGAATTTTTTTTTGAAATTTTTTATTGATTTTCAATAAACAAACATACACAAACAAAACACAAAACATAAAAACATAAAACTTCTTTTTGGAAAGCGGCTTCCCAGGTTACATCTTTTTATACAGACATAAATTCTAATTCATGCTCACTTTTTATCCCGTGTACTTTTGCAGAATCTCTTTTTTAATCATATTTTTACCTACTATCTCTAAATAAATCTTGTTTCTTTACATCTTGTTTTAAACCTTTGTAACTTCTCTTTCCTTTTTCCTTTCCTTTCTTCTCCAATCCTGCCTTTTTAGCCCCTTGTCTCTTAATCTCCACTTTCTTAATCTCCACCTTCTTCTGTATTCCTCTTTTCTGTTGCTTTCTGACATTGTATCGATTTTTCACCTTATTTTTCCCTTTTTTGGTTGTTGTTTTTTTAAATCTTAAATTCTCCATTCTCTTTCCCCTCTTTTCTTTTCTTCTCCAGCTAAAGTAGTTTGTTCATTAAAGATGGCTTCTTCTTCATCCCAGTCTTCTTGTTCTTGTAGTTTCTGGTAGGTAGAAATCGCCATTTCTAAAAAATGGAAAACAGATCCAGAAGAGCCCTTCCCTTCTTGTTCCTCTTCTTTTAGCTTTTTAAATTCAATTTTCAGTTCATCAACAAGTAGTGCCATTGTAAAAAGTTTTTTTATACAACCAAAATGTTTTTAGTCTTTCAAATAATGATTTCCAAAAGTCCCAAAGTCACCAAGCAATCCAAATATACACAGACTGTTTCATTTAGCACTTTCTTCTTTTTATACTTTCTCTTCCTGGAGTTATAGTTCAGTTACAAAGCTCCAATTATAATATATCTTTTAGAAGTCTTGTTACAGTTTAGCGCCGTTCTTATAAATTCCAAGCAGCCTCCTCCAACAAAATCTTTATTTTTATTGTTTTCCTCTCCCTTCCCACTTATAGCAAAAAAGAGCTCTCTTTTTTTTGTCCCCTGGATGCTCAGAAATCTTTATTGTCCCCTTGGCTTTAGTTTTCAAGATTACCTGCTGATGCCAAAATGGGTTTTTCCGATTTCTTCATTCATTTGATATCACCATAAGGAAGGAGAGTGAGAAAAAAAACAAACTTTCCCTTTTAACTTTCATTCACTGCTTTTTCTGTCTTCGTCGGGAATGATGTATGTTTAAGGAAGCTTAAATTCCAGGGTATTTAAATGTTACTTATTATCCCGGTTAGCCAAAAACTTTCACTTTCTCAGCTTCCTCCTGCACATTCTTATCCAGATGAAAGCTTCTTTGTGGCGGCCATTGCTGACCACCGCTCCACCGCTTTCGGAAAAGGGAGTTAAGTCAGCTGGGAGGTTGCAATTCCCCCGGACACCTGCTGGATCTCCCCTATCTTCAGTTACCTCTACGGGGTAACTATAGCCTCCAAATCCAGCTGGATTGAGGGCACTCCAGCAGCGAGCACAAAAGAAACCGCACACAATCACGGATTCCTGCCACTGCTGAAGCCTTGCAAACCGGAAGTTTCAAATTCTATTAGAATTTTTTTGATGCCAGTGGGTGGATGATAGCTAAGTCTTCCAATATTATATTATGTTATATTATGTTATGTAATATTATATTATATTATGTAATATTATATTATGTTATGTTACGTAATATATTATGTTATGTTACGTAATATATTATGTTATGTAATATTTTGTAATATTATGTTATGTAATATTATGTTATGTAATATTATATTATGTAATATTATATTATATTATATTATATTATATTATATTATATTATATATTATGTTACATTGCGTTGTGTTATATTGTATTGCATTGTATTGTATTGTAATATTAAATAATATAATATAATATAATATAATATAATATAATATAATATTAATATAATATAATATAATATAATATAATATAATATAATATAATATAATATAATATAATATTAATATAATATAACATAACATAACATAACATAACATAACATAACATAACATAACATAACATAACATAACATATAATATAATATAATATAATATAATATAATATATAATATATGTTATATTATTTTATATTATTTTATTTTATATTATGTTATGTTATATTATATTATATTATAATATATTATATTATACTA
>BLBF01000040.1:15488139-15502586 GCA_015471245.1 Laticauda colubrina
AAAAAAAAAAGACACAATGCAAAACTTGAACATCCAATAGCTACAAATCACATCTCTACCCAACAACCACAATACAATCCACAACCCAATCCACAAAAAATCATAAACCAGACAAATAATGATATCCCAATCCTCATCAGAGAAGCTGTTGAGCACGAACGGAAATGTCCAAATGCCATCAAGAGGACATGATCCAACAGCAATGGATCATGCTCAGTATTTCCTAGCCAAACCACAGACAGCTACAATGATCTAATACCTATCGATTTTACAGAGGACAATGTTGAAAAAGCACTACGCAATCAAAAACCATCTCTATCTATTGGACCAGATGGAATGTGTGCCTACTTCTTTAAAAATCTATCCACTGCCATAGCCGAACCTCAAAGCATAATCTTTGAAAAATCTTTCAGGACCAACTCCTTGCCTAACCTATGGTCACAAGCCACGGCCATCCCCATCTTCAAAAAGGGAGACCCCAGCCTAGTTGAAAATTACAGACCAATCTCCTTTTGCTGCATCACCTGTAAAGTTATGGAATCAATTATTAACCAATCCATTATCCTCCACTTAGAGACAAACAACCTACTCTCCAATAAACAATTTGGTTTCAGGAAAAAACTATCCTGTGATCTGCAACTCTTACACTGCAAAAACATATGGACTACACAGCTCAATCAGGGCAAAGCAATAGACGCAATCTACATACACTTCTATAAAGCCTTTGATTCAGTGGTACACAACAAACTACTCCTAAAACTAAAATCTTATGGTATCTCTGGACAACTGCATAACTGGATAGAAGCATTCCTGTCAAACAGACAACAAATGGTCAAAATTGGGAACGTCCTATCAAATCCTGTACCTGTCAACAGTAGTGTCCCCCAAGGCAGTGTTCTAGGACCAACTTTCTTCATACTCTACATAAATGAACTCTGTGATCATATTAAGAGCAACTGCGTTCTTTTCGCTGATGATGTAAAGCTGTTCAATACCGCAGACAATACTGCTACCCTTCAAAAAGACCTTGACTATGTATCAGGATGGTCAAACAAATGGCAACTTCAAATCTCAACAAATAAATGCTCTGTCTTACATATTGGCAAAAAAAAAAAACAGAAAATAAAATACAGGCTGAATAGTCAAGACCTTGTTGATGATCCAAGCTCTGTCAAGGACCTTGAAATACTCATCTCTAATGATTTAAGTGCTAGAGCCCACTGTAAATACACAGCCAAAAAGGCATTAAGAGTTGTTAACCTAATCCTACATAGCTTTTTCTCTGGTAATATCACACTACTAACTGGAGCATAGAAAACATTTGACCAATACTCGAATACAGCTCATCGGTCTGGAACCCACATTACATAACTGATATTAGCACAGTTGAGAAAGTCCAGAAATATTTCACAAGAAGAGTTCTCCACTCCTCTACTCATTGTAGAATACCTTATGCCACCAGACTTGAAATTCTAGACCTAGAAAACCTAGAATTACTCCGTCATCAGTCTGATCTAAGTATGGTATATTAAATCTTACATTGCAATGACTTACCTGTCAATGTAAGTTCAGCTTCAACCATAACAACACAAGAGCACACAATAGATATAAACTCAACATTTACTGCACCAAACTTGACTGCAGAAAATACGACTTCAGCATTAGTGTGGTCAATGTCTGAAATGCTCTGACTCTGTAGTTTCTTCCCCAAACCCCAAAACTTTAACCTTAGACTGTCTACTATTGACCTCACCCCTTTCCTAAGAGATCTCTAGGGGGCGTGCATAAGTGCACCAACCTGCCTACCGTCCCTGTCCTATTGTTTCTTTTATTTTTCTTTTATGTCCCCATTTCATGTATTCATAATTATGTATATACTTATACCTATTATCTTGTAAGCAATTGACAAATCAAATAAATAAAATTATATTATAAAGCAGCTTCTATCCCAGGGCAGTAGCTCTTTTGAATTTTATTGTATAGGGCAGTGTTGGTGTGGTGTCGGGGGTTTCCGGTTCAATGTGTGAAGGGTGAAGGGTGTGTGTTTTGTGTTTATTTTCATGATCATGGTCATGATGTGCGCTGAAGATCGTGTTTGATTTCATTGTACGAGGTGCAATGACAATAAAGTAAACTAAATTGTATCCCGATTCATAGCTAGGTTTATCACAATTAAAAGGTGTAAGTTCTGTGAACAGAGAGAGCTTTGAAGTTAAAGGTTTATCTCAGGAGAACAATAGGAAACTGCCAGATTAGAGGCAGTTTGATAACATATTCAACAGGTCAGAAAGGAAGGGAAAATTTTTTACCAGATAATGTACTATCTACCTGGTTACAAGATGTGAATGAAAAGAAGTGGGAGATACTTTTTGGGACATTTTATTGTATTGAAAATGATCTCTTAGTTGGTCACTTTATCTAATTTTCTTCAGCTTAAAACTGACATTTACAAAAAAAAATGCATACATATAAATGTGAATCTTTTGTTAATTCTCAAGTATATATTCTTTCAGGAGACACGGTGGCTCAATGGCTAAGACACTGAGCTTGGCGATCAGAAAGGTTGACAGTTTGGCAGTTCGAATCCCTAGCGCGACATAATGGAGTGAGCTCCCATTACCTGTTCCAGCTTCTGCCAACCTAGCAGTTTGAAAGCATGTAAAAATGCAAGTAGAAAAATAGGGACCCCCCTTTGGTGAGAAGGTAACAGCATTCCGTGCGCCTTCAGCATTTAGTCATGCTGGCCACATGACCATGGACATCTTCTGACAGCGCTGGCTCTTTGTAACAGAGATGAGCACCGCCCCTTAGGGCCAGAAACAACTAGCACATATGTGCGAGGGGAACCTTTACCTATATATTATTTGCTATTCTGAAGAAACATGCTCACATTTAATCGCTTTCAAAACAATTACAATTCTTCTCAGTTACAATTCTCTTGTAACTGAGATTACATAAATCCAATCCTATCAACGTCCTCCTCCTTTCCTACCACTAAAAATTAACTTTGGGGAGTGGATGAATAATCAGCTATACTGAAATTATTCCTGTTGAGAAATAGATCCTCTAACATCAATTTCAAGATCCTAAGATTTGTAGTTTTAGCCAATCCTCCTCCCTCATGTTTCAAAGTCATTTATATGAAAAATAAAAGGATAAAACTGTGATTCCCTCCAAATCTATATTTTGCTTTTTAGATTCATTTTTCAATACAATAGAGAATTTAATAGAGAGGACATTTGGTCACCTGAAACAATAGTAGAGGAGATTATTGATACTATTCTTCTGCAAACATTCAAAAGTCACTGATGATATATGACCAGAGAGCATCATACTTCCTCTGAATCCTATACATATCTTCTTTAAATGAACAAATTGCTTCTTATTCAGAAACAACAAGATAATTCATTCTTCTAATTAACAAAACACTGGAGCCAATGCCACCAAGGGGTACTGACCTAAGAGAATGTGTAAAATTAAATTTATCTCTTTTATAGTCAGGTTCCTTTTTTAGCTTTTCTTTTAGAGACCAAAAAGCATTATAAAAGGTTACAACTTTAATACAGAAAAGAGTTTTCCCATCATTTCTTTTTATAAGTGCTATTAAAGTAGTTACAAAGAATGACTAGGTGCATCTGCTGGGTAATTATTCCAATTTCAGTAATAATGAATACTTTGCCCATTTTTGTTAAATAAGTCACTGGCATTTGTTTTTCTGCATATGTCAAGAAATTGTTATTTTGTTCAATAACCTTGCCTGCTCAGTTTTTAAAAAACATTCTCTAGCTGTTAAGTTTTTTTCATTCCTATAATCATTCTGAGAGTTTAGATTTCCAAATGATTCCTTGTATTTTTTTTTAAATGCATTTTGGAAGAATATTCTGAAGAAACAAGAAACCATTTCTTCTAATCTCAGAATGTTTTGTGGGAAAACCTCTGCAGTTATTCAAAATCATTAGCAACTAGTCCAATTTAATGCCACTGTCACATCATGTTTTCTATGTATTTTACAATCACATTCTTCTTCTGCAAGAGAAGGGGAAAAGAAGAGATCTTTGGTTTCTTTTTTAGTTTGGTATAAGAACACATTTATTCTTATAGCATTTTAATATAGGAAACATTTTTCTACATGTGGAAATTGATTACTTTTGCGATTTTCAAGGAGTGTGCATGGTTACATAATAATAAGAATCAGAGACTGAACTGTTTCTCTAACTGCTTTATCATAATCTATTTTTTCACTGCACCCAAAGCTTTCCTTTAATGTCATGGGAATATTTTACTGTTTTGTCAATCAATGAAAATGGTCCTCTGTTGTCTTTGGCCATGGCATGACCCTCACTGAAACATAGTCAAGTAGCTGGGAAGAATGTCTCTCTTCAAGAATCTCTGTTCCCCACTCTGAATTTTTTCCAAGATTCATATGGATCATGTCCAAAGCAATGTTCACCACTCCAAAGTCCAACAAATGCCAACAGCCATGTAAGACCACTGAAGATCCTCATGGAGGGGATTAGCCTACTTATAGCCCCTCAAAAACCTAAAGAGCTGGATTTTCCTTTTGGTGATCCTAATACAGCAGGGCAGAAGTGGTATTCAGCAGGTTCTGACCAGTTCTGGAGAATTGATAGTGGAAATTTTGAGTAGTTCAGAGAACTGGCAAATACCACCTCTGATTGGCCTCACCCCCATCTATTCTCTGCCTCCCAAGTCCCAGCTGATTGGCTGGATCTTCTTTTGTTGCCCTGCACAGGAGAATGGAGCTGGAAAGCAGGTTAGTGGGGTGGGGAGGGAAAGGAGATTTTACAGTATCCTTTCCCTGGAGTGGGGTGGGAAAGGATTTTTTACAATATCCTTCCTCTGCCACTCTCACCAAGCCACGTCCACAGAACTGGTAGTAAACTTTTTTGAATCCCACCACTGCAGCAGGGGTGTCAAACTCACGGCCCGTGGGCCAGATGTGTCACATGCTGCCCCTGCCCCCACCTGATTTAATGAAGGGGGGAAAGTCCCAATACTTCATGTGATGCTACCATGACGACACGCATCTGACACCCCTGTAATAGAGCATCCTTGCAGTTTTCTAAATAACAGTTTGGAAGAGTCCTCTGAGATTTTTTCTTCAAACTTCCCAATCAAATCTAGTTTCTCAACTTTCCTGTTGTCTCTTATCGAAGAGAAACCAAAGTAATAGTAACAGATTCCCACTTAGCTCATGGAAATCAGCTATGGATGGAACATCTTTCTTTTGTGGATAAAATCATTCCAGCCGGATTGTTCACTGTATTCTGTCTGAGGTCCTGATTGATCCTGCTTTATTAAACTAGTCCCTAAAGTTGAGACAAATATGAAAGAAATGAAAAGTGAAACCATTGGGGTAGGGGGAAAAAAACTGTAAGCTTGCAATATACTGCATGATGGACTAAGGTGGAGAGCAGCAAAGCCAAGGAAGACCAAAAGTGGCCACCTAAGGGTGCGTATTATAACATTATTATCATCATAAACATATTACAATTCCAATAGCAGGTATAAAACTGCTACACCAAGATAAACTGGGGTAATACATTTTATACATCACACCTTTACTGTGATAATATTTTTAGTAATGAAATAGATGGCTATTTACACAATTATACATGGTATTTTGTAATTATTTATTGTTGAAAATACATTGTTCTTTCCATAACAAAATAGTAGTTCTTGTAAAATAGTATCAATGTCTACTTAAAGATATTAATTTATAGCAGAGAATGCCAAAATGGGGACAAATGATGAGGAAGATGACAAGGATGAGGAGGATGAGGAAGACTTCTGAAAATCATATTCTAGAATCCTTGAAAATGAATATGATTCAGCAGCCAAGATAAATATTCTTCCTGTCCTCTAGATGGCACATATGAACAAAGCATGATCCCATGATACTATGCATCATGAGAAAACGTCCTTGTTTTGAAGTTAAAAGCTCCAGATTTGAAGATAATTGATGATGACTGATGATGATGATAATGATGGTTTTGTCAAAGTTCTCTTAGTTCAAATAAATTTGCAATTTTATTTCTAATTTATAAGCCAGCATTAATCCAAAAACATTTGTTCAGTAACGTCAGAATCAAGAGTTTTTTTTCCCTTCCAAATTTGATAGATCCATACCTATCCACATTTTTGGAATGGACTTTTGATTTATATAGGAAAATTTATAGGAAAATGTTTAAATGTTAATGATATTAATATGATGTTGAGTTATATAGCAAAACTTTGGAATTGGACAGTTTATTGGAAATTATGGTGGTATTGTGCAGGAGTATGTGTCGCTAAAGAATCATATTGAGAAATTGGAAATTTAATAATAAGTCAGATTTTAGAAATATGTAATATATCCATCCTGAAAAAAGCAATATTCCACCAATCAAAGAATGAACCTATGACAGATATTTTATAATATTATACAATGGTTTTTTTAAAATCTCATTATTCTATCTTCTTATTTCGTAAACCAGTGACCATTGACAAGTTTACTATATAAGATATATTGCTTTTTTTATTGTTTGGGTTGCTTTCTTCTTGCTTTTTGGATTTCTTTCTTAAACTTTAAAAGTGGTTATGTTTAATTTTTTGAATCGTGTTTTGCTGTTTTGCTTATTTTTTTGTTTATTTTATTTATTAAACTTATCTATTTCTACATAAGACTCTATTTAAAATAAAGATTAATTAAATATTTTTAAAGACCCTTAGAAAATCAATTTATGCGTACATAAAATAAGATGAAGTCACTAGCAACTGTCAATTCAATTCTTGATAGCCATTCAGGATAGCTCTGGATGCTAAAATTTTAACATGTACAGCGATGTCATCATGTAAACATTGCAAATATGAACTTGTCTGTTTAAGTCTGGTACTGTTATCTAAGCTCCATCATTATAACATGATGTATGTTTTTGTCTTTCCCTCCTCAACCCCATGGATGCATGTAACAGAGATCGATATTTAAGATATAAAAGAATAAGTAGTGTATATTGAGGAAGTTACCCAGAGGCAGAAAATCTTGTATAAGAGAGAAAGAGAAGGAAGGAGGAGGAAAAAATATTTTATTCTTCCTGTAAGAATAGACTGAAAAGTGTCAGGTCTTTTAAACAGGGACAACAGAGCTGAGAGAAACAGAAAGAGGGAATCCCTTACTTATTCTTTGGACAGGTTGTCGTTGACTTACAGCCATTCATATCGTGACTGAAATTCAAATTGTTCAAACTGTAAGTCCTTTGTGGTCCTAGAATAAAGATGGAATGGCATCTCCAATAATTTTTCCTTTCCTTTCCCACCATTCAATCAAAGAGAGGAAGTTAAAGCCCTAATTAAAAACTAATAAGGTACAAAATATTTTGCTGGTATTAGAGGATAGAAATGAAACAGCAATTAGAATGCTGGAAAGCCTTTATTGACTCTAATGTTAGTTGCAATTATCTCTTTCAGGAACCTAAAGATAAAACTTCAGTTAGGCTACTTTTCATTGTACTTCCTTGTAGATGGAAACATCATTATCTGTGACGATATGCATTACTGGATCTTAAACGCAGCTTTAATTGCTCTTCCCACAAGACTGGTTTCCCTTTAAAATTATGAGTCACTAGAATGAATTATTTCCTGCCTACCATCGCTTCCTTGTGTCCTATAACATTATGATTTCAGTTTTATTTAAATGTGTTATAATGAACGTGACGGGAGCATCATATGACATAGAGAATAAATGTCAAGACATTGCAGAAACCAGGTTTGGTAGATGCAGAATAAATTTATTTCTCTGGGATTTTTTTTCTGGCAAAGGTAGATGGTAGTCCTATTTTAATGTCGCAATAAACAATGTTACTTCTTCAGTATATGCATAAAATCAGAGGAAGCCTTTTCTGAAAGTAGTATAGTGATAGATAACTGAAGTAGCTTTCAAATGCCTCTCTTTCATCCTACAAAGCTCCATCTTAACATCACGACAAAAAATGAGTGGTATGGTCTTTCACAATTGTGATATGAAAAATATACCTCATATATGCCATAGCATACTTGATCTAGATGAAGAATGGTGGCCAGAATGGTTGACCCTTAATAACCGTAACCAAACAGATCATGTAGATCTAACCAAACTACTTCCTGGAATGAAGCTGCCCCCTAAAAATATGGAGCCATCTGAATAGAATCAGGACAGGCCACGCCAGAACTAGGGTAAAGCCCCTGTCACACTGCACCAACGGATGGAAAGAGGATGTAAAATGGAGAAAACCACTTGTCATCCGTTGATTAACGCGATGCATCCGTTCTGTACTCACTGCCTCCATTTTTCATCCTCTCTATCCGTCCAGCATCCATCTATTGACATTTCATCTGCTCAGAAAGTTTTGAACTGCTCAAAACTTTTGAGCAGAAAATGTATCCAATGCGTCTGTTCTGCATCCGCTAGGCATCCGTTACGCATCCGCTATATCCTCTAGGCATCCACTGCGCATCTGCGCAACTCCATCCGCTCCAGCGGTAAACGGACGCAGGGAGGATGCGGAACAGATGCGGAACGGATGCAGAATGGATGCCTAGCGGATGCAGAACGGAAACAAAGCATTTAAAACAGAAAAAACGTTCGCAGAGGGGACCGATCTCGGATATTAAGGATGTCCAGAGGATGCCTAGAGGATGCAAAGGGACACCTAGGGGAAAACCTATACTGCCTATAAAAAGGGGGAGCAACTCACCTGCATCTCACTTTCAGACCAGCAGCCCTGCGGTGCAGACCTCTGCAGCCTTCATCTGACTCTTGCTCTTCCACAGCATCCAGTCATGTCCACTGTGGATTGTAACAAAGTCCTTTTGGCAGCCACCATCCTTCTGCAATAGTGTGAAGCCATCTATAGGCTCTGTGAACCCTACTACGGGAAGAAAAAGAGGCGGCCAAGAAGCATCTGGGTCCGAAGATGGGTCACCAGAAGAGCAGAGTATGGACTGTACAACAAGCTGATGGTGGAACTCAGGAATGAAGACACTCGTGCATTCCAGACATGAGGATGCCTCCAACCATGTTTGACGAAGTTGTGCAGCGGCTGACACCCAGGTTGACCAAGGCAAACACCAACTTCCGGCCCAGCCTGGAACCTGGGCTCAAGGTGGCACTCACTCTGCGCCACCTGGCCTCAGGGACCACGTACAGGAGCATGCAGTACAGCTGGAGGGTGCCACCCAACACCATCAGCATTGTGGTCAGAGAAGTGGTGCAGGCCATCATCGAAGAATACATGGAGGAGCTCCTCCAGTGCCCCTCCACTGAAGAAGGCTGGAAGAAATTTGCAGAGCAGTGGTATCAGAAGTGGAACTTCCCCCATACCATTGGAGCCATAGATGGGAAGCACGTGGCCTGCAAAGCTCCAGCCAAGTCGGGGTCCACTTATTTCAACTAAAAGGGCTTCTTCAGCATCATCCTCTTCGCCATGGTTGATGCTGACTACAAGTTCATGTACATCGATGCTTCAGGCAACGGCTCATCTTCAGATGCCCAGGTATACAACGCCAGTCACCTCAAGGAGGGGCTGGAACGCAACCTCATTGTGGGCTTCCCAGATCCAGAACCCCTGCCCAACGACACGCAAAATGTGCCCTACTTCATTGTGGGGGATGACGCCTGCTCCCTCACAACCTACCACATGAAGCCCTATACCTCCAAATGCCTCACCCGTGAAGAGAGGATCTTCAACTACAGGCTGTCCAGGGCAAGGCGGTTGGTGGAGAACGCTTTTGGCATCCTGGCCAACAGGTTCCAGGTACTTCTCACCACCATGCAGCATCGCCCAGAGACCGTGAGGAGGATCGTGGAAGCTTTCTGCATCCTGCACAATCTCATGCGCACCCGCTACCCAGTCTTGCACAACAGGCTCGTGGACCTCCAACAAGACAATGGTGACATGGAGCCTGGGGAATGGAGGCAAGGGCAAAACCTGATAGACACTGAGGATGTGCAAGGCCCCAACAGAGCCTCACGTGAAGGGAAGAAGCAGCGCAACCTCCTGAGGCACTGGTGCAACTCCCCAGCTGGAGCAGTGGAATGGCAAGACAGGATGATAGATGACTAATGGATGCTTCCTTCAGCCTGTCTCATCACACTGATGAGATTGTGCCATGTATGTTGAGTGGCCCTACAATGAACAGGGCATTTTATAAAGAGTTGCGTTTATGTTGACATGTGTGGATGAATGATTACATTAGTATTGATAATAAAGGGCCATATGTGTGGCACCTGGGAGGGTGGACCATACAGTCCAACTATGCTTGCACTGGAGGTTTATCTATCCCACAGCTATCTTAACCCATCCCAAAGGTATCCCTGCCCACCCCACTGCTATCTTAACCCATCCCTCAAGCATGCAAAGGCTTAAACAAATTCTAAAAGTTTCCACCAAGACTTTATTTAATAAAAGAAATGAAGCAAGTGTGTGAAGCAAAGATAATCTTTATTAATAACAAGCTGTCAAAGAAAAATGACCCAAGTCAAGTGTACAAAGCAAAAATAAAGTCAACAGGCTGGCAGGAAGGCTGGCACCAAGGCTGGCAGGAAGGCAGGCAGGCATGCACCAAGGTTGGCAGGCAGGCTGGCACCAAGGCTGGCAGGAAGGCTGGCAGGCAGGCAGGCACCAAGGCTTGCAGGCAGGCATGAACCAAGGCCGGCAGGAAGGCAGGCACCAAGGCTGGCAGGCAGCTAGGCACCAAGGCTGGCAGGCATCTAGGCACCAAGGCTGGCAGGCAGACTGGCTGGCAGCAAGGCTGGCAGGCAGGCAGACAGCAAGGCTGGCAGGGAGGCTGGCAGCAAGGCTTGCAGCAAGGCTTTCAGGCAGGTATGCAGGCCGGGCAGGCAAGGCTGTCAATCCGTCCGGCAGCAGGTCTTTCCTCTGAATGGTGACCTGCTTCCGAGCTGCTTCCCTTATATCCACGGGGCTTATGCAATGCATCCTCCCCGCATGCGCAATTAACGCTGTGCATCCACTAGGCTTCCGCTCTGCATCCGCTTCATCCGTTCCATGTCCGCTCTGCATCCGCTGTATCCATTCCGTGTCTGCTTTGCTGAGGCCCCCCGGAAGCCCTGCGGATGTGCCATCCACTCTCATCTGCTTCCATCCGCTAGGCTTCCATTCCGCATCCGCTTTCCATCCACTCTGCGTCCTCCCCCCGTCCGTTCCTTTCCGTGTTATCCGCTCTGCTTATGCAAATTTTTGCCCCTTTTGAGAGCGGATAACAATGGATGGAACATTTTTCTCATCCGCTGTGTCCTTTTTACAAACGTTTTGCATCCGTTGGGCAGTGTGACAGGGCCTTAAAGCTCTTTTTGTAAGGAATGGAGCCCACAGTGCAACTGTAGTACATCAGAACAAACAATATCGTTCAAGAATGTCGCCTCAGGAAATTTCAAGATGGATTTCAAGAAATTCAAGAATTTCAAGAAAAAATTCAAGGATGATTTCATTGCAGCCACACCAGAAGCAGCTACATGGCTAGATTCCTTAGATATCAAATTATAATATTAATACATATTGGTACTATTTTGCAGCACCATATTATGGCATTTTTATCATGGTTTCACCCTAATTTAATATTTTATCTCCTCTGCTATATTTTCCACATACATTAAATGTACATGTATTTGCCAATGCTTGCTTTAAATTTATATTTGTGTTTCTACATATAAGGTGATTTATTAGTGTTGTGTGTCACTGATTGCATGACTTCTGTAGAAGCCGTATGCTAAATGTGAAAAATACATATCATTGCCCTCTGGCATCTTTTTCCCACCTCTTGCAGTCACTTGGGTGGGTCCATGAAAATATTAAACTTGTTCCTTGACAAACAAGGATGAAGTGTTTCTGTTACTGATGAAGTGTTTTTGTTGAATGGCTCCAACAGGTCATACCAATACTTAGAACAGAACGTACAATTATTTTTGAAGCAAGGGATTTAGCTGGTCATTAAGTAGTATGCCAGAGATTGTATTCCAAGAACTATAAAGAGGTGTAGGCTAAAAAATATGCATTTAAATTTAATTTTAATTAATGTAATTAGTTTAAACATAAATTAAATTAATTAATGAATTAAATTAATTGATTTAAAAGTAATTTATATAAATATAGAAACAATTTCAATTTTAAAAATTCATAAAAGCTAATACAGCACAGGGATGATTTAAATGTAATTCATTTAATTGATTTACATTTGAATGGATTAAATTTAAATCACCCCAACACTGTCCGTCTCCCTTTTATGTAACTTTTTATATTTTAATAGTTTTTGCATTTGTCTTTTTAAGATAAAGTTTTCAATGAGATGGGCGACATTTAACTTTAATAAATAAATAAATTGGGTTCATTCGAAGAGATATGTCTAATTTTCATACAGTTCAAAATTTTTCCATCGTTTAAAAATTAAAACTTGGCAACAAATATTTTGGTTGGAGGACATCTTCAGGAAAACCGACTGAAGGCTTTAAAATGCTTCATGTGATCTACAGTTCTGTTTTTAGAATAGTGTTTCTCAAGTCATGCAAATTCCAGGTGTAGGAACCTTATTTGAGAAATTCATTCATGATAAATTTGGAAACTGAGGCCCAAACAGTTGAAAGTGACCAGATTGACAAACATTGTCTTACAACATAAGTAGGCATGGTTTGCCCACAGCACTAGAATTATGGTTGTTGATGTTGGTACACCACAATTACCCCACAAACTACCAACTGGAGCATATTGTGGAAGACATCTTTAGTAATAAAGAATGTTGAAGTCAGGAATTTGTTTTGAGCTACAGAACTGAACAGAAGTCACTTTTGATATTTTCATATTCTTATCAGCATTCTGAGCTCAGGCCAATGTTCCCTTGATTGTGTGAACTAAATAGTTATTGGGATTACAATCCTTATAACTAGTGTGCTGAATTTTGGAAGATGGTTTGGAAGACAACATAACAGCAAAGTATCATGTTATGGAAATATTTGATGAGCTAAGCCTTGTCATTTTAACCATTCATTTATAAGTTGGACTCCATCAAATTAAACAGTACTGAAGATATAGACATTTATCATTTGTTCATGTAAATTTAGAAGTCATTCCAAAATAGGAACACCAAGAAATTAAAAGAGTGAAGAGTAACAAAGATGATGAGAGGCTTGGCGGCTAAAAAAAAAGTAATTAGAGAAAGATTCAAGTCTCTTTCAATGTTATGATTCCATGAAATTACCTTACTCAAGGTAAGAACTTTAAATCATGAGTTTTTATAACCAGCTTCACAAGATAACTACACCCATTTTTCCTCCCTAAACCTTTGAAGACTCCCTTGTGACAAGACTAAATCAAGCAGATAATAGAACATAAAGTTAGGAAGTGTTTGAACAAGCTGTTGTCCAATACACATATGCAGCTTTCATATCATTTATGAACTTAAGGGCAATCCTCAAAGACCAATAAAATTCTTGATTTTTTTTAGCTCAGCTGAGACAGCGAAAATGGGGCTAGGCTGTTTAGGTTTGGAAACTACAAAAGGATACCATAAGGTTTGCAATATTACATCTTTTTATCAAACTGTCCTATTAGTCTTGTAGAATGAACAAGACTTTTGGGGGGTATGTTGTTGCATCAAGAAAACATGCTCAGTAGAAATCTTTTTAAAGTTCATATAGTTTCACAAGGAACATTATTGTTATAAATAGAAATATTGCTCTCTTTCTCCCAGTTCATTCCTCTTGATGTGTCCAATTTTAAAATTACATCTAATTTATGATACAGACTTTCAGCACATACAACCATTTTTAATAAAAGTAGTTATTGTATGAGTCAGGGTATGCTGGATGATGTATCATTACATCAACAAAATAATTCAGAAGGTGATACATAGCCTGGTAAATTGATGCACTGACTTTATCATATGAAAAAGGCGGTGGGTCCCTGTATTTTGAAGCACAATTTATGGTGATGTTTTAAGTCTAGTGTAATGGAATGAAGGAAAAAATAACCATTACTGAAATTCATTTGAAATGCTTTTTTTGTAAGACAACTCAACATTATACAATAGTGTGTAACCTTTTGTGCTTCAGGACTTTCTGATCAGGTTAAATTAGTGGCCAACATTTGGAGCCTTGGGAATGAATATGGCTGATGTTCAAACTGTCCACATCAATTACAAGCTTATGTGGACTATGGGGCTAGATTACAGCATGCAGTTTCGAATTACTAAGAGTCACTGACAACTTCAAAAATCCAGTAAGCCAAAAAAAATATTTTTTTTGCAAAACAAATATTTATCTATTTATTTTTATTTGTCAATTGCTTACAAGATAATAGGTATAAGTAAAAACATACTTATGAATATGGATACATATAAGAAAAATTTATAGATAGATAGATAGATAGATAGATAGATAGATAGATAGATAGATAGATAGA
>BLBF01000040.1:15506330-15525879 GCA_015471245.1 Laticauda colubrina
TTATTTATTTATTTATTTATTTATTTATTTATTTATTTATTTATTTAAAGCACCATCTAGAGGTTCAGTTACTCAAAGAACTGACAGAGTTCTCTAAAGCGCAAAACCAGGGATCTTCAAACTTGACAGCTTTAAGACTCAGCTTTTCCAACTCCAGTCATGTTAGCTTGGGAATTCTGGGAGTTGAAGTCCACAAGTCTTAAACTTGTCAAGTTTGAAGACACCACCCAAAACAAATCCAAATTGTTGGGATTTTTGAGATAAAATTTATAAACCAGGCGTTATCATCTGGGTAACAAGTAATCTGCCTGTCAAGCAGACTTAGCCAAAGGAGAGTGGGTCACAGGTGCAGGCTGGATCTGAGATATAAATGCACACTACGCAACTTCAAAATAGGCTGTCACAGAAGATGTGCCAGCAGAGAATTTTCTCCCTTGAGGAGGTTCTTAAATATTTGAAATTTATTTACTGTTCACACAAGTACAGGTGAGGAGGCTGTGTAACCCTGAAGAAATCAGATTCTGCAAAATTTTGGGTTCCATCAGATTTGTCAGCATTCTCAAAACAGATACTAGAGAAATGAACTTGTTAATTCATGAAATGATTATCAGAGGGGAGATAATTACTTAAAAACCATGATATACCACAACACCCCCTGCCTCCCTCTTATCCCACTTTCTGCAGGAAACTGATTATTTCTCCTGCCTTCTTTTGACCTTTCACCAGTGCAAATTTTGCACTGGGTTGCATATCTCCATTATTTTTATCAGTGGTGGTATTCAAAAAGTTGTACCATCGGTTTGGTGGGTGTGGCTTGGTGGGCGTGCTTTGCATGCATGCACACATTTTGCATGCGTGCGCCAAATGGGCACTTTGCGCAGGCGCAGAGGCGTTCCAACTCACCTCTGCAATCCTACACTCTCCCTGACGCTTCAGCAGCTGCCGCGGACAGCAATTGCTGTGCTGTGCAAAGCAGCTGCATTTCAAAAGCAGAGGATAAAGGTGAGTATGGGAGCCCAGGTGGGCAGGCGGACCCAACAGCAGAGCGGCAGAGAGAACCGGTTTGGTCTCCACTGCTCATTTCTGCTACCGGATTGGCAGAACCGGGCCAAACTGGTAGAATACCACCACTGATTTTTATCTTCTAAGAGTTTATTGGGATCACTTGGGATCCAAAGGGGTGGTTTTCTTGATTAATGGTGGTGGGGGAAGCAAGGCAGGAAAATGTGATGTGGGTTTGATATATAATTTATTCCTCAACACAGTAAAATCATGGGATTAAAATTAAGCATAAAGAAAGTCTGATTAATATAACAACAGGTAAAACAACGCCCTGAGAATTGGCAACAAAGATATTGAAACAGTGGGCAGCTTCTGCCTCTTAGACTCAGTAAAGTACTGTCAACAGTAAAGAAAGCAGCAGTAAAAAAAAATAGGCCACAGAAGCACCACTGAAAACCTGGGAAAATATATGGTATGTCCATATCTACAAAGATCAGGACTGTATAACCCATGGAATTCCCTGTGACGCTCTATGCAAGTAAAAATTAGATTCTAAAGAAATAGGACAGGAAGAGCACCTTGCAACATCTCTAAACTTTGGTGTTAGATAATACTCCTGAGTCTTGAGTGTATTCTGGAAGTTGGACTTTTGTTTTTAAAACATTTTGCTGCTTATCCAAGTAGCTTCTGCAGTGGAAGTGGACTGAAGGAGGTACTTGGATAAGCAGCAAAACATTTCAAAAAGAGAAAGAAAAAATCCATTTGCCATGGCTCAACTTCCAGACAACTGTTCCTGGATGACTAAGAATCTTCATCAACACTCATAGACAGCCAAGAAATCAAACCAATGGATCACTGATGAAAACACAGAGTTTTCACTTCAGGCACAAACAACCAGGCTCAAATTATCCTACTTTGGACACATTGATGTAAAGACCTTGATAGGTGGACCTCCCAGCTCTACTGCTAGGAAAGATGGAAGGAAAGAGAAGAAGAGGACAACCAGCAGCAAACTGGATAGACTCAGATACAGTTATTGTAGGTCAACATTGCAAAACTTTAAAGAATCGGTTAGGGATAGAGCGTCATGGAGAAATCTATCGATGTGGCTAAATAACTACAGAGCTTCTCAGTCATCCAGATGATGGTGTTCCAAAGATGCTTTTTTCCAAAGACAAGTGGACTTTCTTTGTTTTGCTTTGTTGAACTGAAGAAGCTTCTTGGATGAAAAGCAAAATGTCTTCTAGCAAAACAAAGGAAGTCCAACTGCCTTTGGAAAAAAGTACCTTTGGGATATCTATGTGGCTGCTAGGGACTGAAATGACTTGAGAATATACATTTAATCAATCAAAGTTGTGACACCACTAATGTTGTCCAATATGAAGAAGCAACAAAAGGAGAACTTCTAAAAGGTCACAGATAGAATAAAAGGCAGAGAAATCTAAGAAAATAGCAGCTGGTGTTATCAGCAGCTACCGTGTGATATTTTGAATCCCATCATTTCAGATTGATTGTTACCCGACGTTTTCCATTCCTAGAGATTGTTTTCAGACAGTATCAAAAGAGCCAACTTTTCATCATCGTTTCTGGCCTTGTAAATCAGAGTGTTGCATGGCACAATACCAAACATGTTGCTGAAATCCTGATAAATTATGGCAGCTGTTTTCCTACTTTCTGGCAATTGTGGTAGCGGGATGCAAGTACATTTGTGAGATAAAAATTTCCATTAATGCAATGAGACTTCAGCTCCTTGGGTAAAATGGATATTTCTCAACATTCTGTAATCTAAATCTACCAGCTTAGCAGTTGGAGGAGGCCCTGAAAACAGGTTCAATAGAGCAGTAAAGAGGATTTGGTGTTCTGTCCCTCAGCTAGAATATGATTTGCACTCTGGGTTGACCGCACTGATTTTATTGCCATTCCCAATTCTTCTGTAAATAAATGAATCGTATTCATTAGAATATTGATACTTACCTCTTTCAATTAAATCATTTAGATGGCTTTCTTTAAATCACAGAAGCAATTGAGTGGTTACAATAATTTTTCAAAAGCATTTCTGGCAGATGAAACTTCTTCAAAAGCAATTAGAGACCAGTTTAGTGCTAGAAGGTAGGTTTATTCCACAAAGTTGCAGTGTAGAGGGTTCACCTTTAAAATTGCAGACAGACTGAAATGCTCCCTTGCAGAATACTTAATTCATTCTATCTTGCTTTTTTATTATCATATCATTCTCCAGATATTGGTATCTCACACATCTTGGAGCAATTACACCAGAGGTAGTATTCAGCAAGTTCTGGCCAGTTCTGGAGAACCTGTAGCAGACATTTTGAGTAGTTTGGAGAACCAGCAAACTACTCAACTCGCTCTGCCCCCATCTGACTGGCCCCACCCCCATCTATTCTCTGCCTCCAGAGTCCCAGCTGATTGGCTGGGTCTTCTTTTGTTGCCCTGCACAGGAGAACAGAGCTAGAAAGCAGGTTAGTGGGGTGGGGAGGGAATGGGATTTTGCAGTAACCTTCCCCTGGAGTGGGGTGGGAACAGAGATTTTATAGTATCCTTTCCCTGTCATGCCCATCAAGCCACAGCCACAGAACAGGTAGTAAAAAAAAATTGAATCCCACCACTGATTTACACATCTGTACTGAATCAGGACAGGTGACCCAGTTCAAGCCCAATTCCTCAACTATGGAATTTCACCAGCTGATGTTGGCCCAACTGTTATTTTTCAGGTGAAGTTACCTCACAGGGTTATTATTAATGAGGAAAATATTGGGAAACATATGTTTCTGTATGATATCTTGAGCTCCTAGTGCAATCTAAATTTGTGAACAAATTATCATATTCACTGATAGTTGAGT
Organism: Laticauda colubrina; assembly: GCA_015471245.1. Lineage (NCBI taxonomy): Eukaryota > Metazoa > Chordata > Lepidosauria > Squamata > Elapidae > Laticauda > Laticauda colubrina. The sequence goes on from BLBF01000040.1 coordinate 15,510,191, forward strand.
TTTCGTTATAATTTGATGTTTCCTTATGCAAACTTTCAACACAGGTATAACTCATGATGTTCCTCCCAGCCTGGCGATCCCTCACACATTTCTTCTCCAGTGCTTTCATTTTGACTTAGGTTCTGACTAAAATCACCAACTTTCTTTCCTCAAATAGGATAGATCTAGCCTGCCAAAATCTAGTCCACTAGGTGGCAACAAAGTTGTTTGTATATCCTTGCTGCCACCTAATGGGTGCTGAGTGTTTTGCAAATGTTAACTGTAGCTTTACTGGGAAGTCTGCTGCTTTAATACTCTGATTTTCAAAACTTACCTTACACACTATTGCATTTAATGACCAGCAAGGGGGGGGGACCCTTAATTTTCAAGGTCTGATCATCAAGAACATCCTTGATTGGCTACAGGAGTCGCTGTAGTGCAGGAGTGTCAAACGTGATTTCATTGAGTGACACATCAGGGTTGTGTTTGACTTTGGGGGGGTTGTGACCAGGGTGGGTATGGCCAGCATGTCAGGGGACACCTGTGGTGGCCCGAGTGTTCTGCCAGCAAAAACGGGCTCCCAAGCTCCATTTTCACCTAGGATAGCCTCCTGCAATCCTCTGCCAGTGAAAACGGAGCTTGGAAATGCCGTGGGCGGCCCTCCTGAGCTCCATTTTCACCGGCAGAGGTACTATGAGCTGGTCCTTCACTGTTTCCAGGGCAGCCCCATGGGCCAGATCTAAGCACTCCATGGGCCGCATTCATCCCTAGGCCTTGAGTTTGACACGCCTGCTGTAGTGTATGGTTAGGAAAAAAAACAATCAAGATGGCAGCATCAACAATGTAATCAAAGCTTTGCTTGTTTTTATGATTGCAGTTAGTGGAGTTCTCAGTCTTCCCTGATGCAGGGCAGGGCTGCTGCCAGTCAGAAAAAGAAAACAACTGAATAGATACTCAGAATAGTTTGATATGGTATCGGGAAAATTGTTATGTAAAAGAAAAATAATTTTGCACTTGAGGAAAAAAATGATCCTCCATGGACATACACACCCATACACACCCAGGATATTCAAATCTTAGTGAAACCTTCATGGGGTAAATATTCTATGGAGTTTTTGTGCTTGTGTGGCACACTGCCCCGTTACAAGGCAACTGGGTGGTATGCAAAAAATCCCCATCTTTCACTCTACCATCCTCTCTCTAATGGTCTGCAACTTTGCTGGCTCCCTGCCTCTTAGACAAATGCCAAGAAAGCTTCTCCTGTTGGCTTTTCTAAGAAGGGGAAAAAATATAGTATAATGGAAAGATGTGTAACAGAAAACACCAGCGGTAGCATCTTTTACTCCTTCCTCTAATCTTGGAAGTACAGTATTTATTATTTTATTTATTAGATTTCTATCCCTCCTTTACTTCTAAGTAATTGAATGCAGTGAATATACATAATATTTTTGTTCATTCTATTTTCCTCACAACACCAACCCTGTGAGGTGCTATGAACTGAGAGAGAGTGACTAGCCCAAAGCCACCCAGCCACCTTTAATGCTTAAGGCAGGACTAGAATTCACCATCTCCTGGTGAATGGTCCAAAGTCATCCAGACATCTTTCATGACTGAAGTGGAATTATTGTCCTGGTGATTGTCCTTGGCATTTTAAAACTTGTAGGCTTCAATTCCCAGAATTTCTGAGCTAACATGACTGGAGGAGGAATTCTGGAAGTTGAAGTCCACAAGTCTTAAAGCTGTCAAGTTTGAAGACCCCTATCCTAAAGTCACCCAGCTGGCTTTCATGCAGGATTAGAACTCACAGTCTCCTTTGGATTGACTAAAAGACACCCCAGCTAACTTTCATGGTTAAAGTGGCAATAGAACTCAGTCTGCTGCTTTCTAGCCTGATGCCTTAACCACCAGACCAAACAGTATCCACCATTTTGAAAATAAGGTAGAAATCAGACAGCTCTTTCATGGAGGAAAATAATAACCTTTGAAATTGAATGACACAGTGCAGCACACTATTTGTAGGGGCATCCACAGGAAGAGTCAAAACCAGTACAACTATGCCCAAACAAATCTGTGCCCCTCATGTGTTAAGCAAACCACATGTAAACCACATTCATGTAAAACATGAATGAGAATTTGATCGCTTGGTGCAACTGCCATCTTGCCTTCCGTTGACTCCCTTCCTGCATAAACTCCTGGCAGTGAAAACATAACAAGTGTGTGCCCATTTTTCTGTAGAAATGACAGTGCTTTGAAACAGATGTCTTATCAGATATGGGGAAATTAGTCAACTGAACATCTCACCAACCTGAATGAGGTCCAAGAAACTGATATGTGTGTCTGTGGTGAAATATTAGCCATTTCCTCAGGCATATGTGTTTTAATATACCCAGGTAAAATCTGAGGGATATAAATTGTAAAAAGCACAGCATTTTATTTACAGTCAGTGCCAAAATATTGTGCATGGCAAAAGAGAAGAAAAGAGATGTACCTGAGGTCCCCTCTTTTCTTTTCCATCAGTAGATTCGGACTTTGATGGGCTCTCTGGAGAAGAAGTGCTGTGGCAGGGAGGTTAATTGACTAAGCTGATTCCTGCTTTGCTACAGGAGCTGGTTCTAAAAGAGAAGCATGGAGATAAATTATGCATGAAGCCTTTCTAACAGGAGGCTGTCAGTAGCAGCACAAGCGTCAGCTTTTACATGAGAAATGTTCTGTCCGGAAATAAGTTGCGCGAGACCGGGTTCCAACAACAAACTCTTTATTCAATTCAGTAAAGCAATGGTAACGGAACAACAGCCCAAGCCGCGGCAGCCCTTTATATAGTGCCTTGCTCGCGGCTTGTGGCCAATGACACCATTTTAAGTGTTCCTGCCGCCCGGTGGGCCAATCGGATTGGTTCTCTAATGGCCAATCCGAGAACGGCCTTTTCGGCCAATCAGAATAGGGAACTTGGAGCCTACCAAGTTCCATACATAACACGAACCACAGCAGATCCTGCAGATCCTTTCCAAGATGGCCTATCCTAGCCATCTTTAGGTCTTCTACTTCAAGTGCCACCAGCTGTGTCTGCTGGGAGTAGTCAGAAAATTCAAGATGGAGGCTGCAATAGTATGATTTATCGGTTTTTTTTTTTAATCTGTTGCACAGAAGCAACCCACTGACAGGAGAAATAATACTACTAAATGGATATTCAGATAGTCTTGCTGGATAGAAGGCAGCTTGCTATGCTTAAAAAAACAGAGAGTTTGCATTTGATTCAATTATTTTTTTCTTCAAAGAAAATTAGAATCTTGTCAAACCTTGGCATCAAGCATGGGAAATCAGGAAGCCCAGGTAGTTCAAATGAATACAGCAAGATTATATATCTAATGTATATATTAGACTTGTATAGTGCTTCATAGTGCTTTCCAGCCTGCTCTAAGCAATTTACAGAGTCAGCGTACTGCCCCCAACAATCTGGGGTCTTAACTTTACCCACCTTGGAAGGATGGAAGGCTGAGTCAACCTTGAGCCTAGTGAGATTTGAATTGCCAAATTGTAGGCAGTCAGTAGTCAGCAGAGGTAGCCTTCAATACTACAATCTAACTACTGTGCCACTACATAAACATTTATGGCAACCCTTAACTTCTGTACAAGAATCTGAATGGTAAAAGCAAATTGGTGGTAGGTAAGAGTCAATGGAATTCAAGGTGAGCTGGTCTTAGAATTCTTGTGAATACAAGAATTTCTTGAGTGAATGGAACTCAGGACTGATGACGCGATTGATTCCTTCCATCAAGCTCAGTCTGATTATCTCCTACTCTTGGATTGAATACATTACAGAATTACAGATAATTCTCAATTTAAAACCATTCATTTAGTAATTGATCAAAGTTACAATGGCACTGAAAAAAGTGATTTATGACCAGTCTTCACATTTACAACCATTGCAGAATCCCTATGGTCGTGTGATCAAAATTTGGATGCTTGGGAAGTGGCATATATTTACAATGGCATCCCAAGGTCATGTGATCACCAGTAGCAACGTTTGCAGATGGTTTCTGACTGACAAAGTCAATGGGAAAGCCAGATTCATTTAACAATCACCTGATTCGCTCAACAACTGCAGTGATTCATTTAAGAACTGAGGGGAAGGTCATAAAATCAGGAATGGTTCACTTTACAAATGTCTTGCTTAGCCATGGTCTCATTGTGATTGTAAACTGAGAACCACTTACACATTGTGTTTGTTTTGCACTCTTACCAGAAGAGAAGGCATCTGGGATGGTAGGTAAGAAGTCCCATCTTCTTTTCGGGAGTCAGCAGGTATATCAAAAGAATCAGGATGAAAGATGTGGTTAAAAACTTCATCTGTTTCTTTTTATGTGCATCATCTTTGCCTCCTTTGTCCCTATCTTGACTTGTTTGACCACACCCAATGGACATCCCTGCCAAGTTTGAAAAAAAAAAACACCCATATTAATTTAGACAATGAGATGAAAGCTTAAAGAAGCAGCCATGGTAGTAACCATATGAGTAGACTTCCTGGTTTGTTGCTTCAAGAAGTCATATGGAAGAATGTTCCATCCTCTTTAGCTTCCAGCAATTTTCCTGACTGAAAGCCACCACACCTTATTCCATAACATATCTTCTGAGAACAACATTTATCTCTCAGGATCCAATCTGGGTGAGTCCTCGGAACCAGAGGTTTAGTTTCATGAGCTTTTGGACCCATCCTGGAACCCATCATCAGGGAACTTCTCTCTTACCAGAAGAGAAAAGTCTCTACAGCAGGAGTCGGCAACCTTTTGGACCTCAGGGACCACCAAACTCATAATTTTAAATCCTGTGGACCAGAGACCCCGGGAAAATTCCCCCAAAAAAACTCTGCAGGAAAATTCCCCGCCCTGTTTTCCTACCGATCGATCATTCTTTATTTGGGATTGCAGGATACCATCTCCAGCTCTGTTCTCGGAGAGAGGGGGGGGGAGAGGGGGAGACTTTTGACTTCATGCAAGGAAAGCAGCAGAAGTCTTTCTTTCTCTCCCCCAAACTCCACCAGAAATTTGCCAGCACAGCCTCTTGGAGCAGGATGCCTTGCAGGGTCCCAAAGACTCATTTATGGTGGAATTTGGGGGAGCAAAAGAAAGACTTTTGTCACTTTCTTTGCATGCAACCAAAAGCAGAAGAAGAAAGAAGCAGAAAGAAGTAGCCTGGTGTCTAGGTGAGGTGCATGGAGAGAGTGGGGCAAGTTCCTCCCCCGCCCTTCCCCCCTCCCCTCACTACCTCGTGTTGTTCGCAATGCAAGTGACGCAAGCCTTGTGTTCCCATGGACCATGTGGGCAGCGCAGCCTTGTGTTCCCGCACAGCCTGGATTAATTGCTTTGGGGTCGCTTTAGGGGTGACATTTCTCTGCAGACCACCAAAATTTTCTCGCAGGCCACCAGTGGTCCCCGGCCCACTGGTTGACGACCACTGCCCTACAGGATGGGCTCCAGCAAGAGTCTGAAAGCTCATAAGACTCAACCTCTGATCCCTGTGACCAACCCAGATTGGATCCTGCAACATTATCCCCAGACATGTGTATTTGCTTCTATTCATCATAACATTTATCTCACTCCTTTCTTCAAATTTTGAAACAAGGCACCTTCAGCTTGGTAGAAATTTGGCCCATGCCAATATTGAATGTATGTACCTATGGTTTTCTTCTACCTCATTTCAGCCTTCCAGGTGCAATTCAAGAAGTTGGTTATCACCTTTCAAAGCCCTACATGCAATGGTGGGATTCAAATTTTTCTACTGCCAGTTCTGTGGGTGTGGTGTGATGTGGTGGGATTGACTTGGTAGGCGTGGCAAGGGAAGGTTACTGCAAAATCCCATTCCCCCCACTCCACTAACCCACTTTCCAGCTCTATTCTCCTATGAAGGGCAACAAAAGAAGACCCAGCCAATCAGGTGGGACTTGTGAGGCAGAGAATAGATGGAGGCGGGACCAATCAGAGGTGGTATTTGCCGGTTCTCTGGACTACTCAAAATTTCCACTACCAGTTCTCCAGAACTGGTCAGAACCTGCTGAATACCACCTCTGCCTGCATGGCACAGGACCAGGTTATCTGTAGGACTATTTCTGCCTCTGGATGTTTCTGCCTTCTCATCAGATTGGATGTGATGTGATGGGTATGCTTGTCCAGGCCTCTTCTCTTAAACATTGCCATCTTGCAGGACCTTGTAAATGTACCTTTTTTCATGTACCCTGTTCTGTGAGCACCATTCCACACTTTATTTGATTTGATTCTTTTTGTTACTTTTTATTCTTTTTATTTTTATTTTTGTTTTAAATATGGTTTTACATTGTGTAAGCCACCTTGAGTTTGAGTTGAACTCACCCACCTAGAGTTGCCATGGGTGAATAGGCAGTAATATAAAATAAATAAATAAAATGAATTCCTCTGGAGATCCAACACACATTTGGACAAGAGATTAGAAGTGGGTGGAGAATGTTGTGGGTTGCATTGGGAAAGTGTGGTTGTGGCGCCAGGTGTTTCTGGGTTTGGTTTTATTGTTCTCTTGTTATTGTCTGCATGCATTGCCAGCTGCTAAGAGTTTAATATAGGTGGCTATTGAAATGTTTTAAATAAATATTACACTTCAGCTGATTAGATGGCCAAACTATCAGGAGGGAGAGAAAATGCAATCCACAGATTTTCAAAGTCCCTCATGTTCACAGCTTCAGTTTGCAATCTGCAGGTTCAAAGGAAGGAAGACATGGCAGCATTGCCAAACTTTTAACTGGCAAACAGTGTTGTTTCTCTCACACCCATGCATTCCTCACAAAGCTCAGGCACTACTGAGTTCCTTCTTCTGATGTACCAGTTGATTACCAGTGGGGAGTAAAAATCCCAGGATTAACTCTAGGAACAGAAACAGGGTTTTTCTGTGTATATCATTCCCTGGAATTACTTTGGTAGTTAAAACATCAGGCTAGAAACTGGCTGGTGGTGAGTTCCAGTCTGAAGTTATGCCAAGAAAACTGCAAGGACCTGTCCAGATAATGAACAAGAAATCAAGACTGACTTGAAGGCATTAAAAAAAAGCAATCACTAATTGCTTTCTTTTAAAAATGCTTTACTCAAATGGGAAAAAGATTTCTCCACAATGAATGAAGAGTGACAAAAGCTGGACACAATGATTATTCATCTTGCTGGCTTTAGACCCACAAAATCAATGGGGGAAGCCAGTTTCATTTAATAATTGCATAATTCACTTAACTAACTCTATGAAGTGTTTCATACCAGGATATTTTGTCTTGTGAAGAATCCAAGAAATAGTGACTTCATTAAAATTATACACTTCATTATTCATTATACACTGTGGATCCATAAGGACTGTTAATAGCGGAGACACTTTCAAAGTTGCTACGGGAAGAATCTTTGTTTTGAAGCCAAGTTTGCTTACTCATTTATGATGTCACCCCACTCCAGTTCTTATACTTCCTATAAATCAGGGGTCTTCAAACTTGACAGTGTTGGAAGAAATATCCTTCTGGGTTCAGTTCCAAGACACTGGAAACATGGAGGCTGTTTGGAAAGATGGTTTAATGGTGGACAAGACCACATGGCTTGGAACTCCAAAGTGAAAAGAATGATCACATGCTTCAAGATGAAGGAAAAGAAGGAAGGGCTGATGTGCTGAGTGTGCCTGGGTTTTATACTCTCTGTTGGGATTTGAATTTGAGCTTGTATTCTGATTAGTTGTCAGACTCTCATGGGACCATGCAGAGGCCAATCTGTAGGCTCTCCTGAATTTGGTTGAATCTTACTGGATGATGATGTAATGAAAGGGCTTTGGGCAATTCCTATAGCTCTACCTGGGAGATCTTTGTAAAATAGGCTGGCCTAGGCCAGAATAATGGCCCATTAGCAAAGGGGGGGGGGCTGAGTTTCTGCTTCTGAGTTTCTACTCTTTTTAGGGGAAATATTCTGCCTTTTAAATATTTCCTAGGATATTTCATTTTCTTAAGAGAGGGGTGGTTGATAATTTCCTAAAACAGCTTTAAGACTTGTGGACTTCAACTCCCAGAATTCTTCCTCCAGTCATGTTAGCTCAGGAATCCTGGGAGTTGAAGTCCACAAGTCTTAAACTTGCAAAGGTTGAAGACCCTTGCTATAAATCCTGAACATAGAGAGTACTTTTGTAAGAAGCCAGCTGAAGGCATTAAGAATGTGACAGAAATTCTGTATCACACTAACCTATGGTTTGCTTAACCATGGTCTTTTTTAAAAAGAAATAACAAACCATGATTTATTGAACATACTGCACGTAGACAAATCCAAACATCTATGCATAAGGTATGGTATAACACTATGGTTATTGAAATCCAAACAAGCCCTGTTAAGGTGAGTGTGACAGCTTAGGAATCAAGCTGTCCACATTTTCCTCCTCTGTTCAGCTACAAGTCATCACCCACTAGCTAAATAAAGGCTGGGAAACAGGACTGGTTTATAAAAATAACATCAACCACACTGCTCTGGTTTGCAGTGAAATAATTATCAGCCACTTACAGTATCAGCAGGCACTTATCCTGCCCCCTTGCTGTTTTTGCAGAATGCATCATTTCTATAAGTTGCTGCTGTGAATGTATTGCTAGAGATGTTTTTTTCTCCACCCTGGATCTCCTCTGGAGACAGGCTGCTTTTGCTACCTTCTCTGGCTGAAGACATGACTACAGGCTGCTTCTCTTAAGTGCCTCAGTACTCAGCACTAATGACCATAATAAGGCATTGATTCAGGTCCAGCTCTTGCAAGAGGCTGCCTCATAAAACAAATGCAGACAGTGCAACGGTCAAGAGAGAAAGGGAGGGAGGGAGGGAGAGAGAAAGAAAAAGAAAGAAAGAAAGAAAGAAAGAAAGAAAGAAAGAAAGAAAGAAAGAAAGAAAGAATAGAAGGAAGGGACTTCTATTCTTTGGCCCATCTTTCCCCTAATGAAAATCAGTGTCCCTCTGAAACTTAAGTGATGCTCAACCTAAACTCATGGGAAACTATTTTTTGTGTCTCAATTTTGGTGGAAGGTGAAACTCCCTGAACCTGTAACTTGTGGTGCACACAGGTAGTCCTCAACTTACAACACTTTGTTTAGTGACCGAAGTTACAATGGCCCTTGAAAAAGTGACTTATGACCATTTTTCACACTTATGACCATTGCAGCATCCCCATGGTCATGTGATTTACATTTGCATGCTTGACAACTGGTTCATATTCATGCTGGTTGCAGTGTCCATGGGGGTCATGTGACCATCTTTTGTGTCCTTCTGACATGCAAAGATCAGAGGGAAGCCAGATTCACTTAACAACAGTGATGCCAATTTAACAACTGCAGTGATTCACTTAACAAATGTGGCCAGAAAAGTCATAAAATGGAGTGAGCAAAACTCACTGAACCAATTTCTGACTTAGCAACATAAACGTTGGGCTCGATCGTGGTCGTAATGAAAGCGTAAGAAGGTTTAGGCTGGACCAGACCCAAACGCCATTGACTCCAGCACCCAAGCTTCTGTTGAACTGAACTCACCTTTTGGTGATTGTATGGATGGACATCAGTGTGTTGTTTTCTTGACAATAACACAGAAGGGGTGGGTATTGCCTACTTTACTTTTGGGGTTTTGTTTTGACTTCCCACTTTAGCCTGCAACCCAGGGGTTTCCTGGTAGACCCCCCATATAAATACTGATCCAGTCTTGCCCTGTTTCACTTTCTGCGATCAGCCAGAATTGGTTAAGAGATGCTGTGGTTGTTTCCCAGTGAAGCATAAACTGATGTTCATGAATAGAATAAAATAACAGAATAACTCTGTTATTCTATTCTGTTCTATTCTATCCTATCCTATTCTATTCATGAACATCAGTTTGGAAGGGACCTTGGAGGTCTTCTATTCCAACCCCCTACTTAGGCAGGAAACCCTATACTATTTCAGACAAATGGTTGTCCAATCTTTTCTTAAAAACTTCCAGGGTTGGAGCATTTACAACTTATGGAGGTAAGTTGTTCCACTGATTAATTGTTCTAAATGTGAGGAAAGTTCTCCTTAGTTCTAGGTTGCTTCTCTCCTTGATTAGTTTCCACCCATTGCTTCTTGTCCTGCCCTCAGGTGCTTTGGAGAATAGCTTGGCTCCCTCTTCTTTGCGGTAGTCTCTGAGATATTGGAACACTGATATCATGTCTCCCCTTGTCCTTCTTTTCATCAAACTAGACATGTCCAATTACAGCAACGTTCTTTATATGTTTATATGAAGCCCAGCAAATACCTTAAATGGACCTCTAACTTGCAATACAAGGAATACAATCTATTTTGCTAATGATATTGAATGAATTGCGAGGTCCTTGGTTCTCTCTGAGGTTGGTTGTTTCCTTGCAGATGTTTCACTACCCAACTAGGTAATATCATCAGTGTTTCACAGAATGACTTGAGTTTGCTCCAGATCAGGTTCCAATGTATTCAAGTTTGTTTACTTTCATGTTAATCAGCAAAGAAGTATTTCTCAATCCAAGTATTTGCATCTCCACACTTGAAGTCCACAGGTCTTAAGAGTTGTCAAGGGTGAGAAATACTGCTCTAATGTTTCTTTGATGAAAGAATAGGAAGTGGGTTTCCCCCCATTGGCTATTTTTCAGCTGAAAGGGCAAACTTTTCAGAATTGTGGCTTGTTATTGTTGGTGTTGTAAAACACAAATGCTCATAATGGATTCCCATGCTGAAGATTCCACGCTGAAGAATCCCATGCTGAAGAATAGATAAAGCAAGAGAGGAAAACAACTGTAATTGAACTATATTTCCCAACCATCCCAGCCAAAACACTGGGAGTCCCAGAGACACATATACTGTAGTTTCTCAGCTAAAGCCAAATTCAGAAAACTTGTATTATGACTGGTACAGGTAGTCCTCAATTTGCAACCAGAACTGAGCCTAAAATTCCTATTGCTAAACAAGACAGTTGTTAATGAGCTTTCTTGCCAGTGTCAAGTGAATTGCTCCAATTGCTAAGTTAGTAATATGATTGTTGAGGAAATCCGGCTTACTGGCAATTTATTTTGCTAGTAAGAAGGTCACAAAAAGTGAACACATGACCTCAGGACACTGCAAATGTCATAATTATGAACCAATTGCAAAGTGTTTGAATTTTGATCACATGGACATGAGGATGTTGCAATGGATTGTTATCTGTAAAAAATAGTCATAAATCATGCTTTTCAATGCCTTTGTAACTTTGAACGGTTACCACACAAATGGTTGTAAGTCAAGGACTATCTCAGGGGTGTCAAATTCGATTTCATTGAAGGCCACATCATCAGGGGTGGGATTCTACCACTTCGCACCTATTCACTAGAACCGGGTTGTTAACATTCTAAGCAGTTCAGAGAACTGGTTGTTAGAAGAAATTACTGGCCTAATCCTGTAAGGAAGGCAGGAAGGAAACATTCTGGGGTTGCTCACAGAAACTGCCTCTCCGTTAACCCTTATTACATTCTTGGCAGGACTAGACTTCCTGTCTCAGGAACTTCTCCGGAGTATTTTTCCTCCTCCTTTGCTGGTACTTTGCTTGTGTGGAGAGACCATTCAAAGTTACAGTGGCACTGAAAAAAGTGACTTATGACCTTTTTTCACACAACTGTTGCAGCATCCCCACAGTCACAAGAGGCTAGGTGAGGAGATGCCTGCCTTGATGTGATATTAAGTTGGCCACACCCAGTCAATAATATGACCACCAAGCCATGTCCACCCAGTCACATGACCATGACCAGTCACATGACCAAGCCACACCCACAGAACCGGTTGTTAAAAAATTGAATCCCACCCCTGCACATCAGGGCTGCATTTGACCTGGAGGGGCTGGAGGGGGTAGTGGCCAGGGTGGCCATAGCCAGCTTGACATCACTCTTGTGGTGGCCCAAGAGTGGAGCTCTGGAACTCAGGAGCCCGTTTTCACTGGCAGAAGCACCGCAGTCTGGTCCTTTGCTGTTTCCAAGGCGGCCCTGCAGGCCAGATCTAAGTACCCTGCAGGCCGGATCTGGCCCCTGGGCCTTGAGTTTGACACCCCTGGACTACTTGGTATATATGTATGTTAAGCAATGGCTTGTTTGATCATGATTTATAACAATGAGCAGGGATCACATAGTCTACTGGATACCTTGGTTTATAAACCCACAACAGATGGTGATCATTGAACATGCTAAGCCAAGATGCAATTTACTCACTTATGTCTCTAACATTGTTATGTTAATCTAGCCAGTTACTAAGAATCTGGCACGAAGCATGGCATCACATATATTTGACTTTGTTGTGTTTCTCTCAGTCCTGCTGGCTTCACAGGGTGATTGTTGTGGGGAAAAGAGGAACAGGAAGGCGTTTGCCAGTTTGTGTTATTTGTAAAATAACAAAGGCGGGATACAAATAAATACATTAAAAAATAACATTGTCTTTCTGTTATTTGCACAAGGAAGTTACAATGTAACATGAGGTCACCTAGACAAGTATGGCTTTATGTTTCTTCTGACACTGAATTACAAATGTTAGGAGCCTTAACCAGCTTGGCCAATTCAGCAATGTTGGAAAAATAAATCAATGCACTTTATTCAGAAATATGTCTTGCTGCACTGAACAGCCATACATGCCTGACACACTAAGCGTTTGCATGTTAGCCATGCATGATGTGAATCCAGTCCATGTAATTCAGTGTATCATCCATAGCCAGAAAAGTTATGTTTAGTAAATGTGGGTTAAACATGGATATGTTGTGTGAACACAAGGAAATGGATGTTGGGGAGTAGGCACTTTCCATTCAAGTTCAGCCATACTGCCTAAGGCTGTAGATACAGATACAGATTAACAGTGTTGGAAGATACCTTGTAGGTCATCTAGTCCAACCCTCCTGCCCAAGCAGGAGACCCTACACCATTTTTGACAGATGGCAGTCCATTCTCTTCTCAAAAGCTTCCAGTGATAAAACTCCCAAAACATCCAAAGGCAAACTGTTCCACTGGTTGACTGTTCTCACGATCAGAACATTTCTCCTTATTTCCAGGTTGAATCTCTCCTTGTTCAGTTTCCATCCATTATTCCTTTTCTGGCCTTCAGATGCTTTGGAAAATAGTTTGACCCCCCCCCCCTCTCTGTAGCAGCCCCTCAAATGTTGGAACACTGCAAAGCTTGCCTGTTCTAAAATGTATGATATATCGATGCCACACCATTAATGTATTGTAGTGTATGTGTAGATTGAAATTAAAAAAAAAACTTGAAAGAAATATTGGAAGACTGCTATCATGTCTCCCCTGGTCCTTCTCTTCATTAGACTAGCCAAGCCCAGTTCCTGCAACCGTTTGTTGTATGTTTTAGCCTCCAGTCCCCTAATCATCCTGGTTGCTCTTCTCTGTACTTTTTCTGGAGCCTCAACATCTTTTTTATAATGTAGTGACCAAAACTGGATGCAGTACTCTAGGTGTGGTCTTACTAAGGCTTTATAGAGTGGTATTAGTACCTCACTTGGTCTTGATTGTATCATTCTGTTAATGCAGTTTAGGATTGCATTGGCTTTTTTGGCTGCCGCTGCACAGTCTTAGCTCATATTTAATTGTTGTCCATTAAGACTCCAAGATCCCTCTCACAATATTCTTGGTGACCATCTCTCCCAAAAGACTTTGCTAGGTACCTGTGCTCTAGTCTAAATGAAGCCTATAGCTTGTGTGCACATATGCATGCCTGACCTACAAAGCAGGTATTTTAGGAACTCATAGCCAAGAAAGCCTATGGAAAAAATCTGACTCCTACTATAAACATAACTCTTCTTCTCCATCAGACCACCATAAGACTAAGTGGATTAGATGGGTTTTCCAGCACAGTTCCTGTTTTTTATCTTCTGTAGGCCAGACAAGGAATAACTGTAGGCCAGACAAGGAATAATGGATAGAAACTGAACAAGGAGAGATTTAACCTGGAAATAAGGAGACATTTTCTGACAGTGAGAACCATCAACCCATGGAACAGAAGTTGCCCTCGGAAGTTGTGGGAGCGCCATCAGTTGAGACTTTCAAGAAGAGATTGGACTGCCATTTGTCAGAAATGGTGTAGGGTTTCCTTCTTTGGGGGGAGGGTTGGACTAGATTGACCTACAAGGTCCCTTCCAACTCTGATTATCTGTTATGTATAATAACAGATTATGTATAATTAACAGATTTAGTTCCTGCAGAACTAAATACACTTGCTGCAAAGTGTAGTGAATGCCAGAGCCTGTAGTTCTTATATCCCTGGCTAGTTTTCCTTGGTTTTAACAGCTTAAGGTCAAAAGAAAATCATCTTCTACCCCACCCAACCCGGCAAGAATTTTGGATTTGAAACAACTCAGTCACCCAGAGAAGCTCGTTTTTCAGATTTGAATTCGTACTTTGGCAGAGGAAGAGAAAACGACCAAAAAGGGAGCACTTTAAAAAAAAAATAGTTGAAAATAAGGTGTGGTCAATTTCTTATTCAAATCGACGAAGTCAGAGTGCTATTGGGCACGTTAGGAAGAGAAGGGGGGGGGGATATTTGAGGCTGATTCAAAGGTCTTGTTCTTATTTCGGAATTCATTCCTGTTGACTTTTCTTCGCTCCATCTCCAGTTCAAGCTGACAGTTCCAAGCAACTCCCCGGGACGAAGGTGAACAAGAAAGCAAGCCTTCAGGCCATCTGAAATGCGACTCGGGCCAAGCCCGAGTTTACCCTGAAGGACACGCGCACACGCACACACACACACACACACTCGGCTTGCCATCCTACGCTGATTTGAGCCGCAAGGGTTTCAGCAAGAAGTTCGTCTCCGCGCAAAGTGCCGTTTCCTCGGAGCCATCTCGGATTCTCCGCCTTTTGAATTCCAAATCCCGCCTTTTGTTTTATTTGTTTTGATTTTTGCCCCCATCTTGCAACTCGGATTCTTGTTTCCGGCGCGATCTGGGTTGAGGATCGGGCGGCGTTTTGGGGGGGGGGGGGGGCACGGATTTTTCTCAGCCGGCTCCTCCAGACCAGGCAGCAAGATCAACCGGCGCTGCCCGCTGGCTTGCCTGCCTTTTATTTCCCTTCCTCTTTTCCTTGCCGCTCCTCTTCCCAACCCGGGCTGATTTTTCCAGGCGTTTAAAGGGAAAACGCACCGCGATCCATCCATCCTTCCTTCCTCCCTCCCTCCCTCCCCCCCCCACCCCCAAGCCGAGAACCGAATTCGCGGCGAGCACACGGACCGCGATTCCGCCCCTCGCCGACCAGGCGCCGCCCCTTGAGCCGGCTCTTTTCTCCTCCCAGGAAGCCGCCGTGACGGCGAGGCTCTGCTCTCCGGAGCAAGTGGACGAGGTGACGCGCCGCGCCTCCTCCGAAAGCCGCCGGTGCCGAGCCGAGCCGAGCCGAGCCGAGCCTCCGCCCGGGGAAGAGAAGGAGAGAGAGCCGGGCCATGCCTCCGCCGAGGCACTCGCGCCCCTGAGGGACATCGGCCGCCGACGCAAACTCGCGGCTCCTTTGCTGACACCGCGGAGAGCCGGGCAGGGGCGCACCAGATCTGGGCATCGCGACTCGGGCGACTCGGGTTCAAACCACCCCCCCACCCCTCCTCTTTATCCTTCTTCTGGGTGCCCGTTTGGAGAGGTGACTGTTGCGCTCTCCGGCTTTCCCCTTCGCCCTTTCCTGGGGAAGGTGGAAGGGAGAGTGAGGGAGGGGGGGGG
>BLBF01000040.1:15525889-15538910 GCA_015471245.1 Laticauda colubrina
CACACACACACACACACACACACCGGTACGAGAGACCGACGGCTTGGCGAGGCTGCCCGGGCGGGCGACGGCGTCGGTCACCTTGCTCTTTGCGCTCCTTCCATCTCCACGGGCGCGGAGGTAGCCCTCCTCGTAAAACATGGCGAGTGATTCTCCGGCTCGGAGCTTGGACGAGATAGATCTGTCCGCCTTGAGGGTAAGGGGGGTGGGGTGGGGAGAGGAGGGGAATCGGAGCGAGCGGGGAGGGGTGGGCGGGTGGGGGAGTGGGGAGATTAAAACCCACCCGAACAAGCTTCCCCCCTCCCGCTTTCCATTCTTTCTGCCCCTGCCCGTTTCCTTCCTTTCCCCCCTCCCCGTTGTATGATTTGAGCATTGCCTTAAGTTTGCAAAAAAAAAAAAAAAAAAAAAGGGGGGGGGGGGTTAAAGGAAAGGGGGGGGGGGGGGGGGGGGGTTTGGGGAAATAATCCAGATTAACCTAGATTAATTGAGTTTTATTTCCCCCCCTTTTTGCGGGACGCGGAGGAATGTAGGCGCTTATTGATGATGTTTTGCTGGGGATGAAAACGGGGCGAAAAGCCCCCCCCCCTCCGGGGGGGATGTCGGTGAGTGGGTGGGTTTGGGAAAGGGGAGAAAGATCTGTCTCTCGCTGTCTCTTTTTAATGGTGCATCTCTCAGCTGCAAGTGGAAAGAAGGAAGGGAAGAAAGAGAGAAAGAAAGAAAGAGAAAGAAAGGAAGGAAGAAAGAGAAAGAAAGAAAAAGAAAAGGGGTGGAAGGTTGATTGAGGGGAGAGCTGTTTTGGAGATCTCCGTTTGCACATTTGCAACGCTGTTAATTTCACACTTGCACATCAGAAGTATTTTTTTTCCCCTCTCCTTCCCCCCCCCTCCCCCTTTTTTGGCTGCCTTCCACTGTAGAATCAGCAATGCTGCTCCTATAGTTAGAGAGGAAAGCATGGGAATGTTTCTAGGCAGATTGTGTGTGTGTTGGTTAGTGTGCATTTGATAGGTTGCCACATTTTCTCATCCTTAAAACGTTGCCCTGGCGTCCAAGCAGCCTTCTCTTAGCTTGCCCCCATTTTTTGAACCCTTTACCTTTTTAGCATCCTTATAACTTGAAAGAAATGCATAGGTGGAAAGATCAGTTTTCTACAAGGATTAATTGGGTGGTCTTTGCATGTGGCTGCTAAATGCTAAGAGAGGACATTGCCCAGCTACACTCTTGCAATGCTTTGTAGACTTGGATGCAAAACTGTGTTTGCATGTGCTTGAGGGTCAGCCTGGCTGTAGTGTCCATTTTGACCATAGGGGTGAAATGAAATTGCATGAACCTTGCCGTGCTCCCCTTTGCACTTCTCCTGAAAGAAGGTGGGTGGGGAGATTTCCTGGCTGTTGCAGCCACATGACTCGCATGTTATTGTGGAGTGGAGATAATTGATTTAATCGTACATTTTCCCAGAGCATTCATTTATCATAGATTCTTGGCTTCTGCAGAAGCCTTTGGAGAACTCAATGCAGGAACAGCTCCTCCTTGTAACTGGAATGGGGCCTTAAGAATTGCTACACTCTGGTTTGATCTCCTGCCATAGCATTCATTGCATTGCCTTAGTAGTGGATCCATTTGAGAAACTATTTTATTACTCGATTCCTAGGACCCCTGAAATAGAAGAGTCACGTATTACCAAAATATGCTGCACCCCAATTTGTTTTTGGAATCGGTCAATGAGCATAACTCACAGTGGGTAGATTATGACTGGGTAAATCATGGCTGTGTTTACTTCCTTAACTATGATTCACTGTATCATTGAGTTCTCATGGCATACTAAACCCTCAGCCAACCACACACACATCAGCCCAAATGTGCTTGGTTGATTTGTAGCAAATCAAGCTAATGTGATTAGTTTATGGTTTCATCTGTTATGTGAACAGTTGAGCTAACCAGCTAGTAAATGTCCACATCAAATTCCTCAGATTTGCATAATTCAGTAATGAGATGCAGGATGTTGCAACTGTTCTGGTATTATGGAAGCTGAAATCCTTGTTGATCACCTGGGCTAGAAATCTACCTTTAGATCTCAGTGAGCTACTTTCCTACACTGACTGGCAGCAACTCAGTGTGCATAATACATTTGCTGGATTCACACCCAGTCATCAGTAAACCTAGGTTACTAATGCACAGTGTTATATCCAACATGCTATGCCCAAACAATCCATATTATAGCTCATACAGTAGCATGTTGGCTGGGCTCTCACTAAATGCTAAACCAGAAACCATCCAAGCTCATGTCACCTAGCTTGTATAGCTAACTTAAGTTCAGTATGTCATGTGAACGGATACATGTGGGTATGGGTATTAAAATGAGTACAGTGTGGTTCAGTTAAGCATGGATAAGTGGGCACATTTTGCAATTTTAGGCAGGGCTGATGGATATAAGAAGTTGTAATTCAGTGTATCAAGTTTAAATTAACCATGAAGTTCATATATATGAAATATTTCCTGAGCCATGATTTCAGAACAAACTACAATGGGTTTATTTAACAGGCCAGTTGGAACCAGGTTATAAACTATGGTTTGGAAGTTGCAAAGGCTGAGTGCCCTTGCTCTGCTTAAGACAATATGTGGCTAAATTGAAAATCTGGCCCTAGTTACTCTTATCATGTTCTAATCTTTTGGAATTGAGATTGGGCTTATTTTTTAAAAAAAATCAAATGGATGTTCCCAGAGTTATTGATGTTGAAAGGCGTGCATCATTTTTTTTTTTTTTAAATCAAAGACCATTTGCACGTCAATGTTACAGAGATCTGTATGTCTGTTTGACACAATGCAATCCTTCAAGGTCAACTGCATAGGAAACAGCTGAGGCACACTGAACAATCTGATCTTGGTGCTGTAATGCTCTAAGGGTTGACACTGTATGGTACATCAGATTTACCTTTGTGTAAACAGAACTCTGGGAGAGAGAGAGAAAGAGATTTCTCCTCTTCTTAAAATATACACATCTGTCCGTTCTGGAATATTCTCAAGGATATGATGAATTGTTCAGTATTAATGTAGCTATGAAGCTGGTTTCTGGCCTCAATATTTCTTCCCCTCAGTAGCATGTTTTGCTTGCAGAAAGAGTCATGCTAAATTGTTGCTGAAAAGAATCAGGGAGCAAAAGATATGAAAGGTACCAATTTACAATCTCAGAGGACTGAGTAAACTACCAGGCTAGATGGTAGTTTATCTGCTGTGTAGCAGTTCCTGGTATCTGGGTTTGACCAAGACTTGAGGCTTTGCAGTTCTATATACCGTATATACTTGCATATAAGCCGACTTTAGAACGCTTTTTTTTTTCCCCAAATTTGGAGGTCGGCTTATACGCACATAAATCTGATTTATAGGTGGCCGTGCCTCGATTTGCGCTGGAGCAGCGACTTAGCGTGGCAGCTTCGCGCGATGAGAGTCTTGGCTCTCACACTCCCTGTCAGCTGGCCCTTTGCAGCCTTTCTCCCTGGATAGACGATGAGCCACAACTTTTGCCCTGCCGACTTTTCCCTCTGTATTTTTCCCTCTATATGCGAGTTTTTGCAAAATTCCTCATTTTGGGGCAGTTTTTTAAGGGTCGGCTTATATGCGAGATTGGCTTATATGCGAGTATATACGGTATTTCAAATGGAAATATCAGGAATTGAACTTGAGGCATTCATTTATTTGTTTCACCTGTTCAAATGGTTTCCGGCTGCCTTCTCCAAGATGTGTCCTTTGGAAAACGTTACCTGAGCAGCTGAAAAAATGGCGGAGAATTGCCATGCTAAAAGAAATATATACTTTTTTTTTTTGTCCAGCTGTGTTCAATTTTTGAAGAGACTTCCTGGACAAATCCCTGCAGTTTTCTTGGCAAGGTTTTCCAGAAGTGGTTTGCCATTGACTCCTTCCTAGGACTAAGAGAAAATGACTGGCCCAATGATGGTGAATCTTGGTGGGCTTGGTGTGTCAAAAATTCAGAAAATATCTAACTTAATTCTGCTGGCTTGTTTTGCACACACACACACACAACAATTTATGACATAGCCATACATTAAATTGCTTTAATGTACTAATAAATAAAAACTTAAAGGTAAAGGTTCTCCTCGCACATACGTGCTAGTCATTTCCAGCTATAGGGGACAGTGCTCATCTCTGTTATAAAGCTGAAGAGCCAGTACTGTCCGAAGATGTCTCCATGGTCATGTGGCCAGCATGACTAAATGCCAAAGGCGTACGGAATGCTGTTACCTTCCCACCAAAGGTTGTCCCTATTTTTTTACTTGCATTTTACATGCTTTCAAACTGCTAGGTTGGCAGAAGCTGGGACAAGTAATGGGAGCTCACTCCGTTACAAGGTGCTAGGGATTCAGACCGCTGCCAACCTTTCTGATCGACAAGCTCAGCGTCTTAGCCACTGAGCCACCACATCCATAATAAAAACTTATATAATTATAAATATTTTTTTTGAAATGCCTGTTTGAGCCAACTCCAGGTTACATGAGGTCAGGAAACTTTGTGGAACCCTCTGGTATAGCTTTGCAGTGTCCAAAGAGAACAGAAAAGAATACCCTACCCTGTTCTTGCACAATTTTTGGAGGCTCCAGAGGCTGCCCCATAACAGGATCCACTTGCATGACTTTCAGAGGGCCTGTAAGCCTGGTGCGTCACTAAAAATAGCATGGCATGTCACATGTGAGACATGTCATAGGCTGTCCATCAATGGACCAACACAAGGTTCAACTGGCTTTGGGCCTTAAGCATGACCAGAACTCGCAGTTTCTCAGTTTCTAGTCTGATGTCTTAACACCACACCAAAACTGACTCTCATACATACAAACAAAAGAACCAAGATTCCTGGCTTTCGAATGACTTAAGCCAGAGGCCTTTGGGAAGTGGCTTTTGTAAACTATATGTTGTGACATTGACCAAAAATCTGTATCCTAAAATATGACTTGTTGCAAGAGTTCAACTTGGAGCTCCAGCATCTTCCGCCAAGTGAAAGCATTATGCTGGCCCAAAGCACCAAAAATTCTTACAGGACTATGTGCTGCAAATAGTATCTGATCATGGATAGTATCAAATTACAATTTAGAATCATAACTAACCCATAAGTCCCTGCAGTTGTTAAGCAGGTCACTAGTGATCATTTCTCAGTTTATAATCTTTTTTGCAGCTGTTAAGTGCCATTTTAGCAAATGGGTGTTTTTTTGCTAGAAACTGGGCAACTGGCAAAAACCACTGGAAATCAGGGTCACATGACTACAGAATACTATAAATGTGCACCATTTGCCACAACACATACAAGAGACTATGGACCTTGAAAAGGCTAAGTGAATTTGGTTGCTATAATTATACACACACCTTTATAGACACACATAAATACAAATGCCCTCTGCTTTTCTCTCCTTCCAGTAATTGTTAAGAGTTACTGCAAGGGCATGGTGAGGCAAATCTATAATTATGCAAAGACTTCCAATTAGAAATCAATAGTGATTTTGCTGCCTGAGCACAGAAGCATGGAGCCAGGAATGATTTTATAAGTCAGTCTGATTATTTTGAAATAATTTTGATTATTTCAAAGCCAGGATTGGACCACAATACATCTTAACAAATGTAGGAGAATAGTGAAGTGAAATTGACACACTTGAGGAAGAAAAATATAAATGCAGTTTCAAGCCAGGCTGATAAAATTACACTTGGATATTAAAACTGTGTGTGAAACACAGAGAGGAATGTTGAGCAAAAGATGTTTTGCATTGTAGGAGGTTGGTCAAACCATCACAATCAATAAAAGAAGTTGAACTGTAGGATCTTTGATGTTCTCTGAGCTTGGTTTCTTGTAGACATTTCATTACTAAACTAATAGGTAACTAGACCCCACAATCACAAAATCATATGAAAGAGAGTTGCATATTGAACCTGTTATGGTTAAAGTGTGGGGTCCTTGATGTTCTTTGAGCTTTCTTGTAGACATTTCATTACTAAACTAGATAGGTAACTAGACCCCACAATCACGCTGTCATATGAAAGAGTGTTGCATATTGAACCCGTTAAGGTTGCCTTGAATAGATAGAAAATGTAAAATTCCATTTTCAAATCCCTTAAAAGCAACGGAAGATTAAGTAGCTGACAAATGTATTGCATTATTTTTTTAAAAAAGCCAAGTGTAATAAAGATGAACATTTGAAAAAGAAATATTCATATTTAAGTCAAACCAAGCTGGGATTAAATAATGTTGGTTATTTAGTTTCTACTCCTTCAGTAGAAACTCCTATATCTACTTATACCCTGAGCTAGTCATTCCAATTTGATTCTGATATAAGCACAGGCATTAACCATATAAATAGCAGGTTTGCATATTTCCCTGTTTGAAAGATGGTGATCACAGATCAAGGGTAAAATAATTTATATAATTAAAGAAATTGAGATTGGTTAACTTAAGATACACATTACGGTTTTTTTGGCAGTGAGGCTGTTGGCTGCCTAAAATACTGTTAAAAGATAGAAAAGAACCTGCTTTTGGTGACTGGAATATCTTGGATAGATACGTGTTGTCTGATCAGTATAATTTTATTGCATTTTATGTGACATGTTTATGATTTGATTTGATTGAGCTTATTGATTTACTGAGAATCTTGCCAAACCAACCAGCGATGCACCACCTATGGGAATTTTCTGCTGTTCACCTAGAATTGCAGTAAGATTCCATTTTTAGTCATCTTAGAGATACCAATTTAGTTTGTACTAGGAATTCCACCTAGATTTTTAGTGGTGTGTCATGAACTACCTTCTACATATTGGCATGGCCAGGACAAATTCCATATTTATTTAAGGATTTAAACAACCCTTCTCCTGTATCACATTAAACATGAAAATTTGGTAGTAAGTCTAGAAGAGTAACAGGTTCTATGCCAGTTTAGACATAACTCAGATGTGTATTTTTTTTTTAATAAAGCAAAGTTTCCAAGAAAAAGATGTAATTGTGCACCAATGTTGACCTTTGTTGATGATGTCTTATTAGCTTTATAAGGATATTGTTAGCTTGATGTTTAGTGCATTAATTAATTTTAAATAAATGTACTTCAAGTCAAATATCTGAAGAGTTTGGAATTTCTTCATCCTGAATCAAAAATAGGGCTCTTTAATATCAGATATTAAAATCTTCAGTGCTTTGTTAATTTTAGTTTATTTTGCTGTTGCACTAATTCCAGGCAACTTGTTCAGAGCTGAATGTTGATACGGTTTGGATGACATCCAACAGTGTAACTATGTATTCCCATAGCCGCACATCTATAAAAACAATAATTTTTTCAAAGGCCATTTGTTTATTTTACAGCTAATCTTTTTCAATTAAGATAAGATGCTTGTATGCAAAACAGAATGCATCTTTTGCGCTGTTGCCAGTGTGTTCCATCAGTTTGCCATCAGTTCCATTTGAATGGCAAAAGAGGGGAAAGTTGTAGGATACACAAAAGGATTTGTGTAGATTGTGTTTTTGTTTTAGCATATCCTCTGGCACTGACATCTTTCATTTTAGCACTGTGCTGAGATAAATTAGCGGTAAGCGTATTCTAAGTGGTATCCCTGCTTAACTTTCACTGAGCTATCCATAGAGTGTCCTTAGAGGCACATATGACCACAATCGCTTTGGTCAAGGTCTATGAATTTGTTTGTCAGATTGCCAGCTACATTTAAGTTTAGTTTATTTTGCTGTTAGATTTTATTAATCAAAACAGAGTCAGGTCTGGTTAATACTCACATGGGAAACCATAGGGCTCATAAGATAGCATGATATATCAAAAACCACCCTGAATAGGCAGTCTGAAGCACATTTCACCAAGTAATTATGATATTAACTTTCATGGATCATCAAACATGTCCTCAGATGCAAAAGTTTATGAATAATAAATATATTGTCTGTCTGTATATATGTGACCATGATATATATCTCTCTCCCTCCCCTTCCCTCCCTCCCTCCCTTTCTCCCTCTCTCATAGCAAGCAAGGGAAATTTTGTCCTACTTTTTTTGTACCTTGAGGGTGCTTTAAGCGCCGAAGAATAATACAGATAATCCAGAGTTCATTTAGTGACTGTTCAAAGTTACAATGGCACTGAAAAAAAAGGGACATATAGCCATTTTTGCACACTTATGACCATTGCAGCCTCCCAATGGTCATGTGATTTACATTTGGATGCTTGACAACTGGTTCATATTTGTGACAGTTGTAGTGTCCCAGGGTCATGTGTGATCACCTTTTGTGACCTCCTGACGAGCAAAATCAATGGGGAAGCCAGATTCACTTAACAACCATGTTATTAATTTAACAACTGCAGTGGTTTACTTAACAAATGTGGCAAGAAATATCACAAAATGGGGCAAAACCCACTTAACAAATTTCTCACTTAGCAACATAAATTCTGGGCTCAGTTATAGTCGTAAGGTGAGGACTAGCTATATTAGCAACCTTTTCTTTCCTGGGAGAAATTTTATATAGCCCCTGCAGCTCTTCCTAGATGTTGCTATATGCTCAGTGTGAGTCTTTCTCCTTCCTCTGCACTCCACCCTTGCAGGGAAATTTGTAGTTAACCTTTACAGATGTCCTAACATCTGTATAATTGCACTTTAGGTGTATTATTGGGAAATTGTTTTGTATACCACTATAATCCTTATGATCATAAAAAGTAATCAAGGATCTAATAATATGTAAAGGACCAAGGAGCCTGGGTCACCTGGAGCCATTAACCAAACAGTACCATCCCATTTATCTCATTTTGCTGGAAAAGCTCTGCTTGATCAATATTTAAATTGCCAACCCAACGTTTGCAGAGGAAAGCTTTTCACGTAGAATGGAAGCACCATTTCTGAATCCTTCTCACTTTGTGAAACTGATTACCTTTAGCAATTCTGCCCGGGGATGCTTGGAGAAGAAGATTTTGAAGGTATCTTGAGTTCAAGCCATTCCAGAGCTTTATAAATTTAAACCTGCACTTCGAATTTCACACTGTGCAGGCTTTTAACAACAATGTGGAATGTGGGGATCTCTCTGAGCCTTGCTGTTTTTCTTTCCAAATTTGATTTCCATCCCCTTGTCAGTTGAATGTGGGGGATGAGATTAGTGCTTTTTGGACTACCAGCAGATGAGTGGATATCAGTGGTGGGATTCAATTTTTTTTTACTACTGGTTCTGTGGGCATGGTTTGATCGGTGTGGCTTGGTAGGCGTGCAGGGGAAGGATACTGTAAAATTCCTTTTCCCTCCCCACCCTACTTACCTGCTTTCCAGTTCAGTTCTCCTGAAGAAGAAAACCCAGCCGATCAGCTGGGACTCGGGAGGCAGAGAATAGATAGAGGTGGGGCCAGTCAGAGGTGCTATTTGCTTGTTGTCCGAACTACTCAAAAATTCTGCTACCGGTTCTCCAGAACTGGTCAGAACCTGCTGAATACCACCTTTGGTGCATATTGAAGTTCTCTTTTACTTTGGACAAAGAATGTGGAAACTCAAAAGAGAAAAGTAACTTGGGTCTGTAGCATGCAGCTGAAAGAAACCTCTGGCATCTCTTCTTCTTTTTGGAACGTCTTGAAACCCAGATAAAAAACATGTCTTTGATAAAGATTTTCCCATCAGGAAGCTGAATATGTAGAGAACAGAATATAGGAACCAAACAGAGCCAGAGGTCTTAGCACTCTCTACAAGAGGTTGTTCATTATTTCACATGAGAATAATCTGATTTAATTATTACTTTCTGTCAGGAGACAAGAAAGCAGTTGGGTTTGGGAAAAAGGCATTTAACAAGGAGAACAAATCATAATTCTTTTAATCCTTTCTGCTTTAGTTCTATTTAATTACCGGTGTTCTGGAAGCAATTGCTAGTTTAAAAAAATGTTTCCCATCTTATCCTTTGATTGTTAATATATTTCCTTATTCATCCTTGAGGTCTGTGCCACAAAAATGAACAATGTGAGAAGCTATGCAACTAATAAATAGATAAATGAAATGGCTGTTGCATTGGCAGCTGAAATATTTTGTAGTTCGTAATAACAAATAATCCCATCTATCCTTCTACAAATGAAATAGGTAGAGAAAATAGTTTTAAAAATTGTATCTTCAGAATTTTTTGCATAGTATAGGTAAAATTGCTCTTGCTACTGTGGGCCAAAGGCTGAATGCTGCCCCAGTAGGTGTATAAGGGTTGTGATACAAGTTGTTGTAAACCACTGCAAGACTGGAAAGTCCTAATTTAGTTAACCATGATAGTGTGACGTCTTGCACGGAAAGAGAGAAAAGTAGTTTCTTTTTTTAAAATTGTGAAGAATTACTGTCATAACTAAGATTTCAGCAAGTTGCAGATAATGTAACTCAGTCTTACTCAGATCAAGCCAGTGAGAAATTTACTTCAACAGGATTTCTAGCAAAAATTTATGCCATGATCTGTAGGAAGAAAATTGAGCACTGAAATTTAAAAGGAGGAGAAATTTCTTCCTTCTTCCTCCTCATCTTTATATAACACCACTTATTTTTATATAACACCACTCCACAAACATTGCCAGGAAATGGTTGCTTCCATTTAGGTTAAACCAGGGCCAAAACCTGTGTGATACCCTGTACGACTGGAAATGCAACAAAGCATGACAATATAAAATGATACTGATTATAATTCTAAATATCTTGCTCCATTGCTGTATTTTTCCTGTTCTATTTCTCTTTCTAATCATAATTTTCCAGTATTGGTCAGTTGAGCATGCTCAGTAACCATTAAGCTGTGTTAACCTTCCACAAAAAACCTTGAGCTTTTGCTAAGCTTCCTATTTTACTCTTCTTTTGCATGTATAAGATGCATTTTTTGACAAATGCAAAACTATTGTGGTAGTTCTTGTTTTTGTTTTGCAATGAAAAACAGTGCAGGCAAATTCTTTGATGGCACGATCAACCTGAAGTGATTCAGTGGTTAAGACTCTGGGTTTGTGGGCTGGAAAGTTGACAACCCAGGTACCACATAACATGGTGAGATCCTGTCCTTGATCCAGCTCCTGCCAACCTAGAAATTAGAAAGCATGCAAATCATCATCATCTTCATTTTACAATCCTATCATCCCCTTGCAGGGTAGAGTCTGGGCAACTGTTTTAATGTCCAGATGCCCTTCCTGTCACCAAGGCAGAGTTTTTGTTCAGTAGATATTTTCTCAGTGTGCCCAGAGAGGAAGATATCTGCCTTTACCTAGGATTGAACTCACAGCCTCCTGATTGTGAGGTGAGAGCCCCACCTCTAGGCCATTGCACCACTCCTTTGAAAGCATGCAAATACGAATAGATAAATAGATACCACTTCAGTCGGGAGGTAACAGTGCTCCATGGTGCTGTTCTGGTTCCATGACCGTAAAGATGTCTTTGGACAGAGTTGGTTCAATGGCCTTGAAATAGAAATGAGCAACACCCCCTATAGTTGACACCGACTAGTGGAGTAAAATCCGCAGGGACTCCTTTTACTTTTTACTTTTTATTTTAACCTGAAAAATGGAAACAGAGTGGGTCGTTCTGTCCATTAGATCATTGTATAAAAAGTGATGGATTGTAGGTTTTAGGATTTTAATTGTGATGTGTGATGTTGTCTCCTGTAGGAAAAAAAAAGTTAGATCATGTTTTGTTTCTGAAAGAGTGGAAAAACAATGGGTGCTTGGTCAGGATTGGTTATAGTGGGAGAAACTGCCAATGGAACAATTCTGGAACCATATTAATAATAGTCCCTATTCTGTTGCCAAATTAAATTTATTATGACACAAGTCTCATAAGATTAGGTGAATTATTGCAAACTACCACAAAATGTCAAGGCCTGTTTTTGTGACAGTTAATTAAAAATCAGTGGTATCTGTTAAAGTTTTTCAAGTCCAATGTCACAGATTCTATTTAAATGTGGAACCTTTATAGTTTTAGCTGTTGCAAGTAAGTGATGGTAGGCTGTTGAGTGTTTTAGGGCAGGGGTGTCAAACTCAATTTCATTGAGGACCACATCAGGATTGTGTTTAATCTTGGGCATGGCTAGGGTGGGCGTGGCCAGCTCAATGTCACTCATGTCAGGGCACCTGTGGTGGCCTGAGCGCTCTGCCAGTGAAAATGGGCTCCCAAGCTCCATTTTCAGCTGCAACGATCTCCTGCAACCCTCTGCCAGAGAAAATGGAGTTGGGAGGGCTGCATGCGACCCTCCTGAGCTCCATTTTCATACGCAGAGGCACCCTGGACTAGTCCTTCACTGTTTCCAGGTAATCCTGTGGGCCAATTCTAAGCACCTTGTGGGCTGGATCTGGACCCTAGGCCTTGAGTGTGACACCTCTGTTTAAAGGGTAATTGAAGCGATCTTCCCAGGTAAAGAAGATTGGGCCAATCCTGTCTTTCTTAGCCTGATTTTATACAGCTGTGATTTTTTTAATTGGACCTAACCTGATCACAGCAGCCATTTTGTTAAAGATCAGGTCTTTTCCCTGTGCCTGCAATTTTATAAGAATACTCATGACATGCTTCTTCACATTTCCAAGCATGCTAACTTGTTGCAAAAGGTCAGTGATATCCTGTGAGAACGACGTGGACAAATTACTTTCTTCTCATGCTGCTTTCATATGTGTGTGTGTGTGTAGGTCTAGGTGTGTTCGGGTTTTTTTCCCTTTGTAAGATTAAGAGTATCTTGGTGATGTTTCGGCAAGGTCCCGCTCGCCATCCTCAGGCTGGTGCTTTCGGCTTCGTGCCAGTGCAAACAGTGTGTGATCGGAGCTGCTGTCTCTCTATAAATACTGGAGGGGGGGGCAGTGTTCAGGAAAAGACCCAAACACACCTCTACCTACATACCTGTACCTGTGAAAATCTATGAAAACACACACACACACACACACACACACACACACACACACATATATATGTGTGTGTGTGTGTGTGTGTGTGCTGTTTAGCTTCCTTCGGGTATTATCCCACGTCATTGTAATTCTGTTAAAGTTGTAGCAACGTTTCAGCAGAATCTCATCTGCCATC
>BLBF01000040.1:15558910-15608849 GCA_015471245.1 Laticauda colubrina
TATATATATATATATATATATATATATATATATATATATATATATATCAGGTACAATAAGGGACAGTATCTCAAATCTTGAGGTCAAACAACCTCTAGAGCAGGGATGTCAAATTCGATTTCATTGAAGGCCGCATGTGTTTGACCTCGGGGTTTGTGTGGGGGTGGCAGGGTGGGCATGGCCAACTTGACATCATTTGTGTCGGGGGAGGTGCAGTGATATGTTTTTTTCAGGCTTATGTGGGCTCTAAGTCTTTACTGCAATTTTGTGGTTGTGTAGATTTTTGCAGTCCAGACATCACAGCCCCACCCTTAGATGAAATAGTCTAGGATAAGTAGGCGTGCACTTAGATAAAGCATTCTAGTTGCCATTATTCCTATGTACAAAACATTAGCTGGGTGTTGAAGTCTACACTAAATACTCTGATTAATTGTTGCTGGGCAAATTCTGTTAAGAGAGATCATGGTCCATATCTTTATTAAATAATGGAGAAAGATGGAATAAATGTAGTGCCTTTTGGAATATCCAAACTGGGAAGCCTCAGTGTAGACTGGGATTCTGTTAAGCTGAACAAGGAGAATTAATTGGGTTATTCATATTCACATAAATTGTGAATATGAGCAGGAACTGAAGAAGCTTCTTGGATGAGAAGCAAATCTTTTTCAAAGAAAAAGAAGCAAGTGCAGTTGCCTTTTGAAAAAAAAAAAAAGCTCCTTTGGGACAATTTCTTATACAATTCTCATGCTTCCTGAGTATTTCATTATGGTCCTGCAATTGCTTCGATTAAAGTCCAACTATCCTTCCACTTGTTTGCTTCCTGTTTATTTTTGCTGTGCTAGTTCAGTTATCATCTTTTTGGTATCCTCAAGATATGTGGGATTATAGTACTTATCCTTTGCAGGGTGGTGGAAGCTGTATTTGCAGGACCCTAGGTGGCTGATATCTGCTTTCTGATTGTACATATTCAGCAGGGTCTTGTATGAGTTATCTAATCTTTCACAACACCAAATGACTTGCAGACAGAAGGATAAATAAGCTGTCCCATGGTCATCCATAGAATGGATTACAGTGTTTATTCTCTGTATTCATAATAGCCCAAATGATAACTTTTCTTGGATACCTTTGCTTCTTTTAGAATAGGGTGGAGACTTTGGACTCTGCCACTTCATAGGTGTGTGGATACAAGCCAACTAGGGGACTGTTGGTGGGAGTAAAGACTGTGTCACTTTAGATTATGGAATCCTTCTCAGGCACAGAAGGACATAAAGCTGTAACAGGTTGGGTAGAATATTCTTTAGCCAAGCTGCGATAAATGTAGATAATCCTTGACTAGTCAAAATCATGGTGGCACTAAAAACATGACATGATAATTTTTCATACTTATGACCTCTTATGGCACCTTCGTAATCATGTGATCGAAATGTGGATACTTGTCAACTGGCAAATATTTGCAACCTTCTGACAAGCAATGCCAATGGGGGGGAAGTCAGATTCATGTCACAGCCATGTTGCTAACTTAACAACTGCAGTGATTCACTTAACAACAGTGGCAAGAAAGGTTGCAAAATGGGGCAAAAGGTTGGGCTGAATTGTGGTCGTGACTTGAGGGCTATTTGTGTTTGGAAGTTTGCCTTAGATTTCTTGCAATAGGAGCAAGATCCACAAATCCAGCATTGTATCCAAGAACCCAAAACCACAAATCACAGGCACCAGGTCTAAACTGGGCATATTTACATGTAATTCCACCTTGTTCATTGGCCTAATCTGATTTATTCCACTGAAGACTCCAGAAGAGAAGTATGCAGAGTCATTTCAAATTACTTTATGGGCATCATAATGATTTAAATTATCTAAGGGGGTAAAGGGAATTATAGCATGTAGAGAAACTAAATTAATTGCTCCCCTTTTCGTTTTTTTTTCCTGTTACTGAGGAAAATGGTCTTGGCTCAAAGCGGCCTGGGCATATAAAAATGTGCCAATGATCAGTGGTCTAGTTCTACTTGCCCTGCCCTAGTATCCTCTGAATATATTGGACTTCAGATCCAACTGAAAATCCAACGTAAAATCCTCTGATTTGGACTTCAGATCCAACAGAGAATTAAAGATAAACAAATCTGGAAGGTTGTGTAGCCTTGTCTTAATTATCTTCTGTAATGGTATTGTTATCATTGCCTTCTCCTGTTGGTATCTTATCACTTTTTGTTTGTATGTACCTTGAGAGTTCAAGCACCAAAGATAAATTCTTTGTGTGTCCACTCACATTTGGCCAATAAAGAATAATGGCATCAACCTCAGGTTTACAGCACTGAACCTATAACTCATAGTATATCCAGCCCCATAAGATTTTCTGATGAATAGAGCTGCTATTTTCTTCTGCCTTGTTCAGCATTTACTGTCATGGACTATTTCTGCTGTCAGTGAAATCGTTCTGTAGAGATGCTATCAATTTATGAGCTACTATTATCTGGTGCTGTAATTGTTTACTTCTCTTGGGTTCAGTCTACAATGGGGAAATTGCCTGTGTTGGTTTTTATCAGAGGAAACATGGCCAAATTGGTAGTGATGCTTTTTGTATGTAATAAAGGTTGACCCAGAACTGTAATATAAAACAGGCTTGCTGCATGGAGTAAATGAAGAGTTTTGATAGAACTGTGGCTGGCTGATGTCTTGATGGATTTAAATAAAGAGGCATGCAGGCTACTTTCCCTTTTATCTGTCTAGAATGAAATATTTATACATTTAGATTAGCTGGTGGCCTAGAAGAGATTCAGAAAGCAGCCACGTTAGCTCTCTTTTTTGTCCACTTTAACATATTTCTTAAAAATGCCTTGGTTATTTGTAAAATTAATTTCACCTCCAAGAAATTAATTTTAATTTATTGAATGACAGTAATCCCTTGGGATGGAACACTGAGGCTTTTTTTTTTTTTTTTTTGGCACAGCACCTTATTGGAATGATTTTACAACAACGTTGTGAATGTAACTTATACTATTTGTATACTTGGACTTATAATGTAGGTTTTAAAGAATTCTGCCTCCAAGATTATTGAACGTGATTACCTGAGAGATTTAATGGCTGATCTATAGCTTCATAATTCAGTCTTGCCACATTTGATGTCATCCACATATTTTGGAATTGCAGTTTGTGGAATTTCCAGTTGACATGTCTATTACATATGAGATCTTAAGCGCTCTGAGAGTTTTAGTTTTAGTCCCAAACAGACTCCAGTTAGGGAAGGAAACTTTATTAGGAGCCTGGGTGGCACAGTGGTTAGAACACAGTATTGCAGGATAACACTGCCCACTGCCTCATCGGCTCAAGGTTGACTCAACCTTCCATTCTCCCAAGGTCAGTAAAATGAGGACACA
This sequence comes from Laticauda colubrina, assembly GCA_015471245.1. NCBI lineage: Eukaryota > Metazoa > Chordata > Lepidosauria > Squamata > Elapidae > Laticauda > Laticauda colubrina. The sequence continues at coordinate 15,562,279 of BLBF01000040.1, forward strand.
GTTTGTTAGGGGCAATATGCTGACTCTGTAAACTGCCCAGAGAGTACTGTAAAGTCTAAGCGCAATTACTCTTGCTCTTAGATTTGAGGCTCAGATTAGATCGAACTGAGCATTTTAAATTCTTACAGTTATTGCATTATTCTAGGTTATTTTATGACACCTTCAGGAAATAGGAAACAATTAAAGTAATATGACATAACTTACATTTTTCAATTAAATGTAAGGTAGTATCCAGATAATAGTTTCCCCCTTAACTGTTACGCCACGCCCACTCTCCAACTAATATATTGTAGGTACCATTTTCCATTTGGCTTATCTGCCTAAGTTCCTCTTTCTTTCTTTCCTTATTTTCAGAAGACTGTCTAGACAAGTTTCCTTTCTTGGAAAGGTTTTCAGAAGTAGTTTACCATTTCCTCCTTCCTGGGATAAGGGAGACAGACTAGTTATCCAGCTGACTTTTTGCCTAGGCGAGACTAGAATTTATGGCTTCCTTGGCTCCTAATCTCATGATTTAACTACTACACCAAAGTGGTAGTCTCTCTCTGCTTCTTAAGTAGAAATTACTTTATTTTCACTTTTTTTTTTTTTACAAGCCAATGAAATTACTTTGAAGACTCATGTGTGAATTCCTGGCCTTATGCAAACATGGTCGACACTTCCAGGAACTTGGTGGTTGTTCATTTTAAGTCATTTTGTGCAGCAGTAATAGAACATCCTAAATACAGGTACAACCTGACCCATTTTAAAGAAGAGTGATTTATACCAACTAACTCATCTTTGTAGTCTCTTGAAAAGGTCAGGTGTTATGTTAAGCAATATGATCCTTCTAATTCTGCACTTGTGGTAGATTCTGTCTGTCTCTCGCTTCCCTCCCACCCACTTCCGTCTCTCTGTTTCTTCCAAACATTTATACTACAAATATAATTCACAACCCTATTTTGGTATACCTGGTGGATACAGTAGTTTCCTTAACTCATTTTTTTTTTCAGCAGAGCTGGTCTCAGTTGGGAACCCAAAATATCTGGAATCAATAAATCAATCCCTTGTTTAAAGTTCAAATAGATGTTTTCTTAAAAAAAAAAGTAACAGCAAAGAACTTAGTTGCCAAAGGATTTAAAATATCAAATTATAAGAATAGGAGATAATTAATTGATTGGTTAAAAAATGTTTTTTTTTATATTAAATAGGATCATCCTTCATTTTACACTTGAACAGGTTTGCGTTCGAAATGTGCAAGTTGTCTATGTCCAGATGAACCTGTACATTGTATTGTGCTTTTTGTGTACAGAAAATTCAGCTGGTGCTCCCTGACTAGATTATCAATTAGATTCTCCACCCCCCCCAGAACAGTAACAAGGTTGGAATTTAAACTTGCTTTCAGAGAGTTCTCTGGTATAATCAATAAACCTGGTTTTAAAATGCAACTTTCTTTATCATTCCTGAATTAGTTACACTTAATGCCTGCATTTGAAGAGATGTTCCAATTGTAGGATCTTTGATGCTTTCTGAGTTTCATGCTGGGTTTTTTTTGCAGATATTTCATTATCCAATTAGGTAACATCATCCATATTAGAAGGGGGGAGTGGAGTTTGCTCTAGCACAGCGGTGTCAAACACAAGGCCCTCAGGCTGAATCTGCCCCTTGGGGCCATCCTGGAAAAATGTTAGGGACTGGCCTATGTCACTTTGGTCCAGTTTATCCAGTGCAAAGAGGAAACATGCCAGCAGTTTGGGGAGTGGCTACCTAGTTGGCCACACCCACCCAGTCAGCCACACTCACCCACACCCTCTGGCTACCCGGGGTCAACCACAGCCCTGATGTGGCCCTCAATGAAATTGAGTTTGACACCCCTGCTCTAGCACTAGTGATGTTGCCTGGTTTGGTAATAAAACATGTTCAAGAAATCCACCAAGTTGACAGATCACCAAGGACCCCACAGTTCAACCCTGAGCTACAAATATTCTCTTTTAGTGTTTCCATTCTTCAGGATTGCATTCACCACTAGTGTTAGTGTTAGCTTTCTTATTTTAGCTTGGTATGTTGTGTGAACTCAGTCACTTGGATATGGCATAGCACAGTAAATACAGCCAATTTTGACTTGTCCAAGAAACTGTGGATAGAATAAAAATTGCAGGTTGTGACATTTTCCTGACCCAAAATAGTGGTCAAAATAAATTGCAGAGAATATACCCTACACACAGAGAGACAGACACACAAACACATACACAAACACTGATTCACATGTTGAATATAGGTGGCCTAGAGGTGGAACTCTCACCTCATAATCAGGAGGCTGTGAGTTCGATCCTAGATAGAGGCTAATATTTAGACTAGACTCCTGCTCGAACAAGGGGTTGGACTATATGACCTCCAAGGTCCCTTCCAACTCTGTTATTCTATGTTAGATGTTGCCTACTTCTGGCTTAGAAATTTTATTTAATATATATCATTCAGAGTCATAATTATATGAACTGGGATGCTATATAAATCTTCCAAATAAATAACTCCAACTAATGAAAATATCCTTTATGTGAGCTTCATTTCCAGGCAGCAAAGAAATATTTGATAATTACCCTGTTTGCTCTACTATCTTCAAATTTCTTGGCCCCCATCTGGCAGTCTCCAGATGTTTTGGGACCAAAATTTGAAGACTTTCACAATTTATACTGCCAGCACATCTGGTGGGTGTCAAATTAGGGATTTTAATAATTAGGCTTTGCTTATTGTCCTGAGTAAGTCTTCGTTCACAAGAATTGATTACCTAAAGACAGTTGCTGTGCGACTGTGTATGTACATGTTGCATTTTTGTTACCCATTCATTTGTGTATTCCTCTGCTGCAGAAAATATAGCAGTATTTCATAAAATAAAAGAAGCATTCCAGACCAATTACTTGCCCAAGACTTAAACAAAATTGAAATAACTTTACAAATAGTTACAGGAAAGTTATTTTGTATAAATAAACATTGCACTATACACAGACAGTCCTCGACATATGACCACAATTGAGCCCAAAATTTATGTTGCTAAGTGACACATTTGTTAGGTGAGTTTTGCCCCATTTTGTGATCTTTCTTGCCATAGTTGTTAAGTGGATCACTGCAATTGTTAAGTTTATAACAGGGTTGTGAAATGAATCTGGCTTCTCCAGAAGGTTTCAAAAGTTGATCACATGACACTGGGGCACTGCAATGAACATGCCAGTTGTCAAACGGATGATCACATGACCACAGGGGATGCTGCAATGTTCATAAGTGTGAATAATAACAATAAAAACAAAAATATAATAATACTACTACTAATAATAATAATAATAGACAAAAATACATACTTGGTTGGAAAAAATGATAAAGCAGCATATAAATTTGAAACCAGAAATATTTTTATTGGGCATCCTACCAGAAAAGTATGACAAAAGAAATATTTCTTTGATTTTACATATATTAACTGCAGTCAGAATTGTACTTCAACAACAATGGAAAAGCGAAGAGATCCCGACAGATGAGTTTGTAATCAAAAAAAATATCAGATGTGCAGAAATTGACAGATTAATGCTTACAATTAAGGAAAAAGAAGGAACTGAATATTTCTTGCTATTGGACTTATTTTACCAATGGTTAGATAATATAAACAGAAATTAGAAATATGGGGATATCAAAAGGACTAAAGTTACAAAGGAGATTTGCTAAATCAGACAAATAAAATATTATCATTATGATAGAATTAATATTATTGTGATGAAAGCTATTGTAAACATTTTGATTATAATTTCCTAAAAATAATTGTACCCAGACAACACAGTGTTGGATTGAAATTGAATTTTTATATGTTATACAAATAAAACAAATTATTTTTTTTTTAAAGTGTGAATAACGGTCATAAACCACTCTTTTCTGTGTCATTGTAATTTTGGTCACTTAACAATGGTTGTAAGTTGTGAGCTATCTGTATACAGCAGACTATCTATATATAAGACTATTCTTCTCTCAAATCAGTAAAAGAGAACGGACATGGAAGGCCATGTGGGAAGTATTGTTATAGGTTTTTATCCATAAGAAAAGATAGAGAAACAAAAGAGAAAGGGCAAATTATTCTAAATGAGATTTAAGTTCAGGAACAAAATTATTGGAGAGGTATCTCCCAGAAGCAAAACAAATAGTTTCCATTTATTCAATCTTCTTTGTATTTATCCTGCTTTCTGGGAGATATATGGCTCGTGTACAAGAATGTTGTTCGAAGAATAGCTTCCTATTTATTAACATATTTTTGAGTTTGTAGAAAATTGTCTTCTGCACAGTTCCTGGTGAGCTGAAAGAGTGAATTTTTCAATCTCTCCCTTTTTCCATCCATCAAGTGAGCACAAATAATATTTGTACTTCACTTTTGGACAAGTAACAGCAACAACGATAGAATAGTACATTCAACTTGCATGCCACCCAACTCTCAATGACTTTGGGTGGTTCACAACAATCAGAGAAATTAAGGAAATACCAGTAAAAGATAAAGATGGCAAATGTGATGAAGTGAGGAGTGAAATGGAGACTGGGTTTTACTGGGTTTTTTAATGTTTTAATTAAGCCCTGTGGCCTACTTTACTTGATTAATATTATGTAGAATGATTCTTTTATAGAAAAGAACTTTTGGTCCAGAAAAATGTTCCTAAAGCTGCAAAATCTTAATGCATAATTCCAAAATCTTCTTTAGAGAAGAAGAATGCCACGATTAGGTTGCTAGAATGTGCTGGGAAGGATTCGGTTTACACAACATAACAGCTGTAAAATAGGACCGACCCGATTTTACCCTTTTTGTGATGGTTGTTAATTGAATCTACTGTCATTAGGTGAACACTGTAGTTGTTAAGTGTACCAATAATTTCTATGGTGAAGGTTTTGCTGAAAGTCGAGGGTGCTTATTGTCAGCAAAATGGTCTTGAAACACACTCATGTGACCATGGGATGCTGCAAATGGCTGTAAATGCAATTGTGTTGCTAAGTGGCCAAAGTATGGTCAAATCACCATGTTTGTGTGTGTGTGTGTGTGTGTGTGTGTGTGTGTGTAAGGGGGGGGGAGAGAGAATGCTGCTGCAGCCAATGCAGCTTCCCCCCCTCACAATGTTTTCATGGAGGGCTTGATCCTGGGTTGAATGTCCCACTGTTGCTGATGCCCTGCCTGCCACTATCACTGACCAGCACCTCCAGCACAGCTCAGCAGAGGCCCTACTCTCAGAGCCCCGATTGCCTTCTGGGGGGTGCGGTGGTTTGGTTTGTCCCTTGGGCTGAATTGTTTGAGTACAATGATCCCTCTGCAAAACACCCATGATGGGTGTGTGGGAGGTGAAGGGCTGAAGGGCCATTGATATTGGAGAAACCGCAGCAGACTTTCAGCTGAATCTGACTGCTGACTGTTAATCGGCTGTGGCTGGAGGGTTGGGGTGAAGGGGGCATGAGCATGGGGCAAACACAAAAAGTCCTAGACCGCTGTCTGAATATTGAATCCAGGTTATAATTCTCCTTTTTTTTTTTTTTTATACATTGGACAAACATTTGGTTAAGCAACTTGGTTGTGAGTCAAGGACTACCTGTAATATACCTTCAAAAACTGTATAGTTTGACTAGTATAATTGCATTGCCTTTCCCCCAAAGATGAATTTTCTCCCCAGGATTTTCTCTCCCTACATCTCTAGAAATAGCTTTGAATGCATTTCACATGTCCCTGCAAAAACATACTTGCAAATAATCAAGACCTATACAATCTGCCTCCTATGGTATAGTATAAACTACCAACAATGCTACATAGGCTAGGTCTATGTGTTTTCAAGTATGTTGTTTTGCTTAAATCATCATATTGATTCTTTAATAGCTAGACATTTTGCTCTCTTTGAGCTAAAGCATTGCAACACAAACTGATTGTAGCAGAAGAACATTGTTTGATTTATGCCACCTCTCCCTAATGCAGGTTTTTCTATAATAGGTTTTTTTTTTAAAAAAATAGCATTGAATGCTGCATTTGGTTGCTAATGATACAATTTCCCTTCTCTCTCAGTACAAATTGTTTTTGTGAGACGCCTGCATCTGCTCACCACATTTCAAAAAGGATATAGTAAAGCTGAACGGCAGCCAAAAAAGGCATCTAAAATGTACAGAGAATTCAAACACATTCTTTGCAAAAATACGCTGGTAGGTCAGAGATGCTTCAGTTTTGAAAAATTGCAGTGAGGGGCAGGGAAGGTGATTGATGTGTATAAAAATCATGCACAACATATGAATAGGCAGAAAGTTTTTATTTTTGTCACTTTTCTTTTGTAGCATTTGGTTTTTAGCACTCTACAACCTTCAGTAAGTTAATTTTTAAAAAAATCATCATACTTTTTTATAAATTATGCTATGTATCAAATATTAAATATACCTATCTTTTTAAAAATAAATAATGAGCATCCCAAGGTAAATCTGATAAAATAACATTGATATAGATGATGATTTTTACTAGATTCTGGATGAAATGTGAAAAGAAAGGACATGGTACCCATTATGGTTGTGTTTACATTGTGTTTTCAGTTTGCTAAGATACAGCAGATGCATTTTTTAAAAGTTTAGTTAGTTTAAAAATGTTAATTTACACAACCTAGTATAATTCTCTCCTTGATGCGAAGGAAAACTCATATAGGGCTGTGCAAATGTTGCTTAGGGTTTTGTGTGCATGTGCATGGCTGAAGAATTAGGCAACCCTGGATGATTTGATCAAGTTACACAGTTCAGTGCTTTATCCAAACCCAGTCCATCAACCTTAACTAAATCCCAACAACCTATGGACATCAATCTTAACCACCCGAGGTATGTATGTATGTATGTATGTATGTATGTATGTATGTATGTATGTATGAAGGCAACCATAGATATGCTAATTTGTGTGAATTATTGGGGGAACATTGTTTGGTGGTTTATCACAATCATTTTGAAGACCACCTTGTATTGTTTAAACATGTATTTATGCATACAAAATATTTGCTGTGAAGTCTTTAATGTTGTCTGAGCTTGGTTGTTTTCTTTCAGGCTTCTCATTACTCAACTGGGTAACATCATCAGTGAAACATTTGCAAGCAGGCAGCCATGCTCAAAGAGCATCAAGGACCCCAACCCTGAGCTACAAATACTCTCTTTTGTTGGTAAAGTGCCAAGAACTTTGATATGGTTGACAATTCCAGCAGAACTGTCACCTGTATGGGTACACAAATCCACAAATAATAAAGAGAGGCCTTTATAGAGTGGTTGTGCTGAAGCATCAAGAGCATATAATACCTTGATATTTCCTGCAGTGAGTTGGAAAAGGCATTTTGCTCACTTTCCCAAGCACCTGTCAGAATGGTTCACACAACCCGAAGAGGTGCCCTTAAATTCCGGGGAGGAAAAGATCATCAAGGTTGCAAATTAAGATTTTATATTTTTGCTTTGTGGATTTTTGCAGCTAACTTGGAAGGTTGCTGATTTGTTTGTTTTTTTATTTTATTTTTATGAAAAACCACAGTGCAGTTTGGCATAACACTGTAATTCATGCCGTTTTTGGGAAATGAAAGTACAAAAACTTCAAATGGTTTATTTTCTGTACTGAATTTTGACGGAACATTTCCCACCGATAGATTGTATGACACTCTTGTGTTACCTAATCTCGCAGAGCTGTGCATAAACCAACGGTCAGAAAAGATAGGTGATAGGTTACAGAGCAGATCCTCTTTGAGAATGGTTCAGTCATCTGCAATTTCCATCAGCAGCCAATTTGTGAGAATGTGACTTTTTTTTATTTCTTCAAATGAACACCTTTTCCTGATGTGTTTGAATTTTTTGAACACATCAGAAAAAAAAATAACTTTGAGTCCTTCTTCTCATTTCTCCGTAATTCTTTAAATGGCATTAGAATATGTGATGACCCGGGGCGTGGCACAAAGGTAATACAGTCAAATAATAAGTAGGAGTCCCTTTATTAACTCCAACTCTGTCCCCAATGTCCTGATTACCTTCTGGTCTGGAGAAAAACTCTCCTAGGAACAGCCTTTGACAAAACATTGTCAACAAAAACTTTAACTATAAATCCAATCAGGGCAAGATGAGATAATTAATCCAGCAGGGCAAGAGAAGGAATTCCAGACATGAAGGAACAGCAGTAAATCAACTCAGTTGGAAGGATGCCAGGAAGTCAGATAACTGAAGTCAACACAAGATAAACTCATGTTTGTTCCCTGCAGACTCTTAGATTGCATCTCTTTTAAATTCTCTTCCCAGGTCTAATGAAGGGAATCAGGGCCCTTTCTTTCCCCATAAGCCACACAACCCACATTTTTTTCTTCTCTGTTCCTCCCTGCATGCCCTAGGATGAAAAGGAGGTGGGCCTGGGTCTTCCTCTGAACTCCCTCTCCCTTGTTCTACCTCTTCCCTGCTCTGCCCAGCCAGACTTTGCCCTTCCCCAGTTTCCTCCACAGCTAATGGAGCCACACTCCCACTCACTGTCAGTTGTTCATCTTCTTCCTCGAATTCAGACTCCCAACAGGGGCATGACAAAATATATCAGAACCGTGTGCTTCGGTTTATACCACTTGTTCAATGACCGTTCAAAGTTACGATGGAAGTAAATGAAGGTAACATTTCAATTGTTCTGCAAAATTGTGGCATCCACGTGCCTGCCTGTGGCACCAATGCATTTACCTGCACTCTGTAGCACCTTCCCACAGCACCAACGTACCTGTGCTTTGTAGTGCCTGCTTATGGCGCTTGCTAGCTTGGCGTTCTCACTTGAAGTCCTCACCCACTGGCCTGCTTGCCTGGAACTCCTGCCTCTTCTTGCTTAACAACATGTGTGGTTCTGGGTTGCAGTACCAGTTGGGATTGATGGGATTTCCATCACTAAATGATTCAGTGATGTTAGGGTGCACTTAATTACTGCATCATTTAGCAGTAGAAATTCTGGGGACAGTTGCTGTTGTTTCAAAAGTTTAGTGTGCTTGCAGCAGAAATGGGTGAAATATCCATGGGGGAAATGTGCTTTTTTACACCACCCAAAAGTGAATCTATAGAATACATTCTTACAAGATATAGATGAAGAAACAGAGGAAAAATTCAGTACATTTGTGCAGGGTAAATTTGTCAAGGGCTTTTAGTTGTTACGTTTGTCCATAATCTCCTAGTATATAAAACCTAATGCCTATTAATATTAATTTTGGGTGAACGGGAGTGGAAAGATGTTACTATCTTGATGCCCGAGAGGTTTGAGAAGCACCTGAATAAGTGTTGAGGGACATGGTTGGATGAATGTTTTTATTAGGCAATATCAACATTTATATCTGATAAATAATTGCATTTTTCAAATAGCATATATTTGCCTTCATTTGTAACATATATCATTCCCAGGAAATGCAAGTGTGTATGTATCTTCTTTGCCATAGAAAAGCAGTCATGCATGTACTGTTTGTGGCAGTCAAGCCTTTTGTGGAATAAAAGAATGGCTAATATTTAGGTGTAATTGTAGGAAAATGAACTCAGAAAAGAGAGAGAGAGAGCAAGGTTATCTTGGATTGACAAGACTGAATTTGGTCCAATTCAGGATACAGGTCTTCCTCAACTTATGATCACAGTTGATCATAATTTTGGTTGTAACTCTGGATGGTTATTCAGCAGATTAAGCACATGACTTCAGTTTACAATCATTTTTATAATAGTTGTAAAGCAAGCCATTGCAATTAAAAATGTGGTCATTAAGCAAATCCCCATGTGTTTGTTAAGTGAATCCAGCATATCCAAAGGGCTTCTTTTTTTGCCATTTTCTGCTGGAAATTGCAGTCATAAGACCACGGGAAACTGCAGCTGGTCGTAAATGCGAGTTGGTTGCCAAGTGCCCGAAAAGTGGTAATGTGACCATGGAGGGGTAGCAGTTGTAGCTTAGAGGATGGGTTGTAGGTAAGTTTTTTGAAACCAATATAACTTTGTATGGTCATTAAACGATCAGTTGTTAAATGAGAACTTCTTGTAGTTCTTATGTTCTTATTGTATACTTTGTAGCAAAGGAAATTATTCCACTGAGGAGTATGAGTTCTTCATGTGTTTCTTTCTGTGCATGTATGCGCACATTTAAGGTTGATAATTTTTTTGGTAAAGGTGGGTCCTTGAAAAATCTGCAAGGTACTTAGGAGAAATACTTAAGTAAAAAAAATGGCTGTTTATGGATTGGTCTCTTGGCTAAATAGATCTTAATCACCGGATTTGTTCAATAAATTAAAGGTAGAATTTCAATAAAGGAGAACATGAAATGCGGGGTCATTGGTGTTCTCTGAGCTGGGTTATTTTCTTGCAGTTGATTCATTATCCAAGCTAGGTAAGATCATCAGTGCTATGATAATGCTAACACTGTTGATGTTACCTCTGAAGGAGATGAGAAGTTCGGAAATATGAAGTATAATTTCAGTACTCGACATGGACATAAACTATTTCAACTTCTACCCTCAAAACGATGCTGTCAGGCACTGCACGCCAGAACAACTAGACACAAGGAAGTTTTTCCCCCAAATGCCATCACTCTGCCAAATATCTAATTCCCATAATTCTGTCAAACTAGTAATGCTGTATTACTAAATTATACTTATCTACACTTCTCATCCTTCCTATTACCGATCTCCTTATCTTCTTATGAGTACAACTTTGTTGCTTGTATCTTATGATTTATATTGGTTTATTTAGTATCCTAGTATGATTGCTTATTGAGAATCCAGTGACAATCACTAAGTGCTGTATCTTATGATTTATGATGAGTGTGTTTTTACGATGACTGTAACAATGATTTATCACTTATTGCTTGTATGTACACTGAGAGCTTATGCACCGGAGACAAATTCCTTGTGTGTTCCAATCACAAGTGGCTGATAAAGAATTCTAAATGAATAATTTTATTTATTTATTTTGTCAAAAGCTTACAATACAATAAAAATAAGAATAAACGTAAGTTTAAATATAAGAAATAGGAACTAATAATTGGGGATAATAGGACAAGGACGGTAGGCATGATTGTGCGCTTATGCACATCCGACTCCTTTGCCCTCAAACTAAAATAATACCTATTTATTTATTTTTTAATTATGATAACAGGAAAAAAAAACAAAAAACCAGTCATCAAATTGTGAGAAATCTTGCCACCTTATAGTTTGTGGAATGAATGTCTGCAAGAAAATAACTTAGCTCAGAGAGGATGAAAGAAGCCCATAGACAGAACATCCCTATTACGCCAGTGATGTATTTCCACCCAAGAATCATCATGGAGATAAAAAAAACTTGTGTTTGAGAAGACAGACTCTTTTCAGGTGGCATCAGAGGTGGTTTTAAGCAGGTTCTGACCAGTTCTGGAGAACCGGTAGCGGAAATTTTGAATAATTTGGAAAACTGGAAAATATGACTTCTGGTTGGCTCTGCCCCCATCTATTTGCTGCCTCCCAAGTCCCAGCTGAATGGCTGGGTCTTCTTTTGTTGACCTGCACAGGAGAATAGAGCTGGAAGACAGGTTAGTGGGGTGGGAAGGGAATGGAGATTTTACAGTAACCTTCTCCCAGGAGTGGAGAAGGACTGGAGATTTTACAGTATCCTTCCCCTGCCATACCCACCAAGCCACGCCCACAGAACCGGTAGTAAAATAAAATTGAATCCCGCCACTGGGTGGCATGCGAAGTTGAGAAGAACTGTAGATGAGGAAGAAGGTCCATGTGATAATATAGGGAAGTTTTTATCTAGGTTTTCTTATTGATAGCAACTCACAAGCAGATGATTTTTTTTTTTCTGATCTTAACCAACAGTGTGATCCTGGGTGGTTTCCAAGTGATCATATTCTTAAACATAAGGAACTCTGACCAACCTCTTTGAAAAGTTAAATGGAGAGCCTTGTCCAAAACTTTACTGCGGGTACGGTGGTGGTGGGTTCTCATAATATCATACAGGTAGTCCTTGACTTATGACCACAATTCAACCCAACATTTCCATTGCAAAGTGAGACAGTTATTCATTCGAGTTTTGGCCCATTTGACAATCTTTCTTGGTTGTTAAATGAATCAGTGTGGTTGTTCACTTAGTAACACGGTTGTTAAGTCAACCAAGCTTCCCCGTTGACTTTTTGCTTGGACAGAAGATTGCAAAAAGAAATCATAGGACATTGCAACTGTCATAAACACGAGTCAGTTGCCAAGCATCTGAATTTTGATCACGTGACCCACTTGGATGCTGCAACGGTCATAAGTGTAAAAAACATTCATGTCCCCCTTTTTTTTAGTGCTGTTATAACTTTGAATGGCCACTAAACAAACTGTTGTAAGGCAAGGACTGTGTCTGAATCTCCAGTATGCAAACTTTATTGACATCCTTCTCTTCAATGAATACATTTTCAAAAGCTGTTGCATTTGAAAAATGGGACTTAAGTGAGCTTGTTTCTGGAGCCTTTCTGAACTAGTCTTGGTCTACTTGCAGTTAAAATGCAAATCAGTTTGCAAGCCCACCTTAAACTCTCCAGATCGAATGTGGCAAGATTTCTCACAATTTGATGATCTGGTTTTTTCCCCCTCTTTCTCATAACCGAGTGGCTTGAAATTAATTCATTTCTTGCAGGGAGAACGTTCTTAGTTTCTCCAGCCTGACGTCTTCACTTAACATACCACAGTAATCTACTGTTCATTGTGCAGATATTGTGGTGATTCTGGTCATATGGCATTAGCAGCTGTAAGTAAGTAGCTGTGGGGATTTACAAAAGAACCAAAGACTACTGAGTTTGAACAGTGGTGCTTGTGTGCTTAAATGAGCAAATGTGCTTTATATTAGCATCTGGTATCAAGAAGCTTCCTTGTAAGATTTCAGCAAATAAGGGAAATAAGTTGATGCCTAGGTTGATTAAATCCAGATATTTGTAGCTTGAAAATTTTGACTATATAGCTTTGCACATTACTGAAAGACAATCAGTTGTGGTTTAATTAATAAGGTATGATGAAAAAATATATGAGTACCATGTTGCTTTTTTACTTTCTGTCCCAGAGGTGCTTTTTCAAGATGCAACTGGACTGTTTTTCTTTAAAGAAGTTTTGCTTCTCATCCAAGAAGCTTCTTCAGCTCTGACTGGATGGTGAGGAATATGCAAGTCAGAGCTGAAGAAGCTTCTTGGATAAGAAGTGAAAAACTCTTCAAAGAAAAACCAGAAAGTCCAGTTGCCTCTTGAAAAAGCATCTTTGGGACAACTGTGACCTGGATGATTGAGAATCTCCATAGACATATTTTTGCTTTCTGTTATTCCTCAACTTATGACCACAGTAGGAACCAGAAAAGTCATTGTTAAGCATTGTGGTTGTCAAGTGAGGCATCATGTGATCCATCCTAGTTTTATAACCTTTTTGTTGTGGTTGTTAAGTCACCATAGTTATGTGATGCAAGATGTCATGTGACTGCAAGTTGTGACCTTCCCTGATGGCTTCCCGTTGACTTTGCTTGCTGGGAACATCGCATGTAGTGATCACATTATCTTAGAGATAATTTCTCTTATAAATTTATTCCAGGTAGTCTTGGACTTATGACCATTCATTTTGTGCTGATGTTGATGACAGTACTGAAAAAAGTGATTTTATAAGGGAAGCTTCACAGAAAAATGAAACTAGGGCAAGATTAATCTGAATTTGATGTAGTGGAGTTGAGTGGATTTATTTCAGCACATTTTGTGCTATTAAATTAGTGGCAAGGTAATTGTTAAGCTTTCTGTTTGGGAATGTGTGTGTGTGTGTGTGTGTGTGTGTGTTATTGGTGGGGACCAAGGGCCACACTCAACATTCTGGGAAACAGAAGGCTAGATTTGAGCAGAATATTTGCAAGATGGCTGATCTTTGATGATTTTGGAAAAGATTTGCAGAAATGGAGCCAGTTAGGGTTTTGTGGTTTCCACAGTTGAAAAAGTCACACATACATAGAACTTAATAATTGGACAAGCAAACTTTTTAATTGCTTTTAGCTACTTCTTCTTTTTGGGCAAAATATAAACAATCTGAGTGCAGTGTGACTTTGAGAGATGGTGATAGATGAAGTATCATGAGAATATAAAAGGCCGGTTGTAGCCTTCCACAGTCATGTGATTGAGAATTATTATGCTTTTTGCAAGTTTTGGGCCTTTTCAGCCAGTTTCTGCAAAAAAAAATTACTTTGATTAGCTTTACAATTGCCATGTTCACCCTTCAAGTTCCACATTCACTTATTGACCCCAGAGAAGAAGTCATAAAATTGGGTTAGCCTCATGAATGCCTTCACTTAATATGGTCATGACTTATTATGGAAATTCCACACTCCATTACAATCATAAGTCAAAGACAACTGTGTATTCCAGCTTCCAGCTTCAATATCTAGAAAAACATCTGGCCATTGACTATGAGAGTATATCATAGAGGTAGAACAGGGGTGTCAAACTCAAGGACAATGGGCCAGATCTAGGTTAGGATGTGGTCAGATTCAGCCTGCAGAGCCGTCCTGGAAAATTTAAGGGACTGGCTCAGTTCACTTCGGCCCAGTCTACCAACATTGCTTCGGCCCAGTGTATCCGATGCAAAGAGGAAACATGCCAGCAGTTTGGGGAGTGGCGTCAAGGTGGCCATGCCCACCCAGTCGGCCACACCCATCCAGCTCTCCAAGGTCAACCACAGCCCTGATGTGGCCCTCAATGAAATTAAGTTTAATACTCCTGTGGTAGACCAAAGGCTTAGTCTTTACACTTTCAGAACTGGGTCCTTCTTTGTCTCACAAATTGCTTTGTTTGCTTGTCTTTACTAAACGGCTGTGATAGCCTGACTCACAGACGAACTCAATACAGAAGCCTGATGATGATGGCAGATGAGATTCTGCCGAAACGTTGCTGAGATTCTGCTGAAACGTTGCTACAACTTTAACAGAACTACAATGACGTGGGATAATACCCGAAGGAAGCTAAACAGCGCATATATATATATATATATACACATACACACACACACACACACACACACACAGCCCTGCAGAGTAGCGCAGCAATATATTGTTGCTATTGAGTTTGATTGACATATGTGGGCATTCAGAGTGATTAAGAATAAAGTATATAGAACAAATTAATACGAATAAAGAAATAATATAAAGAAATACATATAAATGAAATATCCACTTTACATTTCTAGTTGTAACAAAAAAGCTGTAGATGTAATGTGATGACTTGGGGCATGGCTCAAAGGCAACACAGTCACATAAGTAAGAAAAGTCTCTTTAGTACCTTCAACTTTGCCCCCAATGTCTAGTTACCTTTGGCTGCAGAAAAACTCTCCCAAGAACAGTCTATAAGTGGAGGAAATTCTATCCAAAAACAAAGTACATATAAACTGTAAATAAAAATCCACACAAACCATGCTGCAGCAATTAACTGGAAGGGCAGGATAAGGAATTGCAGACTTCAAAGGCCAACAAAACACAATGTTGGGAAGATAATAGGAACCCAGATAAGCCACGACAAACAAAGATAATTGATGGTTTGCTTCCAGCAGCTTTGCTGTGTGTAGCTTTCCTTTTTAAACACTGTGTTCCCAACTGTAGCTAATTAAGGGAATTGGGCCCTTTCCTCCCCTGTAAGCCATGCAAGTCACATTGCTCCCTTATCCATTCCTCCCTGCATGTCCTAGGATGAAGGGGGGGTGGGCCTGGATCTTCCTCTAAATTCCCTCTGCTTTGCTTTATCTCTCCCTGTTCCGTCCGGAAAAACGCGAGGTAGACCGGGTTCCAACAACAAAGTCTTTATTTCAAGTACAGTTGCAAAACGGAACATTGGCTCAAGCCGTGACAACCCTTTTATACTTTTCTGTCTGCCGGCTTGTAGCCAATGACATTCATTTGATTTTGCCGCCTTTGTGCGGCTTCGAGGATTGGTTCCTTTTGAACCAATCCCCATTAGTTTTTTAGTAAACAATCAGAATGAGTTATTTGGAGTCTACTATATTTATACAGAACACCCCTCCCCTCTTAGTTCAGTCCTACGTGGTGACATAGTCGCGGAGGTAGGTGGAGCTTCTCTTGACTGGACTGGACTTGCGCGGTTCATTATTGTTGGAGACTTCGACCGGTTCGGATGGGGTTGCTGTGTCTTCAGTCCTTCTCCCTGGAACCGTCTGGAAGGGTGAGTCAGCCATTTTACTGCCGCCTGAGTTTCTTAGGCCGGTGGTTTTGCTGCTCCCTCCCGTTTCCTCCGGGCAGGTCGAGCTGGCCTGGCTGGCCCTTTCGGATGGACTCTTTTCGCAACTTTGTTCAAACAGTGAGTCTTTTATTTGCTCTTTTTGATTGTTATAATTTTCGGAGTTTAATTTAAACAGTTCTTTATTGATTTCTCGCATTTCCCCCCCTCCTTGGTTTGAATTTCGTCGTGTTTTTCTATGTGTGGTTGTGTGTTTGCATTTCATTCTATGTTTCGGGAGCGAAGCTGGTCTATGTGCTGCTTCCATTCCCTGCCATCGTCTACCGTTAGTCGGTAGGATTTGGGGCCTGTTATTTGTGTATTTTGTCCGGGTAGCCATAATGGGTCCCCAGTAAAAATTTTTGCATAAACTAAGTCGCCTATTGCAAAGGCCCTGAATCGAGTGGAGGAGTTGGGATTTTCTGGTGTGAAATTTGGGTGCAATCTGTCTAGATGCTACCTTAGTTTCCTTCCCATCAGTAATTCTGCTGGGGTTTTGTTGGTTGTAGTACTGGGTGTGATATGTTGGAGAGTGAGTAATCGATATACTTTATTTTGGACATCCCCAGTGTCCATTTTTTTCTAAACCCTCCTTGGTAAACCTGACCATTCTCTCTGCCCTACCGTTTGCAGCCGGGTGAGCTGGCGCGGTTAGGGCATGTCTTATACCTAGGGAGGCTAGGTATTGCTTGAATTGGAGACTGGTTAATTGTGGCCCGTTGTCGGACACTAGGATATCCGGTAGGCCATGGGTTGCAAAGAGTTTGTCGAGTTGTTTTATAACGGTTTCTGTTGTCGTTGATTGCATAATTTTTACCTCCAGCCAATTAGAGTATGCATCCACGATAATCAGAAACGTATGCCCCTTGGTAGGACCCGCAAAATCAATGTGGATTCGTGACCAGGGGCCTCTTGGGGTTTCCCAGTCTCTTATGGGTGCTTTTGGTGGGGACGGCCTGATTCTTTGGCATTTATTGCACGAGTTCACCCAGTATTCGATGTCCCTATCTATACCCGGCCACCAGACATAGCTTCTAGCAAGGCTTTTCATTTTAACAATTCCCGGGTGGCCTTCGTGAAGCATACCCAGCACCTTGGCTTGTAATTTGTTAGGAATAATTACCCGATCACCCCACAATAAACAACCTTTTTGGATTGAGAGTTCGGTTTGTCTGGTCCGGAAAGGTTTAAAGTTCTCAGTTTTTTGGTTTTCCGGCCAGCCTTTACCTACCCAGTTAAGTACGCGGGCAGTCAATGGGTCTTTTGCGGTGCCTCTGGCGACATCATTCGCAGATATGGGTAGATCGGGGCAAGTCTCTATCTGCATTGCTGTCATAGTTGGTGCTGGGTCTTCCTCTGTGGATGGCAATGGTGCTCTGCTCAAAGCGTCTGCATGGGAAATTTGTTTCCCTGGGCGATGTGTCAGAGTATAGGAATAGGCTGCTAGGAACTCTGACCATCTAGTCATTCGTGGGGACAGAATATTCGGTGTGGGCTTGTTTCCCGCCAAAATTCCAAAAGTAGCGGTTTGTGGTCTGTTACGATTTGGAAAGTTCTTCCATATAGGTACTCGTGGAAGCGTTTCACTCCGGCGACAATTGCTAGAGCTTCTCTGTCCAACTGACTGTAATTACGCTCGGTTTTGGACAGGGTCTTTGAATAGTATGCGACGGGTGCCTCTCTCCCATCAGGCAATTGTTGGCTCAGGATGGCACCGACTCCGAATGGTGAGGCGTCGCAGGTCACCGTCAATGGCAGTGTGTTGCTAAACTGGATAAGAACGGTGTTTGATGTTAATAAGTCTTTTATTCCTTGGAATGATTTTTTTTCCCTCAGCCCCCATGTCCAAATTGTTTTCTTGTCCAGTAATCGATGCAATGGTTCCGCTACTGTGGCTTTTTGGGGTAGGAACACATTATAAAAGTTTATCAGTCCCAAAAATGCCTGCAGCTCAGTTTTATTCCTTGGTTCTGGTGTGTCTTTTATAGCTCTTACTTTTTTTTCGGTGGGGTGTATGCCCTCTCCATCAATTAAATATCCTAAAAACTCGACGCGATCAGTCATTAGGCAGCACTTTTCTTTCTTTACTTTAAGGCCAGATTCTCTGAATTTATTTAGGACCTCTTTGAGTCTTTTTTTAAGCTGTGTTGCATCCTTGGCTGAAATTAGGACGTCGTCAAAGTATGGCACGACCCCTCATATGCCATTTAGCAGGTGTTCCATGAGGCTCTGGAAAACGCCTGGGGCTACGCTTACTCCAAATTGGAGTCTGTTACATTTGAATGCCCCTTTGTGAGTCACTATTGTTTGTGCTTCTGCCATTAAGGGGTCTACGGGGAGCTATTGGTACGCTTGTGCTAGGTCTAGTTTAGCGAAAACTTTTCCTCCCCCAAGAGAGTGCAGTAGGTGTTGAACAACTGTCACCGGGTACGCGCTCTGTTGCAACGCGTGGTTCAGGGTAGCCTTGTAGTCACCACAGATTCGAACCGACCCGTCTGGCTTAATTGGTGTCACAATTGGTGTTTCCCATCTAGCGTGGTCGACCGGTTCTAAAAACCCTTGATCTATTAATTTATTTAGTTGTTCCTCTATTTTTGCTTTTAAAACAAAAGGAACCCGTCTGGCCTTTAGCCGTTTAGGGGTTATCTGTGGGTCTAGACTAAAAGAAGTGGGGGTTCCCCGATACCTGCCTAGGAAGCCGTCGAAGACATCCAGGAATTCTTGGATCAGGTCTTCTTCCCAGTGAGTTGCGGCCACCCAGTCTACTCCGGTCATCCCGATGCCCAATGGTGCGAACCATTCGATACCCAGAAGGCTTGGTCGATCTCGGTCGACTATCGTTAATGGTAGTACTGTGACATGTTGCCTGTAAGCGACTCGAAAATGTCCCAGGCCGATTACAGGAATTCGGTTTCCCTGATAATCTTTGAGGGTTAGTTTTTGTCTCTGGAGTTCCTTAATTTTGATGTCTGGAATTACTTTTTTGAGGGTGTCCCATGACACCATGGATAGGAACGATCCAGAATCAACTTCCATTTCGCAGGGGCTGTCTTCTATTTTTACAACTATTTTTACTTTCTTCCCGCTTTCCGTCTGAGCGCTTCCGATAGTGAAAGT
Source organism: Laticauda colubrina (assembly GCA_015471245.1). Classification (NCBI taxonomy): domain Eukaryota; kingdom Metazoa; phylum Chordata; class Lepidosauria; order Squamata; family Elapidae; genus Laticauda; species Laticauda colubrina. The sequence continues at coordinate 15,581,624 of BLBF01000040.1, forward strand.
TTGGTATGCTTTCTCCCGGTTAGTGGCTTGCCTGTTTCGCTGCCACTTTCTCTCGGAGAGTCTTGGCTCAGGTTTTACTGGGGAGTTGTTTCGTCTCTTTGGGCTGTAATTCTTTTTGTTTCTGCAGACTTTCTTGATATGCTCCCTTTTCTTGCATGCTCTGCAAATGGCATCAAGGAATCTGCAATCAGCTCGGGGATGGTTTCCCCCGCAGCCAGCACATTCCCGCCAATTTCTATTTTCACACCCTTTTTTGTTAGCGTATAGGCGGTGGATTTCGTCATCTTCCTCCCTGGATTCTGACGTCTCCTCGAGTTCTTCATAATGAGTGGTTGTGGGAGATTGTTTTTTTTCCTCTGGCCGAGCTTATTTCATCGTTGCTTGCATTCATTTGTTTCATCTTATCTGCCGATTTTTTGGCAGCTTCGGCAGCCGAGGCTTCTGCAATAGCTTCGGCTACTGTTATGTTGCATTTGTTCAGTAGCTTGCTCTGTATAGTTGAGTTTCTTAACCCCAATATCACTCGATCCCGCATCGCTTCATCTAAGTTGAGAAACTCGCACGCTCCTCCTATTTGGCGTAGTGCGGCTACAAAATCAGCGATGGTTTCGCCTTCTTTCTGGTCTCTCTGATAAAACTCGTGCCGCTTTATTAGATTTGACACCACCGGTGCATAATGGGCCTTTAATGTTCTTTGTAGCTCGGTCCACGTCAATTGTTTGACATCTCGGGGCTTTGCCAAAGCCTTGGCCATTTTAAAAATCGCGGGCCCACAGTGTGTCAAGAAAACAGCTCTTTTTCGCTGATCTGAGATTTCCTCCATCTCATTGCTCTCTAGGTACATCTGGAAACGGTCTACGTAAGATTCCCAGTCTTCTTCATTGGGGTTGAAGGGTGCGGGCGGCACATTGTTTCCGGCCATTGCTCTTTGTCTGGCTCGTCTGTCACCGCGTGCTCAGTCTTGCGTTTAGGACGATCCCACCTTCGTCGCCAGTGTTCCGTCCGGAAAAACGCGAGGTAGACCGGGTTCCAACAACAAAGTCTTTATTTCAATTGGTTCCTTTTGAACCAATCCCCATTAGTTTTTTAGTAACCAATCAGAATGAGTTATTTGGAGTCTACTATATTTATACAGAACACTCCCCTACTCTGCCCAAATGGACTGTGCCCTTTCCCAGTTTCTTTCACAGCCACCGGAGCCACACTCCCACTCCCTGTCAGCTTTTCGGCCTCCCCTTGGAATCAGATTCCAGCAGGGGCATGACAGGTAAGGTGACAGAACTTTAAATGTGCAATCAATCAGAAAGCCCTTTGGAAGAATGCAGGTTGTCCTGACTTGAGGCCAAAATTTTTGTTAGTAAGCGAGACATTTGTTAACTCAATTGTGTCCCATTTTATGACTTTTCTTGCTATAATTTTTAAGCTAATCACTTAAATTAGTAACACGGTTGTTAAGTGAATCTGGCTTCCCCACTGACTTTGCTTGTCAGAAGGTTGCAAAAAGGGATCACATAACCTGGAACACTACAACTGTCATAAATATGAGTCAGTTGCCAAGTGTCTGAGTTTCCATTCCGTGACTGTGGGGATACTGCAACCATACTGCAAGTGTGAAAAACAGTCATAAGTCCCTTTTTTCATGCCGTTGTAAACTTTGAATGGTCACTAAACAAACTATTGTAAGTCGGGGACTACCTGAATATGAGATGATTTTCTTTAGAGACGAACAGATGATACGGATGTTTACCAAAATGGGAAGAAATAGGTGGATTTAAACATGATATCTAATGGGTATGTTTGAGAATAAAAATGTTTGATATTATAAATTTGTTCCATTTATTTATGTGAACTTGTGCCATGTTGAGCATATTAATTTATTGGAGTGCATATAGCGGAAGATTGCAGTCTGTTCTTTTTAATTCAATAATAACAATTTTTCATTTGGAGAACACCTGCAATTTTTGGCACTGTACTTAGTTCAGGATTCAGTCTCTTCTCTCTATACAGGAGACTCTTTGAGTTATTATTTAATGAACCACTGGGTGAACAAATTGGCTTTTTCAAGCTTCCTAATGAAATCTTGCTGCATAGTCACAGCAACCCTGTTCTTTAGTTTCACTGTTGAGGCACCTGATGCAGAGGGCAAAACCGTTGTAATGGCAGGATGCCTCCGAAAACCTTTCCAGAAAAATTGTATTTAATGCTCAATTCTGAATTATTACAGCATTAAAAGAAAATAGCGTAGGTATAGTGATTCATGGGAGGGGGGGGACATTTTTTTAACTTATACCAGCTGTGCAAAAATACTTCGGGATCTTTGTCAAAAGAGAAAAGTCTACAACGAGGCCAGGCAATTCAGTCATGAATCTGTAGCTTAAGTCATTCTAGAGATGGTGAATGAAGTCCACTAAATGTTACTGATGTCAACTTAAATTTAAACATTGAAGGGCTAAAGGGAATGGCTGCTTTTGTCAGCTCTGAAAGTATCAAGATCATCAGTTATGTAATTTGACTTGTGCCATGAGTTGTGCTCAGAGGCTTTGTATACCTAGCAATCATTCATGGACAAAAATATGAGCAAGTGTGACATGCCTGTAGGGGTAGCACATAGACAAAGGTCAAGACTTGTTCTCTGTCATGCCAGAAAAACACAGAATAATGGATAGAAATATTTTTGTTTATTTATTAACCAAATTTACATTGCCATTCAATTCACCAAAAGCGATTCTGGGGGTGTATAATAATCAGATAACAGCAACAAACATAATTAGATTTAGAATTCTTTATTGGCCAAGTGACACACAAGGAATTTGTCTCTGGTCCATAAGCTCTCAGTGTACATCCAACAATAGGGGTAGATCATTTTCATAATCATTGTAAAAACACATTCATCATAAAACATTAGATACAACACTTAGTGATAGTCATGGATATTAAGCAATCAACATAAATCATACTAGGATACTAAGTAAACAAGATAAATAAATCATAAGTTACAAGCATAGATAGATATCAAATAGATATCAAATATAAAAATCTATATTAATGCAGGTCTCACTAGACTGGTGATTGACCCAAAATCACCCAGACAGCTTTCTTGACTAAGGCAGGACTTGAACTCACAGTTTCCTGATTCCTAGGCTACTACTGTAACCGCTTCGGCATTGGGCATTGCTGTTGATAGAAAGAAAATTGTGGCCTTTACAGCCAACACTTTTGGCCAAACACTTGGTAAAGTTGAATCACTGGATGTGAACAGTATGAACTTTGAATTATTTCATCCCGTTACAATTTCATTCAAAAGAACCAAGAAGACAACTATAGGTGTTCCTTAATGCACATGGAATGCTAAGTTCAGAGAACAGACATTATTAATTACAGTAAATAAGTTACTATTCATCCTATATGGTTGGTTAGACTAGAATACTGTAAATGCTGGAAGTGGTGTTCTTGTCATACTATAAGGTAGGGATAGCAAACTCAAGGCCTGGGGGGAACCGGCCCACAGGTTACTTAGATCTGGCCCATGGGCCTGCCCTGGAAATAGCAAAGGATCAGCTTGTGGTGCCTCTACCAGCAAAAGCGGAGCTCGGGAGGGCTGTGTATGGCCCTCCCAACTCTGTTTTCACGGGCAGAGGGTTGCAGGAGACTGTTGTAGCTGAAAATGGAGCTCGTGAGCCCGTTTTCTCTGGCAGAGCGCTCAGGCCACAACAGGTGTCCCCGACAGGGGTGATGTCAAGAGCCATGCCCACCCCAGCCCCCCAAGTTCAAACACAATCCTCAATGAAATCGAGTTTGACACCCCTGCTATAGGAGAATGAAGTAGATAAGCAAATCATCTTCACTGCCCCTTCCTCTTGTTGCTTATCAATAGATAAGCTTCAGATAAAAACTGAGAATTCTGTGGCAAACGGGGAAATGTTGGAGATGAAAACGAGCAGAACAGAACAGAACAGGAAGGGACCTTGGTGATCTTCCAGTCCAACGCCCTGCCTAGGCAGAAAACCATTTCAGACAAATGGTGATCCAATCTCTTCTTAAAAACTTCCAGTGTTGGAGCATTCACAACTTTTGGAGGCAAGTTGTTCCACTGGTTAATTGTTCTAATTGTCAGGAAATTTCTCCTTAGTTCTAGGTTGCTTCTCTCTTTGATTAGTTTCCACCCATTGCTTCTTGTTCTACCCTCAGGTGCTTTGGAGAATAAATTGACTCCTTCTTTGTGGCGTCCCTTGAGATATTGAAACACTGCTATCACGCCACCCCTAGTCCTTCTTTTCATTTCTTATGCATGTATAGCCCTGGATATAAAAGCCTCATTGTCTCCATAGTTATTGCAGATGTTTAGGTTATTGTGGTTCACAGTGGAGGTTCAGGAGACAAGAAGTAGATGTCTTGAAAACCTTCAGAATTGTGCAAGGAAGAGACATTGCAAACCATTTGATGGTGCAGACGCTGTCTCTTCACCTTTTTCATTTCAAATACTGCCTGTTGTGGCTTTTGCTTACATGATGCTGTTTCATATTTCACCTCTTGAAGCCTTGTGAAAAAGGAAGAAATAAATATAAGTTTTAGGAAGGAAAAGTAATAGAAGATCCTCCAGTTTGTGCCTGGCACACAAGATTTATTGGAATGGGTAGAGGTGAAAGGAAACACTTGTTATGAAAACAATACATTTGTATTAACAGCAAACATCCCAAGATTCATTATCGATAAAAATGATTATGTGTTATCTGGGATTTTACCATATCTTGCATCAGGTCCCCATTGAAAGTTATCTTGAATAATTTAAAAGTTCCATTAAATGATTTCTTATATTTTGATTCCAAAATGTCAGAAAGTATTTCTTATTTGTTTTCTTCTGTGTCTAATTTTGCTCTTCCGTTCTTCCTAGTCATTAAAGTTTGTAGCATTAAGCAATTTATATCTGTCATCATTTGAGTTATTCAAAACAACTGGGAACAGACATAGGAATGTGGCTATCTAGATTGGTAAACCATAAAGAGCTCTCACTTTTACTTTGGGGAGGGGGCTAGTTCACTTAAATGAGGAATGCTTCATCCAATATCTTTTACCTCTCTCTTTATACCCCTTTGAAATATACAATAAGAAGATTATTTCCTTCCGTCTCCTTTAGGGTAGAAGAAAGGATTCTTATCTGCATTTTATCAAAGTGTGTGCAAGTATGGATTATAGGTAGAACATAAAAATGCATCTTATGAATGAGTGGAATTAGGGGGTGTGAGAAGAGCATTATCTTTCACAGGGTGGAGGGCAAGCATATCTCTGGGCCATTATGTTCCATAAAGAAAGGACCACCACTGAGAAGTTAGTTTTTCATGGTCCCACCAGATTTTCACCCCTAATCGATGGGAGCTGAAACACGCCTTGCCTTCCCATCTTGGTGGTAGGTTGAATGGATGTAGTAGTATATGAAGCATAAGATGTTAACATTGCTTTTATACTGGATTGGGGAGAATTTCCAGGTTTCTGAAGAATCCTTGTTCTTTTGTTAAAAACTTGGATGACAGAAGGAGATTCAAGAGCTAGGTTGAAGAAAACCGAGCTGACAGTTGGTTTTTCAGATTTGTTAATAAGTGGCATTCTTTTCTAGTTACCATGGCTCTGCTGTGCTACCTTTGAGACAACATAGTTGAGGAAAGAGGAATAGAAGATACTGAGAAGAGATAGTGTGTAATGCAAAATGGTTGCATAAGGCCAGTATCTCTCAACCTTATCAACTTTTACATGAGTGGACTTCGACTCCCAGAATTGGAGTTGGCTTGGTAATTCTGTCAGTTGATGTCCACCCATGTAAAAAGTTGATAAGGTTGAGAAATACTGCATTAATGCAAAAACTAGGGAACCCTAAGAGAGCATATTCTGGTTTCTGTTCCTTGGGATGAAAGTATCCCTAATACGCTCCTGCCAGTAATCATATATATATATAAAAGCAAAATACCACTCATGTATCATCACAAAATCTCCAGAAATGTAAAGCCTACAAACCTGAAATTTGGCACATATGTTCCTCTTGGCTTCTAGGTGCTCACTAAGAAAGGATGTTTTGAAATGACCATCAGAGCATTAGTATTCCCTATCTGGAAGGTGCCAGTTTGGAGAAGACCTAGACCAGGGGTATCAAACTTGACTTCATTGAGGGCTGCATCAAGATTGTGTTTGACCTTGGGGGGCTGGGGTGGGAGTGGCCAGCTTGATATCACAGGGTACCTATGCTGGTCCGAGCACTCTGACAGAGAAAACAGGCTCCGAAGCTCTGTTTTGGCTGCGATGGCTTCCTGCAACTGTCTGCCAGTAAAAATGGAGCTGGGGAGAGCCTCCTACAGCCCTTGCAAGCTCTGTTTTCACTGACAGAAGCACTACAGGTTGGTCCTTCACTGTTTCCAGGGCAGCCATACGGGCCAGATCTAAGCACCCCGTGGGTCAGATCCTGCCCCCGGGCCTTGAGTTTGACACCCCTGACCTCTATGTCATGGATTTGTTGCTTTAATGGCTATTAGCAGATGCAGAAGATGGTATAGTCCATTGCTCACATGGTTATTTTTGAAAAATGGATGGATCACACCTAAAATGGCCAGGTGTTTTAGTACAGGTTGGAGGAAAATGGAACTTTTTGAAATTCCATGTGTCTGGAATGGATTGTTTTGCAAATGTTTGTCTTAAGAGATTTGCTATATGTATGAAAATGTATTCTGTTTTTCCCCAAGGTTAGTTCTCCTTGTTAGCTGTCTGGGTCAACAAAATTGGCTCAATTTGCACTTACAGCTGTAAATTAGACTCCATGTAGAATGACTCCTAGCAACAGCCTCATGTTGTGATTCTATATTTTGCTATTACAGCTGTTAGAAATCCTGAATTCTAGTTGCATTTAAGCCAATCCTTTATTCAACCTCGTTTTCAAAAATGTGGTTGTTAGAAAAAAGAGGGGGTACTTGAAATGTTTTTTCTCATGTTTTTTGTTTTTGTTTTGCTTTTTGTTGTCTTTATAAAAATGATATTTTCAGTTCAGTCTTCACTTTACTGTAAAGTTTTCTTTTATATATGTTTATGTGTTCCTTTCCTTTTTTTTTGCTTTTGCTTTTTGTTTTTGTCACCTACTTAATTAAATATTGCAATGATCAAAAACTCAGTTATTTACGGCCAACAATTCTTTAGATTTGGCTTTTAATGATAGACATACTTGAACACATTTATTGGCTGCAGTGGTCTTTTAAAAACAAGTTTTCTACAGTTTGCTATATGCAGCTGAATAATCTGCAGCTTGACAAATAATAATTGCTTTGTTACTTTTATCTTTTTACCTTGTACTTACATTCTCTCTCATTCCGTGTCTGAAAATAGGAACTTACTCCTTATGATAGAAAAACAAGCCTTTTAGATTCTAGAAATATTTCACTTCCTTTTCCATTTTCTCTGGTGTACTTTGATCTTGCTTGTCCTGATAGAAATATCTTTCAGATGGCACTCATAAGATCTTTATGCCAAAGTGTTTCCTATCTTGAGAAATCTTCTTTGCCCTCTAAACTGGTGTGAACTAGTGTGAAAGGGTGCATTTAAGACATTGGTTTGGGTGTTGTTTTTTTCTCTGTGCTAGTGGCTGGCCCTGTCTTCTATTATCAAGGCAATCATACTTTTTCTTGAAGAATTGGAGTATTAAAATCACCTAGGCAACCTGACCAATTTGAGATAAACAGGGCCAAAATGAATCACCCAACCAATATTCTTGAAACAAACTCTATTGATTTTTGAACTTTCATTTAGCAATTTCATTTGGAAAACAAATTTGGATTCAGTTGTGAACTTGATCAACTGATGTGTGTGTTTGCATGAATATTTAGCTTAAATTTTGTGAGAATCAATCGCAATTAGGATATTGGACCACATCCCAGTTACATGCCATCCAAAATTTATAGATTTACTTTATGTAAAACTATTGGAAAAAAGAATTAACGTATCCTAAAACCATTGAAAATGAAACAGGGCTTCTTTTTTTAAAGCAGTCCCCATTTTAGAAGGCAGCCAAAATAAATCTGAGAAACCCCAGGTCTGAAATAGTGCTCTTATGAAACATTGTTTGGATTCGGTTGAAATATCTGGTTTGGGCTGTCTTTAATTTTCTCATGTTTTGTTTTTCTCAGGATCCCGCAGGCATCTTTGAACTGGTTGAACTGGTTGGCAATGGGACTTACGGGCAAGTCTATAAGGTAAGATTTGTGTAATTTCTGGGGAACCTGGGTTTATATGCAAAAACATTCCTTTGCTTACCTCTTTTATTATGTTGGGTTCTGAATTATGAGGTTCTTTCTGTTTTCTTCAAGCTTTCTTACCACCATCTGCAACGGTATAAAATGGTGAAAGGGAACACAACAATGTCCTTTGTTCTTTGCATAATTTAGCAAATAAGCAAACTTGAAGAACATGGGAGAAAAAAGGTTCCCAAATTGATGGCGATACCCTAGGGCTGATTCTTGATAGTGTCAGTGTTCCAGCAACACTCCATTCCACCCAATAACTCTGAGACAGACATGTCTTAAAGGTTCCTTTTATAATAACTGGCACAACTGTAGAATCCCAAATCTGAAAGTTCCGGGCTTCCTTACAATAAGTAAAACTACAAAATCCATCCCCTACACCCACCATCACATCATATGGCCCAATCACCATCCTTCCCCAGTGAAGACTTCCTCTTTGTTATGCGCAACACGACCTGACTTTGAATCAGAAAAAGAATGTTATTATGTCTAACTAGATATACTCCAATTTATTCCCCCCTCCCACTTTCCCAGGGTAAGATGTGGCAGCGTGGGAGCATCTGATCTCAATATGGCTTCCAAAGCTGACAGTTTAATTTGCTGGATCCCAGCAGAGACATATGTTTCTGAAAAGAGTGAAAGATAAATCAGAAAGACAATCTTCACTAACGTAAAGATCACCTCCCGAGTTGAGAAACTCTCACCGCTTTCCAACTAGTCTGAAGAAACCTGTGGTTACTTATCCCCCCTTCTAGTCCTTTCACCTCTATCACTTATCAGAAAACAAAGTTTGACTCTTCTATGGTATGAGGAAAGCAGAACCTCAGGACTATCAACTTGAGTAGTGCGAAGATATCATCGTAGCTTTGCCAAAGTGGTAGGCTTGGTTTTAGAATATTCACCTCCATGGCCAGCCAGTTGGGGATAATGAGTTTGTAATACAATACTGATGGAGGGCATTGCATGGCAGAAGTTAGGGTTAACAACTACTCTACATGCCATCTGGTAATTTCAGTTGATAAAGATGCTGAGATTGTATTTCACGGTTGGTGTCAATTTAATTATGAGTGCAGTTGCAACAGGGAGGATATTTTGATTGGCTTCAAGTGACAGGCTTTGTGAAACTATTAAAAGTTGTTGTTTTTTACTTGTTAATTGCTTGTTTGTTTTTATGATTACAAGAAATGCTGTTTTTATGATAGACCACAAGCACCATCTCTTAGGCTGTTGCCACCCTTTATAATCTCTTGAAAAATCTTCTCTTTCATACAATAGTATCAGTGGTGGTGTGCTACTGGTTTGGACCAGTTCAACTGAACCGGTAGTCAAAAGAAGCCAAAGATCTGCTGTGAGAAAGAAAAAAAATCCTCCCAGAATCAGCTGAAAGGAAAGAGAAGAGAAAAGCGCAGGATTGGCCTTCCCACCTGCCCCTGTGCTTTTCTCTTCTTTATTCTCTCAGCTGATTGGTGCTGCAGGTCTCAGCGAAAGGTGAGGTGAAAGCTGCACTCCGGCTTAGGCAAAGCAGGGCCACCAAGCCATGCCCACCAAACTGGTGGTAAAACAATTTGAATCCCACCACTGATTGGTATCCTTATATCTCTTGGACTATAACCAGATGGTCCTGATGACCTGTAGTCATCGGTGGATAGTCCTTGCTTAACGACGCTCACTGGGATTGTCAATTCCATCACTAAGCAACGTGATTGTAAAGCGCAATATCACCTCATTGTTCCCACTTAACAATGGCAGTCCGAGCAGTCCAAACTAGAGTTGTTAGATGAATCCTACCCTTGTTAGGCACCACTGATGACCTCCTGTTTGTTGGACACCAGCACAAATGGTGATCATGTGACTGCAGGGTGCTGCAACCATCATAACTGCAAGATGGCTGCCCAATGCCCAAATCATGCTTATGTAACTACAAGGATGGTGCAACAATCATTATACAAGGATCAGTTCTAAGTCTTCTTGTCCAGCACCATTCAAGTGGTTATTGAAAAAACTTGTTAAACAAAGGCTACCTGTACAGGTAGTCCTTGACTTACAACCATTTATTTGGTGACTGTTTGAAGTTACAACGATGCAGAAAAAAGTGACTATAAGACTGTTGCAGCATCTTCACGATTGCATAATCAATGTTTGGGTGCTTGGCAACTGGCATGTATTTTTGATGGTTGCAGTGTCCTGGGGTTATGTGATCCCCATTTCTAACCTTCCCAGCTGGCAAAGTCAATGGGGGAAGCCAGATTTGCACAATAACCACATGAATCACTTAACAACTGCAGTGATTCACTTAACAACTTTGATTTTTTAAAAAATCACAAAATAGGGGTGCAACTCACTTAACAATTGTCATGATTAGTAACTGAAATTTTGAGCTTACAATGACTTACAACTTACAATGACTAAGTCAAGGACTATCTGAACTATATTTGGAGGGAACCAGCTTAAGGAAGGATTGGAGAATTAAGATTTGCAAACAGAAATTCTGGGTACCCTATTAATTTATTTATCCTTGGGAGATAGGGTATAAAGATAGGAAAGGATAAATTTGAGCATTTACATTGCATGAAATTATTCTTGTATGTGGTTTTGAAATTATTCTCGTATGTGGTCAATCTCTCACAGGTGAAGCATTAGCAAATTTAGAAATGGTACAACTGAGCCTGCCATGTTTTTTTTTTGTTTTTTTCCTTGTATTCCTGTATTTAACATGCATAAACATTCACTTTCTTGCATCCCAGATCAAAGGAAAGGAAAAAAAAATTATCAATAGGAAAGAAATATTTATTTTAAAATCTGCTTTCTCTATTCTTGTGCTGCTGTGTGCTCATGTCTTCAATAAGCATGGTCAAAATTTCCTCTGAATCAAGACTGGAACAAACATTTCTATATGTTTTTGGAAGTGTGAATTTCCAAAATAACAACAAACCTTTGCTAAAATTATAATCTGCCAAAAATGTTTTATTAAAAGTGATTGGCACAGGAAATATTTATTCTGAGGAGCTCCCCCTGCCCCTTACAATGCTGACTTTTGAAACCATTTGTCTTGATTTGCTGAGGCTCAATGCAGAGAGATGTCTAAATGGTTTCATTCTGTTGATGACATAACTATGGTGTTAACCTAGTTTTAAGTATCTAGTTAGTACTAATAGCTCCCGATGGAAAATGTGACAACATCCTTTTTGAAAGCTTAACGTTTCAAGCAAAAAGCACAATAAAAATGTTTCATAAGGTTTATAGGGTGATCTTTTTAAATGTATTTATTTGCCATTTTACTTCCTTCTGGAGCTTCAATTTATCTAAGTACACTTGAAAAAGTCATTTTAAATATTAGAAGCAATGAATTTATCATTAACAAAAATGTTAAAGGGGTTGTCAAGAAGGAAATATTTGTATTTTCCCAGGTAATCTGTATTTAGGCTTCAACAACCCAAGATTAATGGATGTTCAGGCAAAAAAAATATGCTACAGTAATATTAAGGCCTAGCAGCCCGTTTGGATATTGAATTAAATTCAGCCATATTTCTCTGAGTTCTTTTCTGTTTTTAATGCTGTCAGGAGACATTTTGAATTCCTTTCATTTATTTGGGTATTTATTAAATTGATACAGCTGCTTATCTCACTACCATGACTTATAAGGTTTATAAGGATACAAATTCCCAAAACAGTACAGAAACAGTTTTAAAAAAAATCCACAGAAATCATTAAAGAATAAAACTGTTTAAATCCATTAAATCTGCTGGGCTCTCTGCCCCCCCCCCCGATATCTAGAAGAGGGGCTGCTAGTAGAGAGAGTTGATTTGAATTGAGCATTCTACTCTCCTCTCCTCTGTCCTATTCTAACCCAATCCTAATCCAATCCAATCCTAACCCAATCCAATCCTAATCCAATCCTATTCATGGTGCCAACTTTTTGAGCAACCATCAACTTTGAGAGGAAAGAAAAAGGAAAGTCAAAACCTGCAAAAGTTAGTGGGCCACTTTTCTTTTCAAAATTCCCACTCAAAGGGCATGGCTTTCCTTTCCAAAAGCAAAGGAGGAACTGGTTGATTCTGGCTAATTTGTATGTAATTTCTCTACTTGTAAAATCAATTACTATTTTAGCCTACCCATGTTTTTTTTAGTTTTCCCACCAACCTCTTGGATATAATAGAGTTGAATCTGGAGTTTAGTTTACCAGTCCATTACATGTCGCTTTGCGAGTGAGATGGGCAATAATTAAATTTTATATATAAATAGCAATAGCACTTAGACTTTATACCGCTTTGCAGTGCTTTACAGCTCTTTCTAAGCGGTTTACAGAGTCAGCCTATTGCCTGCAACAATCAGGCTCTTCATTTTACTAACCTTGAAAGGATGGAAGGCTGAATCAACCTTGAGTCTGGTGAGATTTGAACTGCTGAATTGCAGTCAGCTGGCAGTCAGCAGAAGTAGCCTGTAGAGAACTGCACTCTAACCACTGAGCCACCAAGGCTCATAAATAATTGTTTTTTCCATTACTGCTTTGTTAATAAATAGGGGCAAGAATATATAAAGTTGTTAATAGATAGAGGCAAGAATATACAGGTAAACTTACAACCATTCATTTAGTGACCATTTGAAGTTCTAATGGCAATGAAAAGGAAGACTTACGACCATTTTTCACACTCATTACCACTGCAGCATCTCCATGTTCCCGTGATTGAAATTTGGATGCTTGGCAACTGACTCATATTTATGATGGTTGCAATGTCCTGAGGTCTTGTGAACATCCTTTGTGACCCTCTGAAAGGCAAAGCCAATGGGGAAGCCAAATTAATTATTATGTTACTAATTTAACAAATGCAGTGATTCACTAAACAACTGTCAAGAAAGGTCGTAAAATGGGGCAAAATTCACTGAACAACCCTGTTTCTTAGCTATGGCAATTTTGGGTTTAGTTGTGGTCCTAAGTTAATGACTACCTCTGGGGAATGCAAAATTAACGTGGAGGGAGTATGGGAAACAGAAAGCTGGTTTACCATTAATGCAAGGAAGATGTAAGAAGACAGGATGTCAGTTTGGAATTTAAGGAGAATGTAAGTGCTCAGAGAGGGGGGACAGGGTGACTCAGTGGCTAAGACGTTAAGCTTGTCAATTGGAAAATTCGGCAGTTTGGTGGTTCGAATCCCTAGCGCTGCGTAACGGAGTGAGCTCCCATTACTTGTCTCAGCTTCTGCCAACCTAGCAGTTCGAAAGCATGTAAAAATGCAAGTAGAAAAAGAGGGACCACTTTAGTGGGAAGGTAACAGTGTCCCATGCACCTTCGGTGTTTAGTCATGCTGACCACATGACCACAGAGATGTCGTCGGACAGCGCTGGCTCTTCAGCTTTATAATGGAGATGAGCACCGCCCCCTAGAGTGGGGAACGACTAGCACATATCTGTGAGGGGAACCTTTACCTTTGGCTTTTTAAGCACTCAGAATCAGAGTTAGAGACCATCAGCTTCTTTGTTATGGTATTATTCATGAGCTACAATAAAGATTTCATCCATGCTCTCTTACATTACATATAGCCAAGTCATTACTGCGAAGGGAAGCCTGACCTGGTTCCTGGTAAGTGAGTCATCTTCAGCAATGGATATATAATGTAACATTTTGCTGGTGTTCAATATCTGAAAAAGGAAGGGAGAAGGCCTGTGGTAGAGTCACATGATTATGCCCCTATACTTCCTTTTTTCTATTTAAAGATTATGGATTCCCCTATTGCTAAAATAATAACCATTACTTAAAAAGTAGGATGTCTAGGTCGGTGTTTCTCAATGTCAAAAGTTTAAGATGTGCAGACTTCATCTACCAGAAGAAAGTTGAGAGACCTTGAACTAGGCCAAGAAGGATTGATTACCTGAAAACTAGGATTTATGATTAAGAAAGAATGTGAAATACTACAAACTACAGTGATTCACTTAACTTCCATGGCAAGGAAGGTCATAAAACAGGGCAAAACTCCCTTAATGCATGTCTCACTTAGCGCCAGAAATTTGGCGTTCCATTGTGGTCGTAAGTCGAAGAATACCTGTAGTTGTTGTCGCTGTGCTAAGCCATGAGTTGGTGAGTCAGTGCCCAGCTCAATGCATTCTGTGATTCTGGCTCAAGAATTAATTGTTCATAAATAGTAGAAACATCTCCTACCCTGCAATATGTTTGACACAGGTGTATGTTCTTGGTGCCCTATATAATGCAGCTCAATTTGAATGTGTTTTTATTTGAATGGGGGCACATAGGTTATGTTGTATCTCTTTCATGTGAATCTGCTGGGTTTTTATAATTTGACAATAACAAACAGGCTGTGGTGAATCTCTTTAAGTTCTTATCATGTTAATTTTCGAGCTTAAATTAATGCTGCTGTGGTAGTGGTGGTGGAAAGGGTAAAACACAAGGCTGGATTTGTTCATTGTTCACTGCAAAAGACTTTTTTCACTTGCAATTGATGTTTGCATTCATATGCACGCGTTAAAGACCCACCAAACCACTGTGCCTTCTTTGAAAAATTCTGGTGTGAATGAACCAGATCTGACCTTTTTTTTTTTAGTGCTGCTAAAGAATCTTTTAGGGTACAAAATGTATTAATTGTAGCTAGATATGCTACAGCTAGTAATTTCTGCTTTTCTTTGTGGCAAGTGGGAGGAATTATTTAGCTTTAAAGATGGTTAGCTCAGAGCGTGCATCTGTGTTCTTTGTTTCCTCTTCCTCTGTTTTAAAAAAAATATGCCTTCTCATCTCAAGTCTTATCAGATAATGGGGCGGTCTCCTAAGGAAGGCCTAAGCAGTTACTCAAAGCTCCTCTGTCTATTTTTATTGCTGTTTTGTAATAAAGGATACTGTGGTTGGTTTTGAAATCTCTCTCTCTGTTTGTCTACCACCTGCTTGGATCTAATCTTTATCCCCTTTATTCTAATAAATGCCATTATTTTGTACACCTATTGAGCATTCAGTAGGTTTTTCTGGAGAAACGGAGGACAGGAAAGCGAGTGTCATGCAGAGAAATTCAATGCTGCCCCCCCCCCCTCTGATTCAATTTTATGAAAGAGAGAATTTATTTTTAAAATGTTCAGCGAGGAAAGGGTGCTGAGGGAAAATTTCATGCAAGGAGATAGCCCAAAGAGTTATGTGTGTATGTCACACACACACAGGGGAGGGGGGGGGGCAGAGGGAGAGACAGAGAGAGAGAGAGAGAGAGAGAGAGAGAGAGACAGGGAAAGAGAAAGAGAGAGACAAAGAGAGACAGAGAGAGAGAGAGAGAGACAGGGAAAGAGAAAGAGAGAGACACAGAGAGAGATAGAGAGAGAGACAAAGAGAGACAGAGACAGAGAGACAGTAGAAAGAGAGAGAAAGGGAGACAGAGAAAGAGAGAGAGACACAGAGAGAGATAAGGAGAGAGAGATAGGGAGAGAAATGGAGAGAGACAGAGAGAGAGACAGGGAGAGAGACACACACAAAGAGAGAAAGGGAGACACAGAGAGAAAGAGACAGGGGGAGAGACAGAGAGAGACAGACAGAGAGAGACAGACAGAGAGACAGAGGCAGGCAGGGGGCAGGCTGACCTGCCTTGTGTTTCATTGTACAGTCACAAATGTAATGGTTAACAGTATTCCTGGCTTCCTCCTTCCGTTAAACCTCAAAGATAATGTGAGAAAATGCAAACAATATCAAATATTTGAACTAGATGCTTGGTGTTGAGAAAGCCATACAAAGGAAAGAATGCATTAGGATAAGAGTGGCAATAAAAGAAAATATATATGCAGCACAGGTTGAACTGTAGAGTTCTCTGGAGCTATGTTGTTGAAGAGGGAACCAACCTAGAAGTAAAGAGAAACATTCTAACAACAAGAACAATTAATTGATGGAAAAGTTTGCTTCTTGGAATTATGGATGCTCCATCACTGGAGGCTTTCAAAGATAGATGGGACAACAACTTGACCGGGATAGTTATAAGATCTCTTGCCTTGAACAGGAGGTTGGATGAGACAACCTCTGAGGTCCCTTTCAGCCCTATGAGTCTGTGTTCTGTGTTTGTTTTCAAACTTTTCATTCCCTGACTACATATTGTCATCAGGGCTTGTGAGTGTAGGGTTTGCTCCCTTGTTTATATTACAGCAGTTCATTTGGTGACCTTTCAAAGTTACAATTTGAACTTACACTGGAAAAAAAGTGACATGATCATTTTTCACAGTTATGACCGTTTTAGCATCCCCATGGTCATGTGATCAAAATTAAGATGCTTGGCAACTGACTTGTATTTATGATAGCTACAATGTCCTGGGGTTATGGGATCCCTGCTTGAAACCTTCTGACGAGCAAAATCAATGGGAAAGCCAGATTTGCTTAACAACCAATTTACTAACTTAATAAGCATAATGGTTCACCTTACAACTCTGGCAAGAAGATCATAAAATGGGACAAAACTCATTAACAACTGTCTCTTGTTTAGCAACAGAAATTTTGGGCTGTGGTCAGAAGGTCAAGGACTACCTGTATACTGATCCTATCCATCTTTCTGTAGGGCTTTGATTTCTTCAGGATTGCTCTGTTGAAATTTGACAGTGAGTCATCAAATTACAGGGGCACAGTTTTCACTTGAAAACAATTTAGGCCAGGGGTGTCAAACTCATGACCCACGTGGTGCTTAGATCTGGCTCATGGGACTGCCCTGGAAACAGCAAAGGACTGGCCTGCAGTGCCTCTACCAATAAAATTGGAGTTTGCGAGGGTTGCATGCAACCCTTGCGAGCTCCAGTTTTGCTGACAGAGGGTTGCAGGAAGCTGTCGCAGCCAGAAACAGAATTCAGGCCTGTTTTGATGACAGAGCACTTGGGCCACCACAGGTTCCCTCAACACAAGTGACATTGAGCTGGCCACAGCCACCCTGGCCACGCCCTCCCATCAACATCTCCCCCGAGGTCAAACATAACCCTGATGTGGCCCTCAATGACATTGAGTTTAATACCCCTGATTTACTCCTTAATAAGCTCAATGCACTTTCTTTATGAACCTTCCCCACCATGTCCTCCCCACAAAAAGAAAATGTGTTGGTGGGGAAATCCAGCCCTGCTTCTTTCAGAGAGATACCACACAATGACTTTAGCAGGTGCAAAGAAAAAGCACAACAAAGAAAGTTCATTTCAGTTGTGGTAGTTCTCGGGCTATTAACTAATATATAATTCAGTATTTTGTTTTATTTTATGAGAAGTATTCCAGGAAGATGAGATCTAGAAACATGTTTGCTACTAACTTTAAAACAACCGTGCAGAGAGAGAAGAGAATAATGTTTTTAAAACTCAAATTTATACCCATACCTTCTGCTTGGTGCCCCTACAAGGGAAGCTTTTGTTCAATTTCAATCAACAGATTATCGGATTGGCAGAAAAACAGCAAAGGTTAAGAAACTGCTGCCTTCTGATACCTGCATGCAGTACAGTTAATCGTCGACTTACAACAGTTCACTTAGTGACTGTTCAAAGTTACAACAGAATTGAAAAAACGGACTTATGACCATTTTTCACTGTTACCATCTTTGAAGCATCCCCATGACCATGTGATCAAAATCCAGGAGCTTGGCAATTGGTTCACATTTATGACTGTTGCTGTGTCCCAAGTCATGTGACCACCTTTTGCGACCTTCTGACAAGCAAAGTCAATGGAAAAGCCAGATTCACTCAACAACCAGGTTATTAACTTATGAATTGCAGTGATTTACGAAACAACTGTGGCAAGAAAGGTTGTAAAATGGGGCAAAACTCACGTAACAAATGTCTCCCTTAACAATAGAAATTTGGGGCTCAATGGTAGTTGAAAGTTGAGGACTACTCATACAGATATTTAAAGTATTGGTAAAGCTTCTTTCATGAAGTTTTGCATTTTACAAATATATGCTCTCACCTGAATTCATGTAGTGCTGTAATTAACTTAATTGCTGTTGTGGAGTGGCGGAATAACCTGAGGCAAACACGGAGCGAACTTCAGCTTTTTACTTCATTGAAACAATAAAGGGTTGCCACGGCTATCATGCTAACAAGGCAGCCAGCTGGCGGACAACAGCTGATGCCGTTTGACAGTTCTCTTTTATAGCCGGCTGTCAAATAGCATCAGCCAATAGGAACGGTCCATGTTCCCGCTGGAAACATGGACTGAAGTGAAGACTTTGGCTTTAGTCCATTGCGAATGCTACACTCCTTTCCCCCAGCACGGAGCATGCATAGTCTTTAAGATAGTTTGGACACTTGCGCAGGCGGCCAGATCTTCTGAATCCCGACAAAGTTGCTGCTAGAAGGAACTTCTGTGCTTTCTGGGCAACGTCTGGCACCGACAAAACTGATATCTCGGCTTCAGGCGTCTCAGAATGAGGGACCGATGGCAGGTCAGGTAGGCTTGCGTTCTTGTCGGGCCTGATGGAAGTTTCTGTGTGCACTGGTCATTTTTCTATTGCAGGGACATCTTGAGGGCCATCTGCAAACGTACTCCAACATCTTCTAAGCTGGTCGACGTGGTGGCGCCTGATGCGCCCGTCTTGCAGTAGGACCCTGTAAGACTTAGGACCAGTTACTGCCACAATTTGCCCTGGCATCCATAAAAGAACTCCCTTGCCTGGCTGTTTGACCCTAGGGGTGTGACTGGGGCATAATGCGGATTGAGTCAATCTAGGGTGGTCCTCAGGCGTCTATCCATGAGAAGTTCAGCTGGAGACTTATTAGTGGTGGCACAGGGGGTTGTGTGCTGGGTTAGGAGGTACTTAGTGCCAATCTATAGGCCCAAACCTTGCCAGGTCTTCTTTAACTGACCTGACTGCCCTTTCAGCCAGGCCATTACTGGCAGGATGAAATGGAGCTGTAAGGGCAAGCCTTATACCTAGGTTGGCTAGGAAAACCTCAAAGTCACAGGAAGTAAACTGGGGGCCATTATCAGACACAATGGTGTCAGGGAGGCCGTGGGTAGCAAAAATCCTTGAGAGAGCCTTAGTGACAGCTTCTGAAGTTGAAGTGGTCATTAAGGTCAGTTCCACCCATTTAGAAAAAGAATCAACCATTACCAGGAATGTGCGCCCATGCGCCAATGTATACACGGGATCAAGGGGTCCCAGGATCTTACCACCTGCCTGGAGTGGATGTGGGTAGAGCCAGTCTGGTAGCCTGGCATGGCTGACAAGCATTCACCCAACTAGTAATCTGAGCATCCATGCCTGGCCACCATACATAACTGCGAGCCAGGGCCTTCATCCTGACAATGCCAGGATGGCCCTCGTGCAGGACCTTTAAAACAGAGCTCTGCAATTTAGAAGGGATAACTACCCTAGTTCCCCAGAGTAAACAGCCTTGCAAAGAAGACAGTTCCTGCTGGTGACTTGAAAGGTAGGAATTCAGGGGCATAAGGAAATGCTGGCCACCCCCCTTCCCACCCAGTCAAGAACTTGACCGATTACCTTGTCCCTGGAAGAGTGGGCAGCGATATCAAGGGCAGTTATGGGGAGTTTGAGATCATTGATCTGTAAAACAGCGTTTGTTGGTGCAGAATCCTCCAGAGGAACAGGCAGTGGACAACGACTGAGAGCGTCAGCATGGCATAGACTCTTGTTAGGGCGATGAACAAGTGTATAGGAACAGGCAGCTAGAAATAAGGTCCACCTGGTCATTCTTGGAGACAAAATCTGAGGGGTTTGTTTTTCGCCAGACAGAAGGCCTAGCAGAGACTTGTGATCAGTGATCAGCTCGAAATAGTGTCCATAAAGAAACTCATGGAATTTTTTGACAGAAGCAACTGCAGCTAAAGCCTCCGTGTCAATTTGGCTGTAGTTGCGCTCGGCTGGGGAGAAAGTTCTGGAGAAAAAGATAATGGATGCTTCAGAACCGTAAGGCAGCCTATGACTTAAAACAGCATCTATGCCAAAAGGAGAGTGTCTGCTGCTAAAACTAAAGGCAACTTGTCATTAAATTGTATCAGGACAGCATTGGATGTAAGTAATGATTTGACAGCGTGGAAGGCATGGGCTTCCCTAGGTCCCCAGCGCCAGGGGGATTGCTTGTCTAAGAGTCTATGCAGCGGCTCTGCAACGGAAGCTTTATGAGGCAAGAATGAAGTGTAAAAGTTAAGTCCTAAAAAAGCTTGGAGCTCAGTCTTGTTAGTTGGCATGGGTGCCTCGTGAATAGCCCTTACTTTGGATTCGATTGGGTGAATACCAGAGGCATCAATTTTGTATCCCAAAAATTCTACCTGTGGGGTGGCAATAGTGCACTTGTCTGTCTTTAGCTTAAGGCCATGCTGTCTGAAATGATGGAGGACTTTGCAGGACTTTACTGCTACTTTGCAGTAGCTGAGGCTTGTCAAGGGCAGATATTAAGATATCATCAAAATACGGAACTACATCCGGTAATCCTTGGAGAAGCCTTTCCATTAAGGATTGGAAAATCCCTGGGGCTACACTTATGCCAAATTGGAGGCGCCTACATTTAAAAGTGCCCCTGTGCGTAACAATACTTTGTAGTTCAGTGGCTGTGTCATCAACAGGGAACTGTTGGTAGGCCTGTGACATGTCTAATTTAGTGAGAATGGTTCCTGGCTCAAAAGAATGTAGAAGGTGCTGGATAACAGGGACTGGATAGGCGCTGATTTGTAAATATCTGTTCAATGACGTCTTATAATCAGCACAGATTCTCACACTCCCATCTTTCTTCTGGGGTGTCACTATTGGGGTTTCCCATTTTGCGAAGTCCACAGGCTCCAATACACCTTGTTTAATTAATTTGTCCAGTTCAATGTCTAATTTGGGGCGGATTGCATATGGTACCCTTCAAGGCTTTAAGCGGATTGGTACTGCCTGAGGGTCCAAGTTGAAAGATATTGGGTTCGTGAATAACAGCCCAGCCCCTCGATGAACATATCAGCATAGTCATTAAACAAGGTGTCCGCTTCAGGATTTGTAATAGAGTGGATTCCGCTTATATGGAGGCCAAGGGCAGGGAACCAGTCTAACCCCAACAGGCAAGGGAGGGCACCATCCACTACTACTAAAGGCAAGTGACCTTTAAAATTTTGAAATTGCACAAAAAACTTGCATTTTCCAATGACTGGGATGGTTCTACCTTGGTAGTCACGTAGGGTTAACTGGCAGCCGTGAAGCTTCTTCTTTGTCATTCTTGGAAGTAGTTGCTTCAAGGTGCTCCATGAGATGATGGACAGTGCTGAGCCTGTGTCAACCTCCATCCTGCAAAGTTTTCCTTCTATAGAAACAAAAACATTGATTTTGTTAGAGCCTTCGTTAGTCAACTTGGCTTGATAGCAGGTAAAACAGTCTTCATCTTGTTTTTGGAAATGTTGGGTTGTCTGAGGCTTTTGGACAAAAGTCTTTCCTGTTTGACAGATCCTGGCTAAATGACCCTTCCTCTGGCATTTTAGACAAATGGCATTCCTGAACTTGCAGGATGCCCTGAGGTGGTTTCCTCCACAGCTTAGACAAATGGGCTGAGACCATGGAGATAGATTGGGGTTTGGTCTGTTCTCCCCTTGACTGGTTCTTTGCTGCCTGAGGCCATTTACATCATTAGCCCCTTCAGAGCCTTCTTCTGAGGAGGCTTCATTGTAATGGATGGCTGAGCTGCTCTGGCTAATTAGATTTCCCAGAATTTCTGCTGCTGAAAGGGCTGATAGTTTAGCAGCTTGAGACTCTTCAATTGCTAACTTAAGGGTTAAATCTCCTTTAGCCAGTAAATGTCTTTGTAGCCTTAAATCCCTGACTCCACAAACTAGTTGGTCTAAAAACATATCTTCCAGATGGTCTCTAAACCCACAGTGTAAGGCAGCTGTTCATAGGGCAGCCATGTACCCACTAATAGTCTCTCCCTCAGCCTGAATTCGTCTCCTAAAAGCATGACACCTGGCAATTCGGGATGGCTTAGGGGAATAATGGTTGAAAAGAATTTCCTGCAATTCTTCCCATGGAACAGTCTTAATTGAACGTGGAGCCAATACTGCCGTAGCAGTGTCAAATACTGTGACTCCGCAAAAACTTAAAAAGTAGGACTTTTTCCTATGGTCGGAAATGTCAGCAAGGTCTATGGCATCTAGGAAACAGTCAAATCGGTTTTTGTAGGACTCCCATGTTTCTGCTGTCAGTCTGAAAGGCGGGAATGCAGGGTTCAAAGTAATCTCGACTCAGCGGTGCCGGATCTGTGGAGGAAAGTTGAAATTTGCACTCGCGAATAGTGACAGTAGCTCTTAAAGTGACATTCAGCTCGGTAGTGACTTCGGCTCTTTTTGTAGTGACTTCGCTCAGCGATTCTTTGCCCGGTTGCTTCTTATAAGTATCCCACCCTCATCGCCAGTGTTGTGAAATGGCAGAATAACCTGAGGCAAACACAGAGCAAACTTCAGCTTTTTACTTGATTGAAACAATAAAGGGTTGCCGCGCTAACAAGACAGCCAGCTGGCGGACAACAGCTGATGCCGTTTGACAGTTCCCTTTTATAGCCAGCTGTCAAATGGCATCAGCCAATAGGAACGGTCCGTGTTCCCGCTGGAAACGGGGACTGGAGTGAAGACTTCGGCTTTAGTCCATTGCGAATGCTACAATTGCAGTTTTTGAAACCCTACCTCATCTCCTCACACAAAGCCAGAGAGCTGCATTTTTAATCTTGTTATGTATATTTGTGTGATTTCTTGCAGTTTTGAAGGTACATAGGTTATAATTAATTTTCTCTCCTCTCCCATAATTCCTCTTAAGATTTATACATTGATCTCCCCATATTTCTAGGTCTTTATTTTTCCTTGATGCATTTGACTGAAGAAATTGAATTTTGCATATACTTTGCTTCACAAAGTTCACTTAACTTTGAAGATTCCCCACTAACCATTGCTTAGAAAAAATCTGGGATCCTTACAGAATTTATTGAAAGATGGGCAGTCATATAAATGTTTTGGATAAATGGATGGATGGAGATATATATCTATATATCTATATCTGTATCTATTTCTATTTCTATCTCTATCTATCTATCTATCTATCTATCTATCTATCTATCTATCTATCTATCTATCTATCTTTCTATCTATAGAGGGGGGGAGAAGGAGGAAGGAAGAGGACAGATATTAACAAAGGACAGGACATTGCATGCCACTCACAAATTCACATGGTAATTGCTTGTATGAATCAATGAATCATCAGTACTAATATTAACCAGATTGCTTCAGTACCAATCAACCCTAATTAGATTGCATCAATACTCCATATCTCAAATATCATATTCTTCATTCATAGAACCAATATTTAGGGCAAACATATTGAGCAGTACACCAGCACTTATGAATTCATTTTTATATGGGTCTATTTTTATTCAGTGCAGAAAGTTTTGTTTATTAAGAAGTCCTTGTACACTTCAAAAGGTGATTCTGAAGGAGGGGAATAGTCCCATGCAGATTGTCAAAACTGCATTAGTGAGACTTGGAGGAGGCCAATGAGTTAATGCCAAAACAAAGATGGTGCTTTTTGTTTGAACCCTTTGCTGCTTTCATTATCTTTCTGGAAGAACGTTAGTAAATAGTTTAATTAATCATAGGGTCTGCAGTTGAGTGGGATAAATAGGTACAGCAAGCACAAATAAGTATTTCCTGGTGAAGTGTTGTCGAAAAGGCTTCAAGTTTTGCATCAATTCTCATGTTCCCCAAATGTACTGTTTTGATCTCTCACATGTGCTTTGTGTGTGAGGTATACATTCTGTTCTTCTGTCACTTAGATTTTTTTTTCATTATTAGATAGAGAGGAAATGAGGAGACTGAATAAGGATTCCAGCATCTGCAAAAACCCTTGTTCAAAACAGATTTCCCTATCTTTTTCACAGGATCAAAGAAATGTTATAATGTTAAAAATAGGGGTGGAAAAGTGAGAAAAGAAAGAGAAGATGAAAACAGCCTACTTTCCCAGTGGCTTTTTTCATCCTTTTCTTAAAATAGCACAGTTTCCATAGTAGTGGAATAATATCACAGGACAAGGATAAACAGTGATAATTGCATCATTTTCTGGCCATTTCATTGAAAAGATGCTGGATAGCATTATATTTTTTTAGTTTTTTTAAAAGTCAAATAGCAGGAGAAGTAACTGATAAATGGAAGAGAATATTTGTAGCTCAGGATTGAAATGAGGGGTCCTCAGTGCTCTCTGAGCTTGATTGTTTTCTTGTAGAAGTTTCATTACCAAACTAGTTAACATCATCAGTGCTACTAGTGAGTGGGGTTTGCTTTCATTTTATATACTCACGGCTTGCCAAATCAATTTTGGTGTTTCCTTGATGAGGCTGTTGTCTGAGTTGGTAGTTCTGTGATTGGGGTACTGTTTGCTTCCAGATTGATCTATTATTGTTCTAATGTTAATCTTGGTGTAAACCACTACTCATCTGGTGTCTTTGTCTTTTGTTTCCTTTTTGGCTTTTTGTTGTCCCTTTTGAGTGGTATGTAAATATTTGTCTCTTTGTGCTTCTTGATGGCCAATTTTTCTGAGTGCCAGGTTTCTAAGAATTTGGCTTGGTCCATGAAATGATGGTTAAATTACACATGGACAGATTTAACCATAGTTTCAATTGTGAAACTCTGAGAATCCTAGCTCAAATCAAGTCCAAAAATGCTAGAGAATTCCTGGAAGCCTGTCATTTCAGTAGGTGACAAATCAAACCAGATATATTTTTAGAAATGTATTCAAGAAAACCCTTCCAATATGCTAATGAAATATGATTATCTTAGTGATAGATGGTGAAGATGGGCTGCTTTTGGATTGGGTTCTATTGAAGTATTTCTTAACCTCAGCAAGTTTAAGTTGAGTGGACTTCAGTTCCCAGAATTCCCTAGTCAGCATGATGACTAAGGGAATTCTGAGAGTTATTAAAGTCCATTCATCTTAAAATTGCTGGGAAACACTGGTGTATTTTGTATATCATGGTTTCACAACCGTGGCAATTTTCAGTTGTCCGGACTTCAGTTCCCAGAATTCCCCAGCCAGCATGTCCATACATCTGAAAGCTGCCAAGGATAAGAAACACTGGTCTGTATAAACTGTAGTATAAGATGTGACAATTGTGGCTCTGCTATGATGTTGGTTACTTATCAAATCATTGTTTTAATAGTTTTTTTCAAAGGCAGTGGAGGATGTTCTAATGTCATTCAATTTATTGAAAAAAATGGAACTAAATGCAATATAAAGCACATGAAGATGATGTGTTTTTGACAGTTTCTATAATGTATATCACTGTTACCTTTACAAGACCAACCGTGACCTAAAGGATCCCTATCTTCAAAAAGGGAAACCCCAGCCTAGTTGAAAATTACAGACCAATCTCCTTATGCTGCGTCACCTGTAAAGTCATGGAATAAATTATTAACCAATCCATCATCCTCCATTTAGAGACAAACAACCTATTCTCTAAGAAACAATTTGGTTTCAGGAAAAAAATATCCTGTAATCTGCAACTCTTACACTGCAAAAACATATGAACTACACAACTCAATCAGGGCAAAGCAATAGACGCAATCTACATAGACTTCTGTAAAGCCTTTGATTCAGTGGTACATGACAAACTACTCCTAAAACTAAAATCTTATGGTATCTCTGGACGACTGCATAACTGGATAGAGGCATTCCTGTCAAACAAACAACAAATGGTCAAAATTGGGAACGTCCTATCAAATTCTGTACCTGTCAACAGTGGTGTCCCCCAAGGCAGTGTTCTAGGACCAACTCTCTTCATACTCTACATAAATGACCTCTGTGATCATATCAAGAGCAACTACATTCTCTTTGCTGATGATGTAAAGTTGTTCAATACCACAGACAATACTGTTACCCTTCAAAAAGACCTTGACTATGTATCAGAATGGTCAAACAAATTGCAACTTCAAATCTCAACAAATAAATGCTCTGTCTTACGTATTGGCAAAAAAAATCAGAAAATAAAATACAAGCTGAATAGTCAAGACTTTGTTGATGATCCAAGCTCTGTCAAGGACCTTGAAATACTCATCTCTAATGATCTAAGTGCTAGAGCCCACTGTAACTACATAGCCAAAAAGGCATTAAGAGTTGTTAACCTAATCCTGCGTAGCTTTTTCTCCAGTAATATCACACTACTAACTAGAGCATACAAAACATTTGCTAGACCAATACTTGAATACAGCTCATCAGTCTGGAACCCACAATACGTATACGATATTAACACAGTTGAGAAAGTCCAGAAATATTTCACAAGAAGAGTTCTCCACTCCTGTACTCATTGCAGAATACCTTATGCCACCAGACTTGAAATTCTAGACCTAGAAAACCTAGAACTATGCCTCCTTCGGTCTGATCTAACTATAGTATATAAAATTATACATTGCAATGTCCTACCTCCAAATAAATACTTCAGCTTCAACCATAACAACACAACAGCACACAATAGATACAAACTCAAGTTTAACCGCAGCAAACTTGATTGCAGGAAATATGACTTCAGCAACAGAGTGATCAATGTCTGGAATACTTTACCTGATTCTGTGGTTTCTTACCCAAACCCCGAAAACTTTAACCTTAGATTGTCTACTATTGACCTCACCCCTTTCCTAAGAGGTCTGTAGGGGGCGTGTATAAGTGCACCAACGTGCCTACTGTCTCTGTCCTATTGTTTCTTTTTATTTTTCTTATATGCATCCATTTTATGTACTCATAACTATGTCTATACTTATACCTGTAATCTTATAATTGCTTGACAAAATAAATAAATAAATAAAAATAATAGATAGGTAGGTAGGTAGGTAGGGAGGTAGGTAGATAGATAGATAGATAGATAGATAGATAGATAGATAGATAGATAGGTAGATAAATAACTATCCCTCATGCAAAAGATCATTAAAGATATATCTTGTTTTCTCAAGGTTTATGTTAAGCCTGGGTTCCCCAACCAGGGTTAGGTAGACAAGCTAAACA
>BLBF01000040.1:15608859-15658802 GCA_015471245.1 Laticauda colubrina
TTAAAGCTGCATACACTAACTATGATTTATAGTTAGTATTTCACCTAAAACAGTTAGGGTGAACAATGTTATCCCTAACAGTTTAAATTGACATAATCTTTGAATTGCAGCTCATCACAAAGCCAAATAAATGCAGCTACAAATATATTTATAAAGACTCACCCCTTAATTGTACAAGTAAAATTATGGTGCCCTGACATTTAATGACTTGTTTCACTCACAACACTATTAGCTTGACATTTGAACTCAGATTGTAGGTTTAGATCAGGGGTCTTTAAACTTGACTGCTTTAAGACTTGTGGACTTCAACTCCTAGAATTCCTCCTCCAATCATGATAGCTGAGGAATTCTGGGAATTGAAGTCCACAAGTCTTAAACTTGCCAAGTTTGAAGCCCTTAGTTTAGATCCTAAAACGGAATTCATGATTTATTTTACATTTAATTTATTGGCAAAATCTTCATGTAGATCCAGGAAACTTGCAAAACAAGTTTGCAACAAATTACCCCATTTTTGAACTCCAAGGGGCATGGTGTGTGTGTATGTGCATGAAATTAAGACTTGAGGGATGGTAGTGATGATATAATGAAAGCCTTTCCCTGACCTTGTGTGGTTTGGATGAGATCTTTGTGTTTTCCCTTCCCTGATTAATTAATTAAATAATTAAAGAACATGAAAACAAATCCAAACAAGCATGAAGCATGAAGTTTGGCCAAAGGGAGCTAAGCACTGCAAAGGTAGCAGAAATCCAGTAATATGGAAGACAGCTCACAAATATAAACACTGCATAGTACTGTAATTTGTGTAACAGATTATAAGGTGGTATTGTGGTAGAAACATGCTTATGGCGTGAAATGTTCCTCCCTTCCCTGCTACAAATAAACCTGTGTTTAAAAGCATATTTTCTGGGATATTTTGCCTTCAAGGTGTGATACATATTTAAAAGACTGTGCTTGCTTGTTAAGAGGTAGGAAATAACAACAACAACAACAACAATAATAATAATAACAATAACAATAATAATATAGGAGGAGGAGGAAGAAGAAGAAGAAGGGAAGAGGAGGAAGAAGAGGAGGAGGGGAAGGAGGAGGAGGAGGAAGAAGAAGAAGAAGAAGAAGAAGAAGAAGAAGAAGAAGAAGAAAAAGAAGAAAAAGAAGAAAAAGAAGAAGAAGAAGAAGAAGAAGAAGAAGAAGAAGAAGAAGAAGAAGAAGAAGAAGAAGAAGAAGAAGAAAAGAGGAAGAAGAAGAAGTCCCCAAAATGTTGAGTTCTTAGGCAGCTAAATCTTCCCTGAGAGAACTCTTCAAATGGATGTTTCAAGATGGAAAGTGTCTTGTTACCGGAGCAACTGGTACATCTTGTGCTGCTTGGTTTATGCAGAAGATACAGCTGAACTCTAGAAAGATTAAGAGGGGAGGGCGAGAGAGAGAAAGACACACAACGTAGAAGTCAACCCACACACTCCTCCGCATCAAGATGTCATGATAACACTTGTGTTTGGGGAACAGTTTGAGTCAAAGGTAGATCACCCTTCTCTTCTCTGAAGCAAGATGAGTTCTTGATGAAATGATAAGGGGGGTTAATATTACTTCTTTTCTTTTTGAACTGTTTTTAGTGTATTTCCCCTTTCTGTTTTGAATACTTAGAGTTGGGTTTTGTCCATCCCCCCCCCATTCCCCATATGGATATGATTCTATCAACTTTCACAATCCAGTTGGCAACCTATGTATTCTTGTTTGCTTTTTGTCTCCTGCTGGCCTAAAGTGAGCTATGTGGATAGCTCAATCTTTTCCTTCTTGAAAAGCCAGTCCATTGAAAATGCTTTATACTGCACTTCTTTGCAACTGTGCTGATGTAAACTCCCATGAACTGTAGTCCATGGTTTCCCAACCTTGGCAACTTTAAACTGCATGGACTTCAACTCCCAGAATTCCCCAACCAGCATGTGGTAATAGAACAGAACCAGCAACCATCTAGGTACAGTAGAACTTCTGATCATGATCAAATTGGGTTCCGACCCAAAAAATTCACAATATTTTTTTCATGGCCAATTTCCCCATCCACGCCACTTTTTTGTTAAGCGCCAAATTTCCAAAATTTGGTTTGGGTCATGACCAAATCAGATTGCGACCAAAGTTATGGAATGAATTATGGTTGTGACCAGAGGTTCAGGTAAAATAGCAGAATACAAGTTGAAAGGGACTTTGGAGGTTTTCTAGTCCAACCACCTGCTCAAGCAGAAAACCCAATAGAGGATGTTATTTTTCTCTGCCTTATCAAGGAATTGGATAAATAGGACATTATTAAGTTGAGGTGCCAGTCTATTGAATGACCAATTTTGTAATTCATGCTTAACTGTTTCTATTTTCCTCATCAGGTATGAGAATAAACACTGGGGCATTGTCCTTCCATTTACATGACTGGCAAAATATTAAATCCAATAAAAGAAAAAGCTTTCAGATGGGCCAAACACAAAATACTATCTAGGTAATTGGCTGGAGTGAAACTCCCATCTATATCAAAACAGATGGGGGTTAGATCTTTCTGGTGACCTAATACCCATGGCTTTTAGTTCCATTTCAACTCTCCCATAGCCAAGACATTGGATATTGGCTGAAAGTCCTCAATGCTAAGAACCAGTTCTATGTCTGAAAAAAAGAATTGTTGTCCCAAAGAATTCAGGAAGCAAGGATTCCATTCATAAAAATCCACGTTAGCCAGGATTTTAAGCCACAAGACATGCTGTTTCTGGAGAAGGGCATCTAGCTAGGCACAAGAAAGAGATGTTCTATAGCACTTGAAACATGTGTCTTAAAAAATTTGGAAGGTACCACAACCAAAAGTTGTGTTTTCATAATTACCAATCTGAGGCATTTAAGAAAGCCGAGCAACTTAATATTTAAAACACTTACAACATCAATGTGTCCCTATTGCTGGCAAAATGTTAAAAGATATTAACAATCTTATGGGTTTAGTGAACACCTTTGTTCTCGATAAACTGCAGAAAATTGAAAGTGACTCTCAAATATATAAATGCCTTAATTTGATCTGTAAAGATGCTACAAATTTTCCAACAACTTTTGGGTTGATCATGAACTTTATTTTGACTGATTTCTTGTCGATCACAGGAAGCAGATTTGACTGCAGTTCATTTGCTTTTAAAGGCAATTAAAATTAATGTTACTATTACTACTTTCTAATCATGGCCTCAGTAATTTTTCTCCTTTTGTAAGTTTAAAATTAAATATTAAAAAATACTATTTGGAAACAACTCCAGCTGTCTCAAGTGGTCCAAGCAGACCTTTTGAGGGCTTCGCCTGTCTTGAGATCTGAAAGATAGATCAAGAGTATTCTGCATTAAGAAATGCCACCTGAGTATGCTAAATTAATATTACCATGCAGGGAGGCAGTGAAAGTTGTAAAAAGGCTTTTGCAATCTCCTGAACTTAATATTTGGACAGTCAGCTTCAGGGAACTTGTGAATCTAATCTCTGTTCATCCTAGTTTATTTTAAAGTGGTATACTTACTTATTGCCTCATTCGGCTTTTCTATGGTCAGGTATAATAATGGCTGAATGGATCGAACTATCATTACTGAACTTCGAAAGTTGAAAAGGATACTGAAAGTGAATGCTGGCAAATCAGAGCTGAGATGGTAAAGAAGCCAGATACTCTGCACATTGACAAAAATGGATAATTTTTAAGCAGAAGGCAGTAATAAATGAGATTGAAGAAGACTAGGATCCTGTTCTGAATCCTTAGAAAGATCAGATAGCTAAAACAGCATATTGTCTTGATTTCAATTAGAAGTTCACTGAAACTTTCTAAAGCAAAGGTGTCAAACTGGTGGCCTTCTGGCCAGATGTGCCATATGCAGGCCACGCCTACCACAACTCTGTGAAAGGGAAAAACTTTATAAAACATTACATGACGGCAACGTGACGTGGCAAGTTTGACACCTGTGTTGTTAAGATTTCTCAAAAGGTTTTACCACTGGGGCAAATAGAAGTTTACCTGGCAGTTGTGTCTGCGAAAGAAGCTAATGAAACAGTGCATTTTAGATAGTTTTGATTAAGACCAAGGATGTCCAACTTTGGCAACTTTAAGACTTGTTGATTTCAACTCCCAGCCAGCATGAATTCTGGGAGCTGAAATCCACAAGTCTTAAAATTGCCAACACCCCTGATTAAAACCAAGTTGCATAAGAGTTTGGTTACCTGGAGGATCACTTCAAAGTGTTCCTTTCAAAACAACTGCAGGCAATCCTCAGATGGGACATTGCAATTGAAGGAATGTTAAGGTTAGTCCAGAAGTGATTTTTTCCCAAGCTTGCAGTTTCATAATTCCTGGCACAAAATTCAGCAGTGAATATTTTCAATCATCCTTTTCTCCATGGCTAGGATTGGAAAAAAAATGTTTGAATGCACATGGAGCCAAAAATCTTGATTTATTGTCTTTTAAACAATAATTCATTATTCCTTCCTGCTGAGAAAAAGGAACACATTACAATAAAAACTGCATTTTAAAAATCTGTGTGTTATTTTAAAAGGGCCTGCTTTCTTTTATTGCCTATAATTACTTCTGTTTTGGGATGTTATCCTGTCTGTTATTTGATCAAGCTTGCTGACTTTTGCTTTCATTCACATGCTAGTTAAATGTGTGAAAGTTGTTAGCTGAAGCACCTCAGTAAAGACATACATTGGAGAAATCAGGATTTTCTAGTTTAGTGCCTAATAGACAAGCTTTAGGCTTCCGAAAGCTTGGGGAATAAATCCCATCAAACTCACTTGAGATCTTTGAGTGAGAGTGAAAATTAAAAAAGAAAAAAAAGTAGTGTTTTAGTGAAGAATGCCAATTTATTTATCTCCCACCTTTATTGGTTTTACAAATAACTGCAGGTCAACAGAATATTCAACATACCTTTCTCTTCTTATTTTCCCCACAACCACATTGTAAGATGGTTAGGCTAAGAGAGAATGACTGGCACAATTGCCTTTCATGGTTTAGGTGGGACTTGAACTCACAGTCTCATGCTTTCTAGCCTGGTGCCTTAATCGCTGGACAAAACCGGCTGTCTTTAGAAAGCTTATAATGTTTAGAAAATTTAAAAACTACTTTACAATGGGAGTTTCTTTTTAAATAGTAAATTATTAGTTTTCTAATCTAGACCTTCTGGCTAATAATGGATGCAGCTCTCTGAGCATTGTGAATAATTCTCCAATTTATAGAAAAGAAATCCAAAAGACGGGGGGAAAAATGCTTTCCAGAATAAAGAAAAATAAGGAAAACTGCAAACAAATGACATACAGATTTTCAAAGGGATGAAAACAGGAACAAAAATGCATGCCTTATCCATTACCAAAGCAAACGATTCTAGAATCCACTAAGCTAATGCTAATATATTGTTGCTTTTATTTATTTATTTTCATATTTCCTAAATGCCCATCTCTTGGAGAGGTCCTCTGGGTGATGATATTAGGGTCGGTAAAGGTGGTTGCAGTTTGTTTTTATGACATGGAGTGAGGACTTCCCAGGAAGCTTCAGCTACATGGTACTTGCAACAATAGTACCATGTCAGCAATTGTGCAAGTACTTTTGACAGAAATTAAAACAGTGTGGGAATGTTTTCATGGTGTCTCCTAATCTGATGTATTTGTGGGATCTCTGAAAATAGTAATAGGCCTCAGGAAAGATAAAGCCATCAAGTTTTCTTCTTGTTGTGAACGGAACTATTTGCATTGCATATTTCTCCAACATGAAGTTACATGATTTTCTTATCTCTATAGTATTAGCAAACAAGTCCACCCACTTTTTCAAATAGGACCTGCAACAACATGTTGCGAATGTTCAGAATGACATCTGGATGTTAGGTCCTTTCTTGGAAAACTCCATTGCATTTTAGATTTCTAATATTTCCCATTACAGTTCCTCCCTTTTTGAGTTATGGAAAGATTGCAACACTGTCCACATACAATCATTTCTCAAAGGTTATCCAACATCTTGTGAAGATCTAGATCACCACTCAACATCACTAGGTACCTTCCAGATGTTTGCACTTCAGCTCTCAGAATTCTCCAGTTGAATAGCCAGACTGGAGAGATTAAAGGATCTGTTTATTCTTGAAAATATCAGGAGGTATTAGTAATACAGGTAGTCCATGACTTACAACAGTTCATTTAATGACAATTCGAAGTTGTAACAGCACTGAAAAAAATGACTTATGGCTATTTTTCACGCTTACTACTACCCATGATCACGTGGCCAAAATTCAGATGCTTGGCAACTGACTCTTATTTATGACTCATATTTATGACCGTTGCAGTGTCTTGGGATCATGTGATTAACTTTTGTGACCTTCTGACAAGCAAAGTCAATGGCGAAGCCAGATTCAATTAACAATTGTGTTAGTAACTTAATAACTGCAGTGATTCACTTAACATCTGTAGCAAGAAAAGTCATTAAAATGGAGCAAAATTCACTTAACAAATACCTTGCTTAGCAACAGAAATGTTGGGCTCAATTTTGGTCGTAAGTTGAGGACTAGTCATTTTTGAATAACTGAAAAACATGCCAAGCAAAAGTAAGCTGGGCCCTGTTCTTTGACACACCAGAATTAATATAGAATAAAGCGACACAGAATAATGTAGGGACATCATGGAGAGAAATTGAACAGTAAAACTCATTACCCTGAAAAGGGGAAGTGTTCATGTAATATCCAAATAGAAAGAGAATAATTTGGATTCCTTCACCAAGTAGTATGATGACTCTTCCCAATTCAAAAGTTGCATGAATTCTGGGAGTTGAAATCTAAACCTCTGGGGAACACAGTTCAATAAGTCTTTTTTTTAAAAAATTGCTGCACTATATGATAAGCTTACCAAGTTTTACATTGCTTTCTTACTCCATAAATAGTACTGTCTCCGTATGTATGTATGTATGTATATATGTATGTATGTATGTATGTATGTATGTATGTATGTATGTATTGACTGAGGAAACAGTAGAGAAACAACTGCCAATATTTTACTTAAAATGAAATGAAGTGCTTGAGATGTCCTGCAATGTATGAAATAATGTACAGAAAATATTAATTTTCAAGGGAAAAATATTGAAAAGGTGTGGGGGAAAATGAAGGCTTAGAATATACATTTTTTTCTGTGTGATATGTTGTTTTACCTACTGTTAAACATTTGAAGACTATAGAAGGCCAACTAATGTAGAGGCATAAAATCATGGTTAAAATGAAAAGATTTCAAGCTTGAATATTTCAAATTTCAAACAATTACAGTGAATTTGAAACTGATCATTCTGTCAATTCTTGAAGTAATTGGAGTTTGAAACATCCATGATTCGAGCTCAAAAATAGCAGATGCAGACACAAAGTCACTCTTTAATGTAGAATAGGTAAGATTGTTCACAGAAAGTTAGGTAAACATAAATTCTAATACCCCCGCTCCCAATTGTTCTGAAATGACACATGAAGTGAGAGTATGTTTAATTAATTTAATGGATTCATTGGCACAGTATGGAACAAAATATTCACTCATTTGATGTATATCTGTCAGGCACAAAGAATCAGAGCGATTCATGAGATTGCAGCATAGAAGATTTATTCAAACCTATACACAAGAATCTTGTCAACTAAAGTTCAATACTAAATTGGTGCCAGAAAATGGACAACAGAATAAAAGAGAGGTTAGATTTAGAGCACAACAGTTTTTAGGTGAAGATGTTCTTATCTTTGGCCCTTCACTCTGCTTGCTCTTCTCTAAATGATAATAATGATGTTATCCATTCAGTTGTGTCCAACTCTTTGCAATTCTATGGGCAAGGTCTCTCCATGTCTCCTGATCTTACACTATTTGTTTGAGTTGTTCTATGCCCTGGTTGGTGTCAACTTTGATGGTATCCAAGCACCATATTCCTTGGCACCTTTTTTTAAACTCCATTTTCTGCAAATTCTTCCAAACACAAATGCTTTCTCCAGTGAATTCCCCTGAATGACATGGGCGAAATAAGTGAGATACAGTTTTGTGATTTTGTTTTCTAGTGATTTTTGTTTTCCAGTGGCATGCCTTATGTGCTGCAGCACTTGCAATGTCCCATCTTTATTTGGTACAACTCAAAGTAGCATACATACATATATACATACATACATACATACATACATGCATAGTACTCCTTCCTATCCCACCCAAAAAGAACATTGTTTTGATGAACAAGAACTTCTTTTGGATGTTCTCTGGAAGTTCAGTTCCTAGAATAGTATCATTGAACATTCCTAATCAGTCATTGGCAGGTCAAGACAAAGAAAAATATCTTAGTGATTAGCACAACCTCATTGCTTAATTTTAGCGTCCCCTGGGGGAAGTCTAAATGAAGACATGAAAATAATTGACCGCCTTGGGCCCTTCCCATCCATTCCTTTCTCCATAAGGAATAGACAAATAGTTTTGCTTCCAATCACTCTCTGTTCACAAGTGACTTTTTTTCCTCCTCATATTAATAAACAATTACCTCACATCATAACATACATTTTAAAGATTTTCTTTGCTCAAAGTGTGCTAGAGCTTTTGTTGCCTTCCTTATTTTATTTAGCCAGAAAAGCAAGAAAGACAAAATTAATCAGCAAACATTGTCAACCTCGTTCTCTGAAAACAAGAAGCAGTAGTATAAATGACATTAACTCAACAACGTTTTGCAATCTGCTATAAATCATGTACAATTAGGGAAGACCTTCAAAAAACGATGGGAAGAAAAAGCTGCCTGCAAAAACTGTTTTTGTGAGGGATCTTCTAGTAGAGAAGTCCGTGGGGATTTGTTTCTTTCCAGCTCAGAAATTCCAAAGTGTGTATGGTTGACCTAATACTCTTTTGATGCCAGAAATTATCCATCTTCTTCAGAGTTGGGACTATGAGAGAATGCTGTTTTAAAACCCCTTTAACCTTCATATGGAAGTGTAAATAAGGAAGAAGCATTAACGTTTCATGTTCTCTGATTTCTCTGGGGAGGTATAAAATCTTAATTATTGGGGTCAGTCTGAAAAAAATAGATTTTTTGTTTGGCTCTTTTGTACTGAAATGAGCTTCAGGCAATGGAGATTAGCTTTAGCAGGAGAAATATGAATGTGTTCTTTTTTTTTTTTTTCGTCTGTGCATGCCTTATCATTTCCATAAAAAATATTTTAAACCTACTTGGAAAATATCTTAGATTGATCTAATGAGGAGAAAAAAATCTTTTTTTTTTTAAACAGCAGAATCACAAAATTTTGTCATGGTTACAAGAACACAAGAGAAGCAACTCTATAGCCCCTACAGAAGGTATTTGGAATGACAGCAAATAAACTCGAGCAATGAAAGTTTTATCCTTTCCATGGGTTATTGTAAGAATTGGAATATATTTATGTTTTTGCTGAACTTTGAGGCTTCTTGACAAATAAGATTTGAAAAATGAACCAAACAAAGGCAACAAAAGACAACAATATTTTGTGTGTGTGCAAAATATCATTTATGAAATCGCTGTGTACTTTGGAGTTCAGAATTTTAAGGATCTCTTAATAGATTCTATTAATTCAATGTATCTCCAAGCCAATGCAGAGTTTTAGAAAATGCAGGTTTGTCCTTCAAGAGTTCTGAATTGAACAAAATCCTTCCATGGGAAGGTATGTTTAGTTTAATTAAAAGAAGGACTAGGAGGGGACATGATAGCAGTGTTTCAATATTTAAGGGGAGCCTTAATATTTAATATTTAAGAGGTGGTCACCTATTCCCTAAAGCACCTGAAAGCAGGACAAGAAGCAATGGATGGAAACTAGTCAAGGAGAGAAGCAACCTAGAACTAGGGAGAAATTTCCTGACAGTTAGAAAAATTAATCAGTGGAACAACTTACCTCCAGAAGTTGTGAATGCTCCAACACTGGAGGTTTTTAAGAAGAATCTGGACAGCCACTTGTCTGGAAAGGTATTGGGTTTCCTGCTTGAGCATGGAGTTGGATTAGAAGACCTCCAAAGTCCCTTCCAATTCTGTTATTCTCTTCTATTTACTGTACTCTATATACTATAACTGGGTTTATGCATCAAATCAATATGGATTGATTTGGTTTTGAATTGGATGTTGTAAGTATTCAGTCAATCTGAATTATTCAGTCAATAATGGTTAAACAAATTGTAATTTAGTGTGATGTGGATCCAATCTCATTGTGAAGCTCACTGTATAATACCATGGACACACACATACCAATGTAACATGCTCCTATGAAGCATGCTTTCCCCTCAGTGTATTTAATTCTCTTTTTAATTTTTCCCAAAGTTTCTGAAAACATTTAGATGGCAGATAACACAAGATCAGATGCTTTTGATAGAGTGATAAAGTCATACTGATCTACATAAACCCACTCCATTGTATTTCTGTAATAGTTTATTATATAAGTTATCTCTTCCATAACAACTGGGATCCAAACTTTGTCAAAACAGAGATTCAGTGGAATTATTTCCTTGTCCGATTTCCACCTATTTTTCCCACACAACACTCTTGTGACATGGGTTAGACTGAGTTACTGCCCCAAAGTCAGCCAGATTTTCTTTAGCTAACTCAAGTTTCAGTGAAAACTAAAATACAAAATAATAATGAAAGATTAAAAAGAAAAGGATCAAAAGGGAAAAATTAAAAAATGAAATGAAAAAGTAAAAGTCAATACAAAAGTGACTTCTAACTTTCTTCAGTAAGATACAAGTACATAATAAAATATCCTTACTTTGAATTAAAACAAAGTCATCATATAAGCAATATACCAACCCAATCCAAAAAAGTACAAAAGAACTACACAGATTTTGATAAAATATGTTAGCATCCCAGTAAAATCTATAATCATGTGTTGATTGTAGAGAAGAATAAAGAGCATTATTGAAACTTGTTTTATTTGAAATCCCTCAGGCTTTTTTTAAAGGTTGAAAAAGCTAATTGTCTGCCACAAACCTGAAAATCACTTTCTACAAAGGTGAAATTACAGAATTGACTTAATAATCATTTTAACTCTCACTCTTCCTATAGTATTAACTCGCACCATTCAAAGGTTGTTTTAAATTCCAAAATAAATGCATTGTTTTGTAGCAAATACAAGTTAAGGCTTTCAACTTACCAAACTGTAAATAAATATCCTTGCAGATGCTGGTTATTTATTTTATTTTGTTTTAGTAATGGAGGATCCCAGTATGTCAGATACAAGCAGAGCATTCTGGAATCTCTTAAGATCAAGTTGCATTCCAGCTGGCTAAAGGCCAACAAGTTTAGCATTTAAGTAGCAGCTGTAATATGGATTAGTTACAGCCATTACTACATATTGCTGTATGCTAGGCAGTATAGATTAAGAGTCTGAGAGGTAACATGAAGGCTCAAAGGCAAGAAGAGGAGTGGAACAGAATTTTGAGGAAACATTGCAATTCCCCCTCCCCATCCATAAAAACTAAATGGAATTGTATTTGCTTGCTTTCCAAGCTCTTTATTAAGAAGTGGGCACAAATAGAAAATATCTATAGATATTCTATAGATCCACAGCACTTAAACTTACATACTGCTCCATAGTGCTATACAGCCCTCTCGGGGTGGTTTACAATATCAACATATTTCCCCCAACAGTATGGGTTCTCGAAATGATGG
The DNA here is from genome assembly GCA_015471245.1 of Laticauda colubrina. Classification (NCBI taxonomy): domain Eukaryota; kingdom Metazoa; phylum Chordata; class Lepidosauria; order Squamata; family Elapidae; genus Laticauda; species Laticauda colubrina. Next base: position 15,620,510 of record BLBF01000040.1, read on the forward strand.
AAGCCTGAATCAACCTTGAGACCCATCAGAATCGAATTCCTGGCTGTTTGCCTGTAATACTGCATTCTAGTCACTGTTGCCATCAGGGCTCCTGGAATTCTGCCACGTTCCTCTGCAAATTAGGAACAAGCCATTGTTGGCTTTGTATTTATGCATGTAAATCAGTTAACAAAACCAATCCCCTTTAAAGGACACTATTCTTAAGCAATTGCCATGGTTTTAGGGAAAGATTTAACATTGTTATTTTTTTTCAAACATGTTTTTAATTGGCAAGCCCCTGTATTCTCATTCTTAAAAGGAGCTTTGCTTTAGATTCTTGGTCATGCACTATAATGGGTAGATGTGCTGGTTACAAACCTTTCATTTCATGGTTGTCTGTACAGAATCATAGAATTAGAAGAGATTTTATAGGTCTTCTAGCCTAATGTTTCTCAACCATGTCAGCTTATCTATTTATTACATTTGTTTGTTGCCCATCTCACTGCAAGACAACTCTTGAAGATGTGTAGACATCAGCTCCCATAATTTCCCAGGCAGCACTCTGAAAGTCAAAATTCTTGGAGTCCATACAACTCATGGACTTCAACTCCACTGCTCAATGTACAATCTAATAGTGCATCTCTGACCAATCCAGCCTCATGTTTGATGATCTCCAGGAAAGGAGAAATGACCACTACATGTGGCAGGCTGTTCCACTGGTTGACAGCTTATACAGGCAGGAACTTTTTTGTGGTATTTGGTCTGAAGCTGCTTTCTTATATTTTTCAACCTTCGGTCATGGTTTTGTCCCAAGATTAAATCTTGTGCCTCTTATACATGAGAGCCCTTCACATATTGGAAGACTGCATTCCCTTCAGTCTTTGTTACAGTAGGCTAAATATAACCACTATTGTTTTTGAACTGTGATGCCTAGAATTAGATAAACTAATATTCAACTCAAATACTTTGGCCACCTAATGAGAAGGAAGGACTCACTGGAGAAGAATCTAATGCTGGGAAAGATTGAAGGCAATAGAAGAAGAGGATGACAGAGAATGAGGTGGCTGGGTGGAATCACTGAAGCAGTATGCATGAGCTTAAATGGATTCCAGAAGATGGTAGAGGACAGGAAGACCTAGAGGAACATTGTCCATGGGCTCACAATAGGTCGGGCATGACTTCACAACTAACAACAACAACAATATTCAACAGTAGAGTATCTAATCTTTCCCAGCTTGGTAACTTCAGCTGTGTTGAACCCCAACTCTCAGAATTCTCATTATGTTCTTACAGTTAAATCATAGAATATCCTCCCCTATTTTAATCTGTTGCAAAAGAGGAATAGACAGATTTGGGAAGAATCAATAGCCATCGGTAGCTGTTTATCAATGGCTATTGTATCTCCTAAATTACATCTGTAGAGTATAACATTGGAAGTGGGTAGGTACCTCTTGCCCAAAGTTGTGTTCCTTGTGAATTCACCTACATGGCAACTGTGTATTGGGGAAAAAAGGCCATTTATGTGAATCTGGCAGGATTCTTTCAAATTCTTATAAAATAGAGTGTGTATTATGTTTCCTCTTCAACTGTGGAAGAATGATGCATTCCAAATGTTTTCTGAACAATATCTCCCAATAACACAAACCAAACTGGCTAATTATACTCATGAAAATGTAATAGTTCATTAAAATTTCAAGGTGAACAAATGCTTAGCACATTTTTTTAGTAGTCTGATTGTGAATTCATGATAAGCTTATTCCAAACAGGTTCATAAAAATACTTTATAGCCTATGATAGTGTTTGATTTCTGATTAGGCTGTAATGATTATTAATGCTGATTACCTGTTTTCTGTTGCATGTGCTAAGATTTTTTTTTTTATTTGTGGTTAAGTTGAAGTGCAATTTGCAACAATTTAATCCTATTGTCAAAAATGTTACTGATTTTTCACAATTGCAACACAGATGTGGTTTTCTTCTTACAGGGTGGATGATTTTGTTCCAAAGCAACATAGTATGAAGTCTGAATAAATTTCCAATCTTGAGATTTGTTTATGTAAGCCATAGCAACTAAGACATTTAGAACTGGTAATGATAAATCTTAACTATGAAGGACACTAGAAAATATGAGGCCAGATGCTGGCTTTCTATTGTTTTAATTGCAATTTAAACCATAAATGAATTCTTTTATTTACTCCTTCTATTTATAGCCTCTCTCTCCAAAAGCTCCAGAATTATAAGAGCATAAATGTTTAGTCTCAAAATAAGATGCCTGTGACTTAAACTGTAAAGCAAATTCAAAAGCACATTTGCCTGAATTACTTGGAATTTCAAATAGATTAGTATGTTGGTTTGCAAATTTTCAGGTCCTCCTCTTTAGACTTTTCTGAATTGACCATTTTAGCAAGATTTTGCTGATTTTGTCTAGTCCAGCAATTGCAATCTTGGCAACATTTTGGTATTTGGACTTCAACTCCCAGAATTCCCCAACCAGCCTCATTCACTTCCTGTCTTAAAGTTGCTAAGGTTGTGAAATGCTGCTGTCATCTTTCTTAAGTCCAGCATTAATAATTAGACCCATACTTCTCTATTTTTATGCATCTAATGGTATCCCATGTAGTGCCTCTTCATAAAACTTACATTTCACAACCACAAAAGATGGCTTATAAAATATACAAAAATCCATGAACATTTTAATTTAACATTCTACCCCAATTGTAGCAAAGTTTCATTGACATGATTTACATAACAGCTGACCCAAGGTTTAAACATCTGTTTCATCCTCAAAAGAAGGAAACCTTGCCACCATTTTGCAATGCAAATCCTCTTTAGGTCATGTTTAGACCGATCACATAATTCTGTTGAAGTATTTAGTATGTATTCAGTGTCAATCAGAAGTTGTATCTCCAGCATGCTTTGGCGAAACACATAAATCATTTTATGGCTTATTCTTGCCTAGTTCAGCATGTTGTGCAAGACCAGCCACAAATGTCTTAACTGCATTTTCAACAATATAGGTATCCCTATCATTATTACCTCTTTCCTCCTTTACTTCTAGTTTTAAATCATGAATGACCTTTATATATTTTGAACTAGAACTGTAGTAAAATTCAGCCAGCAGTTTCCCATTCATGGGATGAGAGGTATAGTGCAAAACGTGGAAAGCTTTCAAATTGCTTGAGCATAAACTTACAGGATAGACATTCTCCTCGTGGTTTTCATAAAAGATTTTGATAATTCTACAGAGTGGGAGAGGGTATTTTTGTTTTTGGTCCAGAGAGCATGTCTGTAATTTGAAGAGCATTCTCATCAAATGGCTGACAAGAGGTATGGAAAATTCACATCATGATAAATGTGAGCAGACACACAACAGATGCTTAGCAGATATTGGTGTTATCTCTTTGAGGTAGACCAGATTTGGACAGCAAAGTTATGAATAGTGAAACTTCTTTTATTATAAGGTTATAATAACAGAAGTTTGCAACTCTGAATCTGCCTCCGCTCCTCCCTGGCTTTATCCTCAAGGGAACTTGGACGGTAAAGCCTGAGGCATTCTCTCAAATTACATTCCTTCTTTGACTCAGATATCTCTTTATCTTACTGTTACCTTGGCTGCCACTGTTCCCTCTCTTTGTCCAGGTTATTCTCACAGCCCATTACAGTTGGCGATCATTTTTTGTTTTCCCTGCCTGGATTCTGCCGTACTAACTCTAATTATCTGAATGCTTTTCCCCCCACCCAGGTAGTAGATACAAAGCAATGATTTCCTATGAATTTAAATTAGGCCCAGAGATATTACTGGAAATAATATTGGTCATCTTGTTTTGTAATGTTGGTTTCCATGTAATTTTTTTAATTAAAATAATCTGCTTTAAAATTGTTCAAAATGATAATTGTACATCAGAAAATAGACCAAGCTCTTTTTTTTTTTTTTTTAAAGAAAAGATCCAAAAGGAACTGCGGCCATATTCAGATGAATATTTCTGTGGTACTCCACAGGATTCAGGTTACACAAGATACCTCCCCCAGATAATTGAAAAGTCATGCTCCTTTGTTAACCTTACAAAAACAAAGGGGATAAAAAACCACTTCATTTTGTTTTCTTTCATCCTTAGTAACACCTTTGATGCCTAATAATCAGAGGGGTTTTTTTCCTCTTTCCTTTTATTTGGATGGAGCTTTTTACCAAATGAAATCCTGGTTACTGTTTCCTGTGGCTTGGCATCTGTGTTAGCCACAGCTGTCCACATGAACTAACAGCAGAGGCCAACTTTTACCCTACCTTTCCCAGAGCAAATTTGCATTTCCTTTTATTTACTGGTATTTTGGCATGGAAAAGGGCCATTCTTTGCTATTTGCACTGTCAGGTTTAATTTATCATTGCTGGAGTGTTTTGGAAATACTTTGTCTTTTATTTTTGTCTTTTTACCTCCTTCCCCAAGCTTTTTAAATATTCCTTCCTCCCTCCCTCCTTCCCTCCCTCCCTCCATGCTATTTTTTTGATTCACTGCTATTTCCTTATTCATGGAACAACTTTCTCGTTTTCCTGTCGAAAGTGGTGAAATTTCAGACATAAGTATCATTAAGTGGTATTTCTCACATTCTGAGCTGCACAGTAGGGACTCAACCAACAGAATAACAGAGTTGGAAGGGACCTTGGAGGTCTTCTAGTCCAACCCCTTGCACAAGCAGGAGACCCTATATCATTTCAGGCAAGTGACAGCCCCAGTCTCTTCTTAAAAGCATCCAATAATGGAGTACCCACAAACTTCTGAAGGTAAGTGGTTTCACTGGTTAATTGTTCTCATTGACAGGAAATTCCTCCTTAGTTCTAGGTTGCTTCTCTGCTTGATTAGTTTCCATCCATTGTTTCTTGCCTTTTCCTTCTAGTACTTTGGAAAATAGGTTGACGTCCTTTTCTTTGTAGCAGCACCTCAAATATTGGAACACTATTATCATGTCACCCTAATCCTTCCTTTCACTAGACTAGACAAACCCAATTCCTACAACTGTTCTTCATATGTTTTAGCCAATAGCCTTATAATCATCTTTGTTTCTCTTCTCTGAACTCTTTCCACTGTTGCAACTTCTTCTTTATAATAATAGTGACCAGAATTGGATGCAGTACTCTAAATGTGGCATTACTACTTTATGTCACTGTTTCATTTCCACCTTTCCTCTTTGGTTTGTCTCATTGCAGAGTTGGGCTTAGTCTGTTGCCAGAGTGCAATAGCAGTTGATCCTCTCCTTATTGACTGAGGTGCTTTTCTTATGGAATTTACTTGCCATCCCTCTTATTTTCCGGTCTCTCTTGCTAGAGCTGACTAAAATGTTCTCTGCTGCATCTGTAAGCCGGGTGGAAAAGCAAACTACCTCAGGATGTGCAGTGGGGATTAGGTTTGTGAGCAGCAGCTGTGTTTGAAGGACATAGGCGGTTAAAAGAAGATTATACAAAGTCATATTAGTCTGCTAAGAGCTTATTCCCATAGTATATGCATGGAGCAAACTATATCTCCGAGTGGCAGTAGGAAAGGAGAAACCTATCATCTTCATGTCTTCCTTGATCTTCCCAGAAGTGTATTTTGGGGCTATGTTTCAGAAGATATTCTAGACTAGACAAAATTCTGTATCATCCTAGGTACTCAAATTAATGTAGATCATTAACATAATTATCTGGCTGCTCCATATTTGTGAATGGAATGAAGTCAAGGTAAAGTATTGAACTGGCCAGATTTGTTTTGAGAGCATTGCTAAAGTGGGCTCTGGATAATTGAAAATACTGTTGGATCTTCCAGTACAAATTAAATAGAAATGAACCCAGAGATGCAAATGGTTGTTGCTTGGTCCATCAATAAAACTATAATAGATAGAGTGGGGGGTCAAAAAGGGGATCAAATGACAAAACAAGGGAGGATGAAAAAAAGGGGGTATATCTTTTATTTAATTTATTTATTTATTCATGCAGATCTTATTAATTGCATAGCGAGTGAGTTTTAATATCTCCATGTACTCCTATAATGCATGTGGAGCAAATGGCCTTGTCAGTTACTGATCAGATCTCCTGTGGATCTTTAATTAACTCTGATCAACATGTGTTGGAAGCTATTGCAGCTTGAATACATTTACAAATAATCTAATTGCAACACTTTCAGAAAGTCAATTTTCTGCTCTTTGATGCATTGGATTACTGTTTAAACCAGCAGAAGTTATAGAGGGAGTCTTGCGTAGACTCAAAAGCAATAGCTAGTTGCAGTATGTTATTAATCTGTTTTTGGGGAAGGAATGCATATTAGTAGTAGAATGTGTATTTCTCATGTAGGAGATTTTTCTCTGGTTCAACTCCATCTAGGTCTCAAAACAGCTCTTATCTAAATCCTTATGTTTTATAAATTATTTAGAGCCTTTCTAAAAACATATATGTTAAGTCATAAACTTAGTTTCAGATTAACATATTAACTCAGCCATTGTATATAAATCCTGGTTCATACCCAAGTGTACTGTGTCTTATTCAACGAGTTATTGTCATACAAACAGTGGCTTGGTTTGGTGTGAAAATTCATTGAAAAGCCATCTCTCTTCTGTACCAGTCACCTGCTAGTCTTGGAAAGTTGGACATCGACTGTTGATTCACAGCTGTACAATTTTTGCATCAGTTTTGTATAACACAGCAAAACTGTAAATTTTCAAGAGGCCTGGAGACTTCTCAAGGTTTTTGCCATAGTGTAATTTTAAATGTGATTGAAAGGAAGATAATAAACGTAAGGCATGCTTAATTGCAATTATATATAAACATAAAAGAAAATTGATTTTATATATCATCTTGTTCTTGAACTGGAAAAAAAATTACACACCCATATTATAAAGAAACAAAAGGTAAACAAAAGGGAACATCCCTATTGCCCAAGTTCTATCTTAGTAATGAGAAATCTTTGGTCTTCAGATGTTGTTAACTGTAATACTAGCATCCCTTTCTTCTGGCGATGCTGAGATGGCAGGAAATTGTAGGTCAGCAACAACAGATAAACTAGGATATTCATGACTGGTTTATATGGTATAAGAAACTGCTCACTGTTATGGTCAAATTGATCTCTCCCCTTGATGTTGGAAATTCTGAGTAAGGAGATTCTAGATTACTATGAAATTGTCCTCAATGAATTGATATGATAATAGCTAGTGGCCATCATTGGAGATTAATTTAAAAAAAAGTTAGCATAAATTATATAATGAATTATTGTCTCTTATCTGTATGCTGACTTCTATCAATCGGTGCCTTGGTGAATGTAAGATCTTACATTCCTGGTGGCGCAGTGGTGGTGGCGCCACCCTGGTGGCGCAGTGGTCAAAGTGCAGTATTGCAGGCACACTGTCCACAGCCTGGAATTTGATTCTGACAGGGCTCAAAGTTGGCTCAGCCTTCCATCCTTCTGAGCTTTCTAAAATGAAAATGCATATTGTTGGCGGTAATATGCAAATAATGCCTATATTATAAACCATCCAGAGAATGTTATAAAGCACAATGGTGCAGTATATACACCTAAGTGTAGTGCTGCTGTAGTGCTGTTGAGTTAGATTCACCAACCTACTGTTTCAATATAATTCACATGCTCTTTAATTGTGTGTGTATTGGCATGTTTTTGTGGCTGGAATTTACTAAATTTATTGCACATAAATGTGCATAATACCATTCTCCCTGCTTTGTGTGTGTGTGTGTGTATGTGTGTGTGTCTATGTGACTTAGATACAATGGTAATTCCTGGAGACTAGGCCTACAATTTTCCTGACAAGTCTTCAGAAAAGCTAGGAAAGAGTGACTAACTAATTCAAGTTTACCCACCTGGATTCATTTCTAAGGTGTGAGTAGACTCACGTATTCCCAATTTCTAGTCTGGTGTCATAAAATTCTACACCAAACTGGCTTTCACTCACTGCTTTTGTTAATTTTCATATATATTAGTTATTAAGTGCAGTGGAAGCATCCATTCAAAATAGGCAAAACTGGTAGATGCAGAACCCAGAAGAAATTATTTGTGCCAAGCGTCAGGCATTATGGCTTGAGATAAAACTTCATAATTTACAAAGTTGTAAATGTATCTTTCTTATACATTTCTAAAAAATAAATAATTATCCAAGTTATTCTGGATAAATTAAAACAAAGGGGCTGTGTGCAAGTCAATAATATTTGGACCCAAATGTCCTAACTCAAAAGGGTTGGTAACCTACTGCCATAAAATGCCAAGTGAACTAGAAAGGATTTTTAAAGCTAGAAAGGGAAAAGGATTCCACATAACAACAAAAAGAAATGTTTGCAATTTCCAGTATACAATCTGGTAGTTTTAATAGAAATCTTCTAAGTAGCTTTTGTCACAGGTAATAGTTTTTGTCACATTTTTTTCAAAGAATATAGAGAGGGTAAGTTTCAATTTCAGAGTTTCAAAATTATGAAAACACTACAGGGCAGCCTGATTATATCAAATTCCACATAATTGAAGTTATCAATAACTCTGATAAGGATGTAGTCTACACAGTTGTCTATATCTTTGTTGCTATATCTTTGCCTAAAACATTTCTACAGCAGGATATGAGTCGGTATTGATACAATAAATGGTTCCTTATTCCCCTTCATGTGCGTTTGTGTGTATAAAACAATGATAAGGTCAGATTGCATCCTATGACATTGAGAATTAAGAGAATAATACTGTCTATTATTCTAATAGAAGAGAATATTTGTAGTTCAGGGGTTGAACTGTGGAGTTCTTGGTACACTGTCTGAGCTTGGTGTTGGCTTGCAGGCATTTCATTACCTGACTAGGTACTATCATCAGTGTGAGTGACTGTGGAGTTTGCTCCATGTTTAAATATAGTAATTTGCCCTCTCATAGTTGGTGGGGAAGTAGCCTTCTCCTTGGTAGTTCTTCAGTTAGGATGTTGTTTTCTTTGGAGAACAAGCAAACAACCAAGCAAACTTAGAAAGCAGCAAAGGCTCCATTGTCTGTTGTAAATGATATACAGTATTTATACTTTCAAGAAAGTTACAAGTGAAATGAAGATTTAAAGGGACTTTGTAGTTATGCAGAGAGGAAAAAAGGAAGAGAGAAATCTGTAGAGGGAAAGAAAGATACACTTGAATACCAAGAGAAAGGAGTGCAAACTATACAAGAAATAAGAATAATAATTATAGTTAAAGTTATTATCCAATATTAGACAAATGTATATACATTATACAAATGTATAATGTGTTAAGATATTTAAGTTAAGAACCTGCATGGATGTCAAGAATGCTGTTGAAACTATGATGTTTATGATATAACAAAGGAAACTCAATAAAAGATATTTTAAAAAAGAAAGAAAGATGCACTTGAAAACATCTACTGTGATGCCTTAAAAAAGATTTGAGTGAATGAAATTAAATTGCATTAGGGATACATCCGTCTCTCTTTTTCAAACCAAGCAAGTTTGAAATGTCAGTCAAGAACAACTTAAGAAGAACTGAGCAGCCACTTCCTTGCTCAGACAAGATGTTGACCATCTGTTTTAAAGACTGGATACCCACATTCCTCTAAGCCAGCATATCTTAACAACATCTTGATAATAGATGAGACAAGCCCAATTTTTGGTTAGTATCTTGGCAGAACCAGACCAGTGACACTTAGGGTACCACAGAGGCTGAAAATCCAGAAGCAGGCTGGTACTTTTAAATAGGGAAGTACTATGAACTCTCAGTAGCATTAGAAATGATTCAAGGGAACTTTTTTTGGGGGGGATACCATATCAATTGCTGGCTCAGTGCCTGAATCTAGGTGGCCTCAACCTACAATAGCATGGATATGTTCTGCATGGATATATTTAGAAATGGAGTACTCATCTCAAGTTCCTATACGGTAGCTGGCACTACTTTTGGAGGGTATAGGGAGAGGATTGCTGATAAAGCTTATAATGATTTGATTAAACTAATATAAAGTGGATGAGACTGGACTTTCAGAAAGTTATTTTGCAGGGCTGAGGTCTTTCTTCCTCCATTTTCTTTTTGTGTTTTAAGCCTTGCATACTACAAATCTAAAAAAAAACAATCCATAAAACCAGCTGAGGGTATTAAATCAACAGACAGCCTGGACTAAAATGCTACAATAACAAAATCCACAGAACAAAACAGGAGCCATTAAACAAACATTGAAACTTCAAAACTTCCAACATTTTGCCAGATCTTTTCAAAACTAATGATGGAACTGAGCCCAAATTTCTGTTGTTAAGTGAAACAGTTGAGTTTTGCCTCATTTTATGACCGTTCTTGACAGTTGCTAAGTGAATCACTGCAATTGTTAATAGCTATAGCACTTAGAATTATATACCGCTTCATAGTGCTTTCCAGCTCTCTCTAAGTGGTTTACAGAGTCAGCATCTTGCCCCCAACAATCTGGGCCCTCATTTTACCGACCTCAGAAGGATGGAAGGCTGAATGAAACTTGAGCCTGGTGAGATTTGAACTGCCCAATTGCAGGCAGCCGACAGTTGTAGTCTGCAGTACTGCATTCTAACCACTGAGCCACCGTGACTCTTAAGTTAGTAACATTATTGTCAAATGAATTGGGCTTCTCCATTGACTTTGCTTGTCAGAAGGTCACAGAAGGTGATCACATGACCCTGGGATACTGAGACTCATAAATAAATGCCAGTTGCCAAGCATCCAGATTTTGATGACATGACTTATCACAATTACTTCAATGGTTGTAACTGTGAAAATGATCATCAGTCATTTTTTTGCAGTGCTTTTAAAACTTTGAATAGTCATGAACTCAATTCTGTAAACTGAATACGACTTGTATACTAAGTTTCTTCAGTCCTGAGCAGTAGACCTTAGCTAAGTTAATTGTTTTTATTTTGAACCCATTTCAGTTTATATAAATAGAAATAGACGTAGACTTCGCAGTGCTTTACAGCCCTCTCTAAGTGATTTAAAGAGTCAGCATATTGCCCCCAACAATCCGGGTCCTCATTTTACCAACCCCAGAAGGATGGAAGGCTGAGTCAACCTTGAGCTGGTGAGATTCGAACTGCCTGCAATAGCCTGCAGTTCTGCATTCTAACCACTGTGCCACCAACAGCTCAATATTAAGTGTGGTGATCAGAACTAAGTCCAGTATAATGCTCAGTATAATGCGCATTCTGATGGTGGCTGATGGAACTTTAATGTGATTCATGTAGGTCTAGTATGCTGATCTTGACATTGTGATAGATGTTTTAATAGATTGAAAGAATGGTATAAATCCTTATCTGAAAAGATAGGACACTATTGAAATGGAAGGATGGTATGAAATTCAGTATGGTAACTTTCCCCAAATTGTTGGTCTCCAGACATGTGGACTTAAGCTCTCAGCTTTGTGTTTCATCCAGATGGGGATTGAAGGTGCAACACACCTGGAAAGGTGTTGAATGGGATGGCATTTGAATATTGGACTGGGTTTGAGAGATGGCTGATTCCACATAATGCTTGCTTAGTGAACTTGGAAAATTCAAGAGAAGAATAAGTTTAGCATAAATTCCCATGAGCTCCTTAGGAAAGTAGATAATAACTTTAAATGGCACTTTTGTGCTGATAGAAAGTAACTCATATGTCAAGGTGTGCTTTAATTTGATAGCTAATTTTATTTGTAAGAAGACATGGCGGTACATGCATGGGCATATTATGGCCAGGTTTGCAAGACATACTCAACTAGGCTAAGATATGGTTGGCTAGTTGAGATTCAGCATGTCATGAGAACCCAGCCACAACCTGGTGCAAGTCACAATGACATCACATACTTCAAGGCAAAATTATGTAAATTATCTGTTTCACATAATTTGTGCAATAACGTCTCAATGAATGTGATGTCTCAAAGATGCTTTTTCAAGAGGCAACTGGACTTCCTTTTTTATCTTTGAGCTGTTTCACTTCTTATCCAAAAACTTCTTCAGCTCTCACTGGATGGTGGTGAATGGCATAAATATATAGCTTGAAGGAATATAAATCAAGATCCATTTTTTTTTAACCTGGAAGTCCTTCAGATAAGTTGACCAATTCCCCAATTTCTCAGTCAGCATTGTACTGCTGAGAATTCTAGATGAAATCCACACATTGGAGATAGGCAAGGCTGATCTAGTATCCCTAATATCTAAATATATTTTTCTATCCAATTTCCCTTTGTACTGTATATTGTATAGAAGTAACTTTTTCATTTGTTAAGAATTTGGGACTTGACAAAACTTTATGTGTATCAGCTTGAATGAGACTTGGGCTATTGCTAGCTATCCAGTCTGCCAATTATTGGCAACCTAGTATTGAAACTTACACAGTTGGGTTTCTTTTTTTGACAGCAGTCTTGTGCTTTCTTTAGGAGATACGTGTGCATGTGTGAATGAACTTAAACATGATGATCAAAGTTTCCATAGCCTTGCAAAATTGCTTAGTTGTGTTTTCCCTAAACAATTAAGGAACAGTGAGATTTGCAGTTCAGTATAACAACCTGGCAATTGGTTGAGGAAGGCAGGCTTTGGAATCAAATAAGAATATGTCATTCCTTTAAGCCAGGGGTCCTCAAACTTAGCAACTTTAAAACTTGTGGACTTCAACTCCCAGAATTCCTCAGCCAGCATAGCTGGGAGTTGAAGTCCACAAGTCTTAAAGTTGCCAAGTTTGGAGACCTCTGCTTTAAGCACTTAGCTTATACCAGGGGTCGCCAACCTTTTGGACCTCAGGGACCACCAAACTCATAATTTTAAATCCTGGGTACCACTAATATGAATTTTGACTGATGGTGGTTTGCTGACATTGGTGGGAGAGAGAGAGAGATCTGATCTAATCTCTTCTACCCTCCTCTATCTCTCTCTCTCTCACTCTCACAAAAACAAACACACACAAACACAGAGAAAGGGGTGGGATTCAAATTTCTTAACAACTGGTTTTGGGGGCATGGCCTAATTTGTGGCTTAGTGGTCATGTGACTGACTGGACATGGCTTGTATGTAAATATAAATATTTATGTAAATATAATATTTTTTTATAAAAAAGAGCAACTTTTACTCAAAATCTGGCAAAGCAGGCAGGCAGATTGAGTTGCTCACAGAATCACAGATTCATTCAGAGATCTATCTATCTGCCATCGGCTATTTGAGTCTGCACTGACAAATAGAAGCTTCAGTCCTAAGGAAGGTTTGGCTCTGCTTAAAAGCAGAGCCAAAGATCTAAAGATTATTTAGAAAGCAAGAAATCCAATGGTTTTCCAAGGAAAAATAGCAACTTAGCAGGCAACTTTGCCAGGTAAGAAGTGAGTGGTGGGGAGGGTTCCTGCAGGCCATGTGGGCAGTTCAGCTTTGTGTTCCTGCGTAGTCTGGATTAACTGCTTTGAGAGGTGCTCTGGGGTGACATTTCTCTGCGGACTACCAAAATTTTCTTGTGGCTCACCAGTGGGCCATGGCTTATACTATGTAGAACTTTAGTTGTTTTTGTCAAGGCACCATGAGGTTCATCCTTTTTGCCTGTTTAGCAATAGCACTTAAGACTTGTATATCACTTCAAAGTGTTTTACAGCACTCTCTGGGCAGTTTACAATGTCAACATATCATCCCCAACAATCTGTGTCCTCATTTTACTGACCTTGGAAGGATGGAAGGCGGAGTCAACCTTTAACCAGTCAGGATTGAACTTCAGGCTGCGGGTGGAGTTTGCATGCAATACTCATTCTAAGCACTGAGCCTATTTTCCTGTTGCCTTTATCTATTCTCCCCCCCCCCCCTTCATTCACTTGAAGGAGTGATTTCATTCAGTCCTCTCTGATTCCCAGAAGACTGTTTGGACAAGTCCTTGCAGTTTTCTTGGCAAGGTTTTTCAGAAATGGTTTGCCGTTGCCTCCTTCCTAAGATTGAGAGAGATTAGCCCAAGAGAATCCAACCGGCTTTTTTTACCGAAGTTAGGACTAGAGGCCAGTTATTGTGCTCCAAACAGCTACCTACAGTTTCCTTCATACTGAAATATGCTGGCAATATAGGAATAAATAATGGAATAAAGTTATTATTCCATTAACATTTTAAAATTGGAATCTGTGTGATGAGTTCAGTTGGATGTGGTGTCCCTCCCATGGACTGGATGTAATCTAAGTGCCATGCTCTCTGATGTTGTAAAATGAGACTCTAGAAAAAGTGCAAAGAAGAGCAACAAAGATGATTAGGGGACTGGAGATGAAAACATATAAAGAAAGGTCATAGGAACTGGGTATGTGTAGTTTAATGAAAGGAAGGACTAGGAATAACATGATAGCAGTGTTCCAATATCTAAGGGGCTGCCACAAAGAAGAGGGGCGGGGTCAATCTATTCTCACGAGCACCTGAAGGAGGACAAGAAGCAATGGATGGAAACTAATCAAGGAGAGAACCAACTTAAAACTAAGAGACATTTCCTGACAGAACAGTTATTCAGTGGAATGGCTTGCCTTCAGAAGTTGTGGGTGCTCCATCACCAGTAGTTTTTAAGAAGAGATTGGACAGCTATTTGTTTGAAATGGTACAGGGACTCCTGCTTGAGCAGAGGATTGGACTAGAAGACCTTCAAGGTCCTTTCCAACTCTGTTATTCTGTATTTCTACGCCATGACTTCTTTAGCTGGACTGCAGAATCTTTGGCTTTGATAAGGTCTGGATTTTTTTTTAAGAGGAACTTTAATTATGAGACTTTAATTATGGCAAAGAAAATGGTGCCAAATTATATATTATTGGGCAGACTACGTTTGGATTCCAAAGTTCTGAAAAATTGAGGATGTAGGATTCAGAAGCATGCTTAACTAAATGAGAAATTTGTAATGGTGTTAGTATTTCCTCTTAAGCTGATGGAGGGGCTGGTTAGTAGTGATTGTGAAGGTTAATGTTTTAGGGTTTTTTTAAATTATAGTTTTTTATAATTTTTATAGTTAAGCTCTCAAGTCTTGATTAGAATTGACAAGAGCATTTAAAATTTGTTCAGATCTTGACAAAGCAACCCAATTTAGAAATAATGATCTTCTACTGTACCTTAGCCATATATCGTGATTATATTCTACAGGATATAGATCCTAATTTCTTTCATTATCTATACAGAGAAGCAAAAAGAAATGCTTTGATAGTCTAATGATCTCTCCCTCATTTAAAGCAGATATGAATAGCAGGAGAATAATGTGACTTCTGGGATTTGCCACAGATATTTATTGAATTGTGTACTTGTATTATTTCCTGTGTAATTCATCTTCAAGCGTTGCATGAATAATAAAATTAAAGTTATTAAAATTCAAGAATGAAACTACAGTGCTGCGAATATTTATAGATAGCATTATCCATTAAGAAAGTAAGTGAAAAACAGAGAAAAATTAATCCATAGTATTCACATAGAGATAAGTTTCGTCAAAAATAACAATGTTTAATAAGTGCATGATTTTTAGAAGAAACAGTCCTAAGATCAGAGATTAACTTGTTCCACCTATGACAGGAACTTCTATTATAGCCTTTGTGTGATCGCCTAGACTAGTAATAGAGAAGCTAAATTACCAAATCTCCAATTCTGGCAATCCCCTTTAAGGTTTTATATGCCAAAAATTAAACCATGAATTTGCTTCAGGAATAGTCAATGATACATTTTGTGGTTGGTAGGTCTGCTGGGGATATCTGTAGAAAATCAAATGTTTTCATGTTGCAGTTGCAAGGCTTTCTGGGAATGTGTTTGCAAATATGAATGTCATGAACCAGTGATACTTCAATGGCCTTAGGGATGCAAAAAAGAACAACCTTTGAGACTTTAAAAGATACACACATTGAAGTTGTTCCGTCCAGAAAAACGTGAGGTAGACCGGGTTCCAACAACAAAGTCTTTATTTCAAGTACAGTTGCAAAATGGAACATTGGCTCAAGCCGCGACAGCCCTTTTATACTTTTCTGTCTACCGGCTTGTAGCCAATGACACTCATTTGATATTGCCGCCTTTTTTGCGGCTTCGGGGATTGGTTCCTTTTGAACCTATCCCCATTTGTTCTTAGTAACCAATCAGAATGAGTTATTTGGAATCTACTATATTTTATACAGAACACCCCTCCCCTTTTAGTTCAGTCCTACGTGGTGATGTCGCGCAGGTAGGTGGGGCTTCTCTTGACTGGACTGGACTTGCGCGGTTCATTATCATTGGAGACTTCGACCGGTTCGGATGGGTTTGCTGTGTCTTCAGTCCTTCTCCATGGAACCGTCTGGAAGGGTGAGTCAGCCATTTTACTGCCGCCTGAGTTTCTTAGGCCGGCGGTTTTGCCACTCCCTCCCGTTTCCTCCGGGCAGGTCGAGCTGGCCTGGCTGGCCCCTTTGGATGGACTCTTCTCGCAACTTTCTTCAAACAGTGAGTCTTTTATTTGCTCTTTTTGCTTGTTACTGTTTTCGGAGTTTAATTTAAACGGTTCTTTATTGATTTCTCGCATTTCCCCCCCCTCTTTGGTTTGAATTTCGTCGTGTTTTTCTATGTGTGGTTGTGTGTTTGCGTTTCGTTCTATGTTTCAGGAGCGAAGCTGGTTTATGTGCCGCTTCCATTCCCTGCCGTCGTCTACCGTTAATCGGTAGGATTTGGGGCCTGTTATTTGTGTAATTTGTCCAGGTAGCCATAATGGGTCCCCGGTATAATTTTTTGCATAAACTAAGTCGCCTATTGCAAAGGTTCTGAATCGAGTGGAGGAGTCGGGGGGGTTTTCTGGTGTGAAATTTGGGTGCAATCTGTCTAAATGCGACCTTAGTTTCCTTCCCATCAGTAATTCTGCTGGGGTTTTGTTGGTTGTAGTACTGGGTGTGATATGTTGGAGAGTGAGTAATCGATTTATTTTAGTTTGGACGTCCCCAGTGTCCATTTTTTCTAAACCCTCCTTGGTAAACCTGACCATTCTCTCTGCCCTACCGTTTGCAGCCGGGTGGGCTGGCGCGGTTAGGGCATGTCTTATACCTAGGAAGGCTAGGTATTGCTCGAATTGGAGACTGGTTAATTGTGGCCCGTTGTCAGACACTAGGACGTCCGGTAGGCCATGGGTTGCAAAGAGTTTGTCAAGTTTTTTTATGACGGTTTCTGTTGTCGTAGATGGCATAATTTTTACTTCCAGCCAATTAGAGTATGCATCCACAACAATCAGAAACGTATGCCCCTTGGTAGGACCCGCAAAATCGATGTGGATTCGTGACCAGGGGCCTCTTGGGGTTTCCCAGTCTCTTATGGGTGCTTTTGGTGGGGATTGTTAGGGATAACATTGTTTACCCTAACTGGTTTAGGTGAAATAATAACTATGAATCATAGTTAGTGTATATTAGAGTGTATGCAGCTTTAACTGTGAAATAGCAATTAAAGGAGTGGTTATGAAAAACAATATAAAAGTAGCAAGTCTACAGCTTGCTCACTCTCTCTGGCTTTGATGATCCCTGATTACTGCTTGGAATCAAGACTGCATTGCTCGAACGGGAGAGACAACAAAGGACTGATTTGTAAGTGAACTGACATAGGATATTCTACATGGACTTTGCTAACTGAATATCCCTGAATGGACTGACTACATGGTAAATGACTATTGGACTGATATTTGACTATGCCATGAACTTATAATGGAATAAAAATATATTCTTGATAGCACAAGCGTATCTGTTATTTTTACTGTATGTTAATAAACATACAAGCTTAGCTCACTCATTTATCTGTGTGCCTATCTGACTAACGCTGCACATTCTGTTTAGCTTGTCTACCTAACCCTGGTTGGGGAGCCCAGGCTTAACAGGGATGGCCTGATTTTTTGGCATTTATTGCACGAGTTTACCCAGTATTCGATGTCCCTATCTATACCCGGCCACCAGACATAGCTTCGAGCAAGGCTTTTCATTTTAACAATTCCCGGGTGGTCTTCGTGAAGCATACCCATACCCTTGGTTTGTAATTTGTTAGGAATAATTACCCAATCACCCCACAATAAACAACCTTTTTGGATTGAGAGTTCAGTTTGTCTGGTCCGGAAAGGTTTAAAGTTCTCAGTTTTTTTGTTTTCCGGCCAGCCTTTACCTACCCAGTTAAGTACGCGGGCAGTCAATGGGTAGATCGGGGCAAGTCTCTATCTGCAATGCTGTCATCGTTGGTGCTGGGTCTTCCTCCGTTGATGGCAGTGGTGTTCTGCTCAAAGCGTCTGCATGGGAAATTTGTTTCCCTGGGCGATGTGTCAGAGTATAGGAATAGGCAGCTAGGAACTCTGACCATCTAGTCATTCGTGGGGACAGAATATTCGGTGTGGGCTTGTTTCCCGCCAAAATTCCTAGTAGCGGTTTGTGGTCTGTTACGATTTGGAAAGTTCTTCCATATAGGTACTCGTGGAAGCGTTTTACTCCGGCAACAATTGCTAGAGCTTCTCTGTCCAACTGACTGTAATTATGCTCGGTTTTGGACAGGGTCTTTGAATAGTATGCGACGGGTGCCTCTCTCCCATCAGGCAATTGTTGGCTCAGAATGGCACCGACTCCGAATGGCGAGGCGTCGCAGGTCACCATCAATGGCAGTGTGTTGCTAAACTGGATAAGAACGGTGTTTGATGTTAATAAGTCTTTTATTCCTTGGAAAGCTTTTTTTCTCTAAACCCCCATGTCCAAATTGTTTTCTTGTCCAGTAATCGATGCAATGGTTCTGCTGTTGTGGCTTTTTGGGGTAAGAACACATTATAAAAGTTTATCAGTCCCAAAAATGCCTGCAGCTCAGTTTTATTCTTTGGTTCTGGTGCATCTTTTAGAGCTCTTACTTTTTTTTCGGTGGGGTGTATGCCCTCTCCATCAATTAAATATCCTAAAAACTCGATGCGATCAGTCATTAGGCAGCACTTTTCTTTCTTTACTTTAAGGCCAGATTCTCTGAATTTATTTAGGACCTCTTTGAGTCTTTTTTTAAGCTGTGTTGCATCTTTGGCTGACATTAGGACATCATCGAAGTATGGCACGACCCCTTTTATGCCATTTAACAGGCGTTCCATTAGGCTCTGGAAAACGCCTGGGGCTACGCTTACTCCAAATTGGAGTCTGTTACATTTGGATGCCCCTTTGTGAGTCATTATTGTTTGTGCTTCCGCCGTTAAGCGGAACAGCTACTGGGAGCTGTTGGTACACCTGTGCCAGGTCTAGTTTGGCGAAAACTTTTCCTCCCCCAAGAGAGTGCAGTAGGTGTTGCACAACTGGCACCGGATACGCGCTCTGTTGCAACGCCTGGTTCAGGGTAGCCTTGTAGTCGCCACAGATTCGAACTGACCCGTCTGGCTTAATTGGTGTCACAATTGGTGTTTCCCATCTAGCGTCGTCGACCGGTTCTAAAACTCCTTGATCTATTAATTTATTTAGTTGTTCCTCTATTTTTTCCTTTAAAGCAAAAGGAACCCATCTGGCCTTTAGTCTTTTAGGGGTTATCTGTGGGTCTAGATTAAACGAAATAGTGGTTCCCCGATACTTGCCTAGGGAGCCGTCGAAGACGTCCTGGAATTCTTGGATCAGGTCTTCTTCCCAGTCAGTTGCGGCCACCCGGTCTACTCCGGTCATCCCGATGCCCAATGGTGCGAACCATTCGATACCCAGGAGGCTTGGTCGATCTCGGTCAACTATCGTTAATGGTAGTACTGTGACATGTTGCCTGTAAGCGATTCGAAAATGTCCCAGGCCGATTACAGGAATTCGGTTTCCCTGATAATCTTTGAGGGTTAGTTTTTGTCTCTGGAGTTCCTTAATTTTGATGTCTGGAATTAGTTTTTTGAGGGTGTCCCATGACACCATGGATAGGAACGATCCAGAATCAACTTCCATCTCGCAGGGGCTGTCTTCTATTTTTACAACTATTTTTACTTTCTTCCCGCTTTCCGTCTGAGCGCTTCCGATAGTGAAAGTTTGGTATGCTTTCTCCCGGTTAGTGGCTTGCCTGTTTCGCTGCCACTTTCTCTCGGAGAGTCTTGGCTCAGGCTTTGCTGGGGAGTCGTTTCGTCTCTTTGGGCTGTAATTCTTTTTGTTTCTGCAGACTTTCTCGATATGCCCCCTCTTCTTGCATGCTCTGCAAATGGCATCGATGAATCTGCAATCGGCTCGGGGATGGTTTCCCCCGCAGCCAGCACATTCCCGCCAATTTCTATTTTCACACCCTTTCTTGTTAGCGTATAGGCGGTGGATTTCGTCATCTTCCTCCCCGGATTCTGACGTTTCCTCGATGTCGTCGTAATGAGTGGTTGTGGGAGGTTGTTTTTTTCCTCTGGCCGGGCTTTTTTCATCATTGCTTGCATTCATTTGTTTCATCTTATCAGCCGATTTTTTGGCGGCTTCAGCAGCCGAGGCTTCTGCAATAGCTTCGGCTACTGATATGTTGGGTTTGTTCAGTAGCTTGCTCTGTATGGTTGAGTCTCTTAACCCCAATATCACTCAATCCCTCATCGCTTCATCCAAGTTAAGAAACTTGCACGCTCCCCCTATTTGGCGTAGTGCGGCTACAAAATCAGCGATGGTTTCGCCTTCTTTCTGGTCTCTCCAATAAAACTCGTGCCGCTTTATTAGGTTTGACACCACTGGTGCATAGTGGGCCTTTAATGTTCTTTGGAGCTCGGTCCACATCAATTGTTTGACATCTCGGGGCTTTGCCAAAGCCTTGGCTATTTTAAAAATCGCGGGCCCACAGTGAAGACAGCTCTTTTTCGCTGGTCTGAGATTTCCTCCATCTCATTGCTCTCTAGGTACATCTGGAAACAGTCTACGTAAGATTCCCAATCTTCTTCATTGGGGTTGAAGGGTGCGGGCGGCGCATTGTTTCCGGCCATTTCTCTTTGTCTGTCTCGTCTGTCTCCGCGTACTCAGTCTTGCGTTTAGGACGATCCCACCTTCGTCGCCAGTGTTCCGTCCGGAAAAACGCGAGGTAGACCGGGTTCCAACAACAAAATCTTTATTTCAAGTACAGTTGCAAAACGGAACATTGGCTCAAGCCGCAACAGCCCTTTTATACTTTTCTGTCGGCCGGCTTGTAGCCAATGACACTCATTTGATATTGCCGCCTTTTTTGCAGCTTCGGGGATTGGTTCCTTTTGAACCTATCCCCATTTGTTCTTAGTAACCAATCAGAATGAGTTATTTGGAATCTACTATTTTTTATACAGAACAGAAGTGTGTATTGAATTGCTTGTTCATCTTGACCAACATGTATTTTCTGACTTGTTGGCTCTTATATCTTAAATTACAATACAGGTAAACCTTAAGAAAATGTTTTTGAGGTGTTTTTTTTTAAAAAAGTTCTTGTTATGGATCATCTTCCATACTTCTGGTTAATAGGTGCATTCACATCTGACTGAAACAGTGGCTAAATGTGTGCAAGCAACCCTTTCTATGTAACATAGAATGTAATGAAAAAAATGGAATATAGAAGGCTGGCTCCCTTTATATAACTGAGAAAGCTAATATAGTGTCCTTTCTTCTCTTCATCCTTTGTGTTATTGATAATTATTGCATTCTTGATATTAATGGTATAGTTGACATGGCTGTCCAGATTTGTTAAAGGATTTATGTTATGCAATATTTGCATTCACATCATAGTGTATAGTTTATATAATGTCAACTCATAAAATATTTCTCTGGTCTTTTGGAGTTTCTAGCAGAAAGGGAGGGGGAGTAGTGCAGCAGCTTACAAAACTGAAACTGCATTCCATAAATGTTTTCATGGATAGTTTCTAAGCGACCAAAGATTGTACTGCACAAAATTCTAACTGGAGAGTATGATTGATAACTCTTTGCTATGGATGTGTTCCATTGGAAAATATGAATTATGATACACCCAGGGGGTGGGAGGAAAACCAGGGTCAAGGGTGACAATGAATGATGTGTCTCAGAGTTGGCATCACCCAGGTAGCACTGGCATGTTTACTCCTAATAAATCTTATTTAAGCTTTGAAAATCCAGCTAGAAGCTCATGATTTAAATGGGGGTAATTACCAGAGCCATGACAAAGGGATTATTACTATAAGGTTGTTTCCGTTTCCCTACTCTTCCCTTCCTTTTTGCAATTTTTTTTCTAGTCATAAAACAATACAATTTATCCTTTCTTTCAAATTCACCTTGTTTCTATAGCAAGGGCTACCAGATAAGCTTTCTTACTGGGAGTTATAAAATATGAAATCTGACATATGAGCAATACTTATCTAAACTGGAAGTTTTATCATTAGAAATAAATGGAAGTAATTTTTTTAACAGGCTTCAATATGTTTTGCAAAAAACCAACAATGTAAAATTGTGTCAAGGAGGCCAATGAGTTGCAACAGATCTCAAGTCTTATGTTTCCCAGATTCATATCTTAGATTATGTCAAGCAGCATTTGATTGGTTTTTAGTTGATGTTGCATTTCCTATGAAAGATCAGGCTTATCATTCGAGAGTTCACATTCATGTAATGTGATAATTGGATAAAAGTTGCAGCCCACAACATTTTTACCAGGCTCCATCTGTTCCCTCGTATCTATCTTTGTAAAAGGCATGTCTAATTATTTTTCAACAGAACTTACTTGGAAAGTTGCAATTCATTTTGGCAAGACCAAAAATAAAATAAAAAGAAATGTCAAAAATGTAGGGACCAAAGTATTTCATAGATTTGGGTTTTAGAGTCTATAACATGGTGTTGTTGTTTTTTTTTCAATCTCACTTTGAGGCACAATTCAAAGCATGAGTTTTTCTCCCAAATTGAGTTCACTTAATGGGGTTTAAAGGTGTAACATCATGCCAGCAGTTTTAATCTGTTAATTGCTCTCACACTTGCAGGTGTTTGGTTTAGATATAGATTGTGGCATTATCAGTTTTTGGAAATCCTTTGTTCCTAAATTTGTATTGATTATAATTGATGGTTATTTGATTATGCTGGACCTTGAATAAATGGAATCTCCTCTCTAAGTGAATTTCTGCCTGACTGTTTGGATAAAGTCTCTAGGGAAAGAGCACACCTGAACTGAAAACTGAACAGGAATCTGATTACATTGCCAAATAGTGATTCAACCTTACTTATAAATATTGTATCTCAATAAATAAAATCATGAA
This sequence comes from Laticauda colubrina, assembly GCA_015471245.1. Classification (NCBI taxonomy): domain Eukaryota; kingdom Metazoa; phylum Chordata; class Lepidosauria; order Squamata; family Elapidae; genus Laticauda; species Laticauda colubrina. The sequence goes on from BLBF01000040.1 coordinate 15,643,563, forward strand.
ACACTATGTTCCATAATGGGGCATGATTGAGACATTGCTTTCCTGGATTGCTTATTTTTGTTAATGTAATGTCTTTTTACTATGGTTTGTGTTGGATGATCTGTTGTATAACTCTGGTGATTTTGGCTAAAAAATATATTTGAAAAATTCATCATGACTTCTTTGGGGTTTTGCTGGTTGGAAACCTCTTTGTCTTTGCTTTTCTCATTTGGGGGAATGTGAAGCTAGACATGGATGCATGCCATGTTACGGGTGATCTCTAATGTCAGAAATAAATGTCAGGACCCTGGAGCACAACCTGTCTTATTTATGCAAGTAAAAGTGTCACATTCAGCCTTGTATGCAATGTTATCAATCAGGCCGAGAAGTTCAGTTTTTATAGGCTGCCTATGAACAAATAGTCATGCCTCCAGACTTCACAGGACTGAGCAATCATTACTGTTGAGGTAATTCCCTGTTAGGAGAATGAGCGCACACAGGGAGATGTAGTGAGAGTGATGAAGAATAACACACAACCAGCACACAGATACACTTGATAGTAAAACGTAGGTTTTTACTTCCAGTAAAACTGTTAAGCAAAGTCCAAACACAGTCCAAGTCATTCACAGTTAAAGCAGTCAATTTTCAGTCCAGGGATAATCCAAAATCAAAGTCCAGTATCATAAACAGTTTAGTAACAGACTTACATCAAATCCAAGAATAATGATGATCAGTAACAGTCAAGGAAATGCAGGAATGGCAACACTCTCCAGAAACAACAGAAGAACAGAACAACCCAGGTTTCTGGCTCCATCTTATGACCGTTTGGGGAAACCACACCCAATTATAATTTTATCATTCCCTTAAAGAGACAGTATTAAAATGTCTACCCTGGTTTATGTATTTTCCAACCCAACTGTTAGGTGACTTACATTCCTAACATACCTCTCCTAATCACAAACTTTAATGCCAAATGCTGATAGAATTGGAACCAAGATTTCATCACTAAAAAAAAAAAAAAGTAAGTGGTATCTACATTAGAGGTGTGAGCTTCCCTGAAAAATTTGGTCTGGGAAATCTTCCAAAAGTACCATCTGCAAATTATAATAATTTGTATAGAGTTCTTTGCTTAGTTTCCCACCCACCCAAACTTTCTCTGACTTTGCTATTTGCAATTACTCTGTGCAAGTATGTATATGTTTCATATCTAATGTGGGATGCACTGCTTTCTAGACAAAAATTAATAGCTGGATGTGATTTTACTCTACTGTTGGACCATATACAAGTGTGTGTGTGTGTGTGTGTGTGTTTGCGCATGTGTGAGTTATAGTTATATAGTGTATGAAATGTGTGTGTGTGTGTGTGTGTGTGTGTGTGTGTAAAACTGAAATTTTTGGTTTTGATTGTAGTCAGCTACCAAAAACTAGACATTCTTTGGATTTACTGAAGAGGAATGGGATAATGTTGCACTTGAGTCCTTGAGTTATGACAGCAAGTGGGACTGGAATTGCTTCCTCTAAACAATGTGATCATAAACTGTGATGTCATGTGATCACATTGCTTATCAGTGGCAATCCCAATTGCTGTCATAAACCCAAAATGCACAAGGCATTAAGTAGAAAGTGATGGGAGTCATGGGTGAGACCCTGGCACAGGCTGCATGTAAATTGGGGGAGCCAGGGAAGGGGCTGCCGTAGCACCATGTGATTGAAGGAAGGCCATGGATAGGTAGGTGCAGTGGCACACAAGTGCAGGAAGGCTGTGGGGTGGAGGGATTGGTGCTGCCTGACTGTGTTTGGGGGGGGGGAATCTACTAATGCAGGGGTGTCGAACTCAATTTCATTGAGGGCCACATCAGGATTGTGTTTGACCTCGGGAGACAAATAGGCATAGCGTGGGTAGGCATGGCCATCTCGATGTCTCTCTTGTCAGGGGCACCTGGGGTGGCCCAGGGCTGTGGGGGAATCCATTGTCTTCAACAGAGGAAGGCAAGACCAGGGAGAGCAACTGTGACAGCCTCTTGCAGCCCTATATTGGGCCCACAGGCCTTGAGTTTGACATCCCTTGTACTAGAGTGACTTGCAACCATCCCTGATGGCTTCCCCTTTGACATTGCTTGTGGAAAGCTGACAGGGAAAGTCAAAAATGCTGATTACATGAGCACCAGAGCCTGTGGTGGCCAAAACTTTAAAGAAAGCCCATTTTTTTCTAGTGCTCCTGTACATCTGAGCTGTCAGTGAATGAATGGATGTAAGCTAAGGGCTTATCTGTACAGTAATTGGATGGTTTCAATATAGAACCTAATTTATCTCTCAGATTGTTAAAGGGACGGTCTTCCTCTAGTTTTTACTGACGGATTGTATAAAGCAGCTACCCACTTGCTTGACAACTGAAGAATGTGCAGGTAGCCAGAACATAACTCTTCCCTCTCAGGAGCTGAGGATGCCCTTAGAGAGAAGCTAAATCCCTAGATCCTAGTTCACTGAACACTGAACTTACTCAATAGCAATAAAATACTGGTCATCAATTGAAGAGTATAAATGGAAATCCAAGGAGAGAGAGAATGCCAGCTGAAGAAGTCCCATTGTAAGATAAGGGTAAATCACAACATTTTTGTTGCAGATCTCACTTGAAAGACTGTTAAATCCATTCTTCTCTGAACAAAAAAAAATGGTGTCCAATATTATTCTTACTTTGGCTCCTTCTCTTTTTTTTTACTGGCAAAATTGACACTTGTCAATTCTGGAACAAAAACAGCTGCCCTTTGCAAGAATATTCAGTCGGAAGATGCAAGCAGTAAAAAGATTTGTATGTTATCATTTAAAGGCCCTGTCACACTGCCCAATGGATGCAAAACGTTTTTAAAAAGGACACAACGGACGAGAAAAATGTTCCATCCGTTGTTATCCGCTCTCAAAAGGGGCAAAAATTTGCATAACCAGAGCGGATAACACGGAAAGGAATGGACGCGGGGAGGACACAGAGCGGATGGAAAGCGGATGCGGAACGGAAGCCCAGCGGATGGAAGCGGATGAGAGCGGATGGCACATTCGCAAGGCTTCCGGGGGGCCTCAGCAAAGCGGACGCGGAATGGATGAAGTGGATGCAGAGCGGAAATGGAACAGATGAAGCGGATGCAGAGCGGATGCACAGCGGATGAAGCGGATGCAGAGCAGAAGCCTAGCGGATGCACAGCGGAAGCCTAACGGATGCCGAGCGTTAATTGCGCATGCGGGGGGGATGCATTGCGTAAGCCCCGCGGATATAAAGGAAGCAGCTCCCAAGCAGGTCACCATTCGGAGGAAAGACCTGCTGCCGGATACATCGAGTCCTTGCCTGCCCTGCCTGCATGCCTGACTGCAAGCCTTGCTGCCAGCCTTCCTGCCAGCCTGCCTCCCAGCCTCCTGGCCAGCCTCCCTGCCAGCCTTGCTCTCTTCTCTGCCTGCCTGCCAGCCTTGCTGCCAGCCTGCCTTCCTGACAGCCTTCCTGCCAGCCTTGGTGCCTGCCTGCCTGCCAGCCTTCATGCCTGGCTGCCTGCCAGGCTTCCTGCCAGGCTTTCTGCCAGCCTTGGTGCCTGCCAGCCTCCCTGCCAGCCAGCAACCCCACAACCATGGGAAAGAAGCGAAAGCCTCAGCAACCTGCCGCCATCCCTGGCAAGAGGGACAGGGCCACCCTCCCGCCCCATGTCCCTGACTCTGCTTCAGCTGGGGCTTCTGCTGCTCGGGCTCACTCTTCTGGTGCTGGAGCTTCTGCTGGCGCTGCTCCTGGTGCTGGTGCTTCTGCTGGTGCTTACTCTGCTGGTGCTGCTCCTGGCGGTGGTGCTTCTGCTCGTGTTTACTCTGCTGAAGCTGCTCCTGGCGGTGGTGCTTCTGCTCGTGCTTACTCTGCTGAAGCTGCTCCTGGCGGTGGTGCTTCTGCTCATGCTTACTCTGCTGAAGCTGCTCCTGGCGGAAGTGCTTCTGTTGCTGCATACTCTGCTGAAGCTGCTCCTCGTCCTGCTGGTCCTGCTCGTTCTGCTCTTGCTCCTGGACTTTCTCGTCCTGCTCATGCTCCTGGTCTTGCTCGTCCTGCTCGTCCTGCTTGTGCTCCTGGTCTTGCTGGTGCTGCTGGTGCTTACTCTGCTGCTGCTGATCCTGGTCCTGCTGCTGCTGCTGCTGCTGCTGCTGATGATGATGATCCTGCTGCTGCTGCTGCTGAAGATGATGATGATGATGATCCTGCTGCTGCTGCTGATGATGCTGATTATGATCCTGCTGGTGCTGCTGCTGGTGGTGGTGTGGAGGAGCATCCCCCTACTACCTGGAAGCCCCTCTGATGAGGGCCCATCTGGTCCTGCCAAAGGGAGGAAGAGGCGTATGCGGGGACGGGAGAGGAGGCAATACTCCATTGAGGAGGAGCACGAGGATGAGGTGCTGGAGTGGCTGAGAGAGAATGACTATCTGTGGCGGAAGGGACACCGTCTCTACAGGGACACCAAGCGGAAGCATGCTGCTTGGAGAGAGAAGGCAGAGAGTATGGGCTACACCTCGGAGGTGCTCCTCGGCTGGTGGAAGCACATGCACACCTGGTACGGGAAGCTGCACCTGAAGAAATCTGGCCAGGCCACAGTTAAGCTGACGGACAGAGAGACCTACGTCATGGCCAGGTGCAGCTTCCTGGAGGGTGAGATCCGCCACCGAGGAGCACCAGCAGCCCCTCTCACTACCCTCTCTCTCCGGCAGCCTGCTGAGAGCCAGTCCTCTTCCGGCCGAGAGTCAGTCCTTGTCTCCAGGCAGGTTTCTATGGAGCGTGCCACGGCGGAGAACCCGCGGACAGGTGTTTTAACCATGGTGGAGCGTGTGGAGGACTCCCTGGTGCGGTAGGAGAAAGGAGACGGCGCGTCCACCACAGCCCTACCCGCATCCACCCCCAGCTCCACCTCCACAGAAAGGCAGAGAGCCAGACAGCCAGACACCTTCCCAGTCCAGGCACAGAGTCATCGGAGGACACCGTTGCCACCGGTTCCACTGATGCCACCGATGCCACCCACGACACTGATGCCACCCACGCCAATGATGCCACCCTCGACACTGATGCCACCCACGCCAGTCCTCACCCAGCTGCAGACCAGATAGCTCCACTACACTGCTCCTTCCTCTACCCCACAGCCAAGCCCGGCCTCATTACATCTGTCATCAGTACTGGGGCTGACGCCCCATGGCATGGAGGAAGGAGCTCTCAACATCACGGGTCTGAGCCAGCTGTCTGAGAGCTTTCTCAACACACCGTCACCTGTTCTCTCGGGGCCAGGCTCCCCAATGGTGCTTCAGACAAGCACTCCAGCACCAACCACCTCCACAGCACCTGGACCCTTCACCCCTGAGACTGGGCATACCTCCAAGTGACCGTGAAGACTGCCAGAGACTGGGTGGCTGGCTACCTGTGGACTTTATTTGGACACTTGACTTGGGTCATTTTTATTTTACAGCTTGTTGTTCAATAAAGTTTATCTTTGATTCACACACTTGCTTCATTTCTTTTTTTTAATAAAGTCTTGGTGGAAACTATTAGAATTGATTTAAGCCTTTGCATGCTTGTGGGATGGGTTAAGATAGCAGTGGGGTGTGCAGGGATACCTATGGGATGGGTAATAGCTGTGGGATAGATAAACCTCCAGTGCAAGCGTAGTGGGACTGTATGGTCCACCCTCCCAGGGGCCACACTTATGGCCCTTTATTATCAATAATAATGTAATAATCATCCACACATGTCAACACAAACACAACTCTTAATTAAATGCCCTGTTCATTATAGGCCCACCCAACATACATGGCCCAATCTCATCCGTGTGATGAGACAGGCGGAAGGAAGCATCCATTAAGCATCTATCATCCTGTCTTGCCACTCCACCGCTCCAGCTGGGGAGTTGCACTAGTGTTTCAGGAGGTTGTGCTGCTTCTTCCCTTCACGTGAGGCTCTGTTGGGGCCTTGCACATCCTGAGTGTCTATCAGGTTTCGCCCTTGCCTCCATTCCCCAGGCTCCATGTCCGGATTGCCTTGTTGGAGGTCCACGAGCCTGTTCTGCAAGACTGGGTAGCGGGTGCGCATGAGATTGTGCAGGATGTAGCAAGCTTCCACGATCCTCCTCACGGTCTGTGGGCGATGCTGCATGGTGGTGAGAAGTACCTGGAACCTGTTGGCCAGGATACCAAAGGCGTTCTCCACCACCCGCCTTGCCCTGGACAGCCTGTAGTTGAAGATCCTCTCTTCACGGGTGAGGAGTCTGGAGGTGTAGGGCTTCATGAGGTAGGTTCTGAGGGAGAAGGTGTCATCCCCCACGATGAAGTAGGGCACATGTTGCGTGTCGTTGAGCAGGGGGTCTGGATCTGGGAAGCCCACGATGAGGTTGCGTTCCAGCCCCTCCTTGAGGTCACTGGCATTGTATACCTGGGCATCTGAAGATGAGCTGTTGCCTGAAGCATCGATACACATGAACTTGTAGTCAGCATCGACCATGGCAAAGAGGATGATGCTGAAGAAGCCCTTGTAATTGAAATAAGTGGACCCTGACTTGGCTGGCGCTTTGCAGGCCACGTGCTTGCCATCTATGGCTCCAATGGTGTGGGGGAAGTTCCACCTATGATACCACTGCTCTGTAACTTTCTTCCATCCTTCTTCAGTGGTGGGGCACTGGAGGAGCTCCTCCATGTATTCTTCGATGATGGCCTGCACCACTTCTCTGACCACAATGCTGATGGTGTTGTGTGGCACCCTCCAGCCATACTGCATGCTCCTGTAGGTGGTCCCTGAGGCCAGGTGGCGCAGAGTCAGTGCCACCTTGAGCCCAGGGTCCAGGCTGGGGCGGAAGTTGGTGTTTGCCTTGGTCAACCTGGGTGTCAGCCGCTGCACAACTTCGTCAAACATGGCTGGAGGCATCCTCATGAAGTTCTGGAATGCACGAGTGTCTTTGTTCCTGAGCTGCACCATCAGCTTGTTGTACAGTCCATACTCTGCTCTTTTCCCGATCCATCTTCGGACCCAGACGCTTCTTGGCTGCCTCTTTTTCTTCCCGTAGTAGAGTTCACAGAGCCTGTAGATGGCTTCGCACTGTTGCAGAACGATGGTGGCTGCCAAAAGGACTTTGTTACGATCCACGGTGGACATGACTGGATGCTGTGGAAGAGCAAGAGTCAGATGAAGGCTGCAGAGGTCTGCACAGCTGGGCTGCTGGTCTGAAAGTGAGCTCCAGATGAGTTTCTCCCCCTTTTTATAGGCAGTATAGGTTTTCCACTAGGTGTCCCTTTGCATCCTCTAGGCATCCTCTGGACATCCTTAATATCCAAGATAGGTCCCCTCTGCGAATGTTTTTTCCGTTTTAAATGCTTTGTTTCCGTGCTGCATCCGCTTGGCATCCGTTCTGCAAATGTTCTGCATTCGTTCCGCTTCCTCCCTGCGTCTGTTTACCGCTGGAGCGGATGGAGTTGCGCGGATGTGAAGCGGATGCCTAGCGGATATAGCGGATGCATAACTGATGCAGAACAGATGCCTAGCGGATGCAGAACGGACGCATTGGATACATTTTCCGCTCAAAAAGTTTTGAGCAGTTCAAAACTTTCTGAGAGAATGAAATGTCAATAGACGGATGCTGGATGGATAGAGAGGATGCAAAACGGAGGCAGTGAGTACAGAATGGATACATTGCGTTAATCAACGGATGACAAGTGTTTTCCTCCGTTTTACATCCTCTTTCCATCCGTTGGTGCAGTGTGACAGCGGCTTAAGGTGAGGGTAAGGAATGAACTAAATTAGTTCTCCCAGAACTTACATTTATAATAATTATATAGATTTCTTAACCCAGTTGTAAATATGGCAGTGATAAATTTAGCACTGATATACTTTTTTTAAAAAGAATAAAAATTAGAGGAGTTGTACAGAGGACATTTTCCTGGAAATGGGAGATTTATTTGATGTGATGCTCGAAGGTAGCATTAAGACCTTGGATTATGAGTTGATGCCTTTTATGAGATTTGCTCACAGAAGTTTTCATTTATTCAGAGACAACATTAGAAATACAATGAATACAGCTGGTCTTCAAAGAGAATGCCTGTTCAATTCCTCTATCTGGATTCATCTGAAAATGTTGGATTGGATTACACTGGATGGTATTTAAAGTGCTGAAATTTAGGGAATGGGCTTATCTTGAGCATTGCTGCTTCTTCCAGGACATTTTGAATATTATGGAATCTTAACTCCTATCAGCTTCAGTTAACGTAACCATTGGTCATCGACAGAAATGTTTATGACTAGTCTATGACTAGTATCATGTAGAAATAGGAATATTTTAAATAGATTTCATAGATATTTTTTCAAAATTTCTTGTAGAGGATGCTGAAATTCTCCTATATGGAATGGAATCTCTTTTCCCTAATTTAGCAGACATATTCAAAATATTTTGAGCTCAAAATGTGATTTGCAAATACTCTGTTTTGCAAATACACTATTCAAAACAACATATCTGGATTGCAACAATCCAGATAACCTTTAGATAGCAACTAAGAGGATACGATAAACTCTTAACTCTACAATTTTGCAACCCAGTAAAGAAATGTCTTCTTCTACCTTCATGATATATTCAGGCCTCTTGCCCAAAGAGGTTGCTTAACCTTTGTTTGGGAACAGCAAGATCTTACTATAGCTTGAAGATTTCATTGCAATTTCCATGCTTTCAATTCCCATCTTGGCAGAAGAATGTGTTCAATGATTATTGAGCATGGCTGAATGAGGAACCAGCTGGCCCTGGGTTGCGTGTCAGTGACTGGAATAAGCGTGTGGGAAAGATAGGCTGTTGAAATAAAAATGAGTAAATCACTTTCCCAGTTACATTAGCCTAAGGTTCAAACAGGCTTGCTGATCTTGGACCCATGCAGTGTGACTGAGAACAGTATCTAATGAGTTATTTAAAAACTATAACTTCCCCATCTGCACAAAAAATAATGCTGTTTCTAGGCTATTGTAAGCTTCAGTGTGTGTGTGATCTCAATGTGGAGCAGTTCTTACATAGAGATCTTGCTGAACTACTATTACAGTAGTGGGATTCAAAACATTTTACTACCAGTTCTATGGGCATGGCTTGGGGCATGGCGTGCTTGGTAGGCATGGCAGGGGAAAGATACTGTAAAATCTCCATTCCCACCCCACTAACCTATTTTCCAGCTCAATTCTCCTGTGCAAGGCAACAAAAGAAGACCCAGCCTATCAGCTGGGACTCGGGAGGCAGAGAATAGATGGGGGCAGGGCCAGTCAGAGGTGGTATTTGCTGGTTCTCTGAACCAGAGGTGGTATTCAGCAGATTCTGACCGGTTCTGGAGAACCGGTAGTGGAAATTTTGAGTAGTTCAGAGAACCAACAAATACCACCTCTGACTAGAAATTTTACAGTATCCATCCCCAGCCATGCCCACCAAGCCACACCCACAGAATCAGTAGTAAAATAAATTGAATCCCACCACTGCTCTGAACTACTCAAAATTTCCACTGCCGGTTCTCCAGAACTGATCAGAACCTGCTGAATACCACCTCTAGATTATTACCAGAAAACTTTACAAGGTAGTCCTCCTTCAGTGACAGCCTCATTTAGTTATCATTCACACTTACAACAGCAATGAAAATGTAACTTTACATACAGCCCTCACTTTAATGCCTTTCACAGGTCTGTCAAATAATGGAAGATCATAAGCAAGTTAAGATTTTACTAAGCAACACTTCCCTTAATGGTCAAGTTTCTGGCCCCATTTGAAGACAATCTATATTGTTACCTACCTTGGCTAGGGTTTCTGGGAATTGTAGTTGAGCAACATCTGGAAGACAGTGTTTCTTCAGATGGGTAATAGTTAAGTAGCTTTATTACTTTGTAAGTAATTTATGATGTTTCATACATTTGAACTTCCACATATGATTTGTATCTAGGGACCATTTGGAAGACTGCCAAGACCTAGAGAAGTGTGCTGATATAATAAAATAGAAAGTTGTAAATGAAAATAAGGCGTTTAGCAAATAGTTACGCTGCAACAGGCTCCTTGGAGTGCTAACTGCTCATGTGAATAAACTCAGTGGAAAGTAGGTCATGTAGTAAGAACAGATTAGGCCCTGGTTCATGTTTTATTGACTTTAGTTTTTCAGCTAGATTGGCTTTTTTTTCCAGTTAAGAGTGTTTTGTCATTTTAATGACTTCTTTAAATAAAAGATGGATTGGGGAACTTAGATTTCTCCCCTTTATTTGTTCCATTTTGTGCTCCATATTCGGGAAACTGAAGTGGTGATGTATATCATTTTTCTATTCATTGTGTTTCATTTTGTCAATTTTTAACAATCATTACAAAAACAGCTCTGCTCAAAATGGCAACTGCTCAGATCAAGTTTTTTCTAAGAGGTTGAAATTTATTTTCTAGTGTACATAGACTGGGGTACCAAGCCCTCTTCCCAAAGCAATCCTGAAATTACTTGCTGATAATTCATGACCAATCGATTTGTGGTTTTGTCTGAATGTTTAGAGAAATTTATTCTAATGGGTCCAACTTTGTGCCTTTCAAATGTATGCTTTTTGTTTATTTTATTATAAAATTAAATTAAACACTCTCAGTAGCTTACAAGATGCTGTAGTCCAATCGCATCTAGTTGATGAATGATATTTCAGACCTTCTTGATAAAGTTAGGAATGGTGCATTTGCTTTCCTGAAAGACAGTTTGCCTGATGCAATCAATCTTATCTATGTTCTTTGCATTATAGAAGAACATGGGATACATTCAGGTGGTGTCGAGGAAGTAATAGTAAGTAATAGTAAGAAGGACCAATTGCTTTTCAGTCTTTTGGCTAAGTGTACTGATGAGGATCCTGTGGTTTAGCCATCTTTATCATAAATTAACTCATGCTGAGTGGTCCAGAAATGACTGATCAGCAATATTTCTGAGAATTGTCTGGATCTATGCCATCTTATTCTGAATAAAGCCCTTCTTGGTGAAGCATTTCCTCTGTTTTGGGATAAACAATCCCTTCATGTCACTGAAGAGAAAAGTGGGTGGATTTTGTTATAGACATATGCAAGCATGAGGTCCATTTAGATATAAGACAACTGGGGGGGGGGAACCTATAGTAAACAAAAAGTGATTATGTTCCCAGACAGTCTTCTAACTGAATGCACAGATAATAGATGGCAAGAAGAGTGAGTCTGCATGACTTTATTTTCTATCAGGTTTCAAGCTTCTACACCTGCCTGAAGAGGACAGAAGTTGTAGCTTTTATCGAGGAGTAAGTTTGCAGTACAAATTTCTGTTGTACCTGTACTTGCTAAACCTGATTTCAGGTGTACAGGTGTTACAATGAAATAAAAGTAACAGAGTTCCACTGCATCCAAACTAGGGGTGGCTAAATGGGTGGCGGTGGATTATTTTCTATTCACTTTTCTTATTTTTCGCCAAGACTCTATAGTCAAACTCTCGGCTCACGGGCAGGATGTGTCATGGATTGGCCACACCCATGCTTGGTTTAGGAAAGGGGGGGAAAGTCCCAATACATCATGTGATGCCACCGTGATGACATGAGACCTGCTCTATAGGGTTCAATTAATGGATGCATAAGACAAGAAATCCAGCCTTCCTTATTTGCAGCTCAGTTTACAAAAATACAGGCATCTTGATGTTCTCCAAGGAATATGGATTTCTTTGGGCTCCAAGGTCTGGATTGTAAAAAAGCAATGTGGCCATTAGGTGGCAGTAGAGAATTAGATTTCTTTCCCAAGTATCTTTTTGGTGCCATCTACTGGTACTAGGGCTTTGGATTTTTGTAGCCAGATTTGACAGCCATAAGATTTCTATTCTTATGTGTTCCAGTAACATGGCCCAACTTGGGAGTTCTTCTCAGTATATCTGGAGGATATTATATCGGCAACTCTTGCAATTAATATGCGTCCTCCTTATACACAACCAATATAAATTAAACAAGTATTCCTCAACTTGGCAACATGCTGGCTAGGAAATTCTTAGAGTTGAATTCCACATATTTCAAGTTGCCAAATACTCCTCTTGAACTATAGTTCATTATCCAATAATAGAGAGGTAGTATATGCTTTTCTTCAACTCAAAGTCTTAGAAAAAATGTGAATTGTATTGGACTTATTGTATTTAATCAGACAACCGTTGATGAGATGGTATGAAGAAACAAATGTGGATGTTTGACCCAGGACCAATCAGTGTTAATTTGTGGGATGAATTGGGATAGTTAAAAAGACATGGTAATTTTTTATGAGTTAATTACAATAACAGTTTGTTAACAGAGGGTTTTGGAATTTTAAATTTGTCTTTTTTATTATTGTTCTAGCTGTTAACTATTTTGTTATTAATAGCATATACAGGTGACAAGTTAACAACTTGCAAATGAAATTAGTAGTTTAAAATTCTTCGGGCCTGTTTGCCAAAAGCTGGGAATAATATTGTAATCCATTGATCAGCATTCAACTGGGGGGGGGGGGGTTATGTGTTAGTGTTTTTTTAATGCACTTTTTTTCTTTTTTATATCTTGTAGTTTTTTTTTTGTTTCTTTAAAAATTGGTGTTTTGTATTTTAACTTTTTTGAATAAAATAAAAATAGATTTAAAGAAAAAAAAATGAGAGTGAGTTTGGTGTTCCTTCTGACACAGAAAGAAAGCAAGATCCTGCAATGAAGTCTTTGTCTTCTGGGTAAATCAGTTTCGTCTCCCCTTCCTATCATTTTGTGGCTGAAACCTGAAAAGTATTCAACCCCTGTTCAATTATTTCCTACAAGAATCCAGGATTTAGGAAATACCTTTGTACCAGGAGTAGGATTCAAAAATCCCAGCAATCGGTTTGCCCAGTTACTGGGTGGATGTGGCCATGTTGGACATGGCCTACTGGAATTTCCTGTTTCTGGCTTTTGGTGGGCCTCCAGAGATCAGGGGAGGCGATTTTCGCCCTCCCAAGGGTCTGGAGGCCTCCCCTGGGCCTCTGGAAGGGTGAAAACAGAAGGCCTGTTTCCCTTCTCCCAGAGCCTCCATGCAGACTCTGCACTTACCTCCATCAAAAATGGGCCACGTGGAGACTCCTGGGGGGGGAGGGCTGGGGGGGGGGGGACCACCTGGTCAGTTAAAATATTGGTTCGGCGAACCAGCTGTAACTTTAACATCTGGTTCACTTGAACTGGTCCGAACCAGTAGAATCCCACCCCTGCTTTGCACCTTAAGTCAAGGGTCATCAACCTGTGTGCCATGGTCCACTACTGGGACAGGGACTAATTGCCACTGGGCTGCATGAGTGGGAGGGGCAGTACATGTGCCTCCACATGGGCACAGCCCCACTCGTACGAACCTCATGGGCACTCATGGGCCCACATGCAAGCCTTGTTGAGGGCCTCACAGCCCCATTTGCAGAAATATCACCGCAAATAGTCATAGACCCTCTTGCATGTCCACACACATGTACTTGCCCCTCACACAAAAATATCCACTCTTGCCTCCCTCCCCCTGCTCTGGGCCACCAATCTGGAAAGGTTGGGGAACTTTGCATTAAGCCACCCAGGATTCTAAAATGGCCAACTTTCTTATCTCATCATTTCTTACCATGTTAAAGTTACATAGATTTCTAGACTGTTGAACACTTGATAATACTTGCTTCACTGGAGACCCCTCTTGAAGATTGTTATTTCAAAGCTTTTGAAACATACTGGCTATGGTTGACCATTAGCAAAAAGATAATTTTGCTGATTGACAATGTGCAGCAAAAAAAATAGTAAACACATTTATCCAGAAAGCTTTGACATAAGATATTTCTTGGAAAAATGTCAGGGAACAAAAGAAAAAGTTTCTGAGCAGCAGCACATGAGGTTGTGAATTCATCTCCAAAAAAATGGGTGGGAAATCAAGTTTTTGGCCATAATACATGAAAGCTCTGTTGTTTTTGTATCTTGGCCTGAGTTTCTGGCTGTAGGAACACAATTCAGGGACATGATTCATCAAGTAAAATTAGTTGTCAAGTCATATGGGGGAATAAGGTTTTCCCCATCCCCTTTTAATTTTTTTTTTTTAAAGATATTATTCCTGTTCATTTTTCACCATTGGGGACAAGACAACCTCCACAAATCAATATGAGAATGATATAGTGTAGACAAAATCTGATAAATCTAGACCAGAACTGGTTCCTACAGATTAAGTGTTTCTGGCTTGTAATCATCTGCAAAAGAACGCTGGAAATCCCACAGAGAGTAGCTAACTCTTATTAGCAAAACATTGCCTTGACGGTGTTAAAGCCTTTAACTATTCCTGTTGAAAGCAAGGAATGGTCTATGAAAGGCAATGACAATTTTGTGGTGAATGAATGAATAAAACCAATTGTTGGATTCGTACCTACAAGGCACAAATGTTAGTCAACTTATAAAATATCAAACTTCAAAACTCCTTATAGTTAAATAAATTTAATAACCAACAGTTACTTTCATTAATCCGTTCTTTTTAGCCCTGATCATTTTGGGTCTCCTTTCTCATTTATGGTAGATACTTGATGCAGAATACTTAATGCTCTCCTTCTATCAACTGTTGAATCTCTGGTACTTTGGAAAGCTGTACAGTGGATTCTGCCCACATATATGGCACTGAGGTATATCATTTTAATTAGTCGTCTAACTCTATGAAGGATAAAACAGCTCTTAATATAAAACTGACCAGCGAATGATCTGTCCATGATAAAGGAATTTCAGAAACCTCACTCACTTTCAGATCATCAGCTCTTGAGTGAATAGATACCAAATCCAGCGTGTGGTCTATGGCATACCTATTGCCAAGTACCAGTTAGGACATGTTGATAATCTGCATGGTAGACATGAAATCCTTATTGAGCTACCTCAAGATGGGCACTGAAATTGCCATGGCCAAGAAGTCTGAGGTACTCTAGACTCCAGGGAATCCTCTCACCAAAGTGGAAGCAACTCGTGATGCTTTTATTTATATGTGTGTGTGTGAGTGTGTGTGGGTGTAGGTAGGTAGGTAGGTAGATAGATAGATAGATAGATAGATAGATAGATAGATAGATAGATAGATAGATAGATAGATAGATAGATAGATGGAAGTTGGCCTGCCTTACAGGTCTTCCTAAGAGATTATCTAATGTGCCATCTGCAGTCATACGGAATATATGTTGTTTTTGTTCGTAATTCTGCAGTGCTATGTATCTTTCTTCCTTCCTTCCTTCCTTCCTTCCTTCCTTCCTTCCTTCCTTCCTT
>BLBF01000040.1:15658812-15673599 GCA_015471245.1 Laticauda colubrina
CTTCCTTCCTTCCTTCCTTCCTTCCTTCCTTCCTTCCTTCCTTCCTTCCTTCCTTCCTTCCTTCCTTCCTTCCTCTTTCTTTTTCTCTCTCATTCCTCTCCCCCTCTGTGTGTGTGTGTTTTGGTGTGTTTCTAATGCACAATTGGAATTTGAATTGTGCATTTTCATTGTAGCTTTGGAATCATCCCTTTCTCCTCTCCAATTTTCTTTCCTCATTTGCCGTAAATAGTATGAGTCATACATTAATACCACTGTGTAACAAAAGTTATATTGGAATATTAGTAATGAACTACACACACGCACATACACAGATGCTTAGAGAAGCTATTACTGTCGTGAGCACTTCTGCAGCCCAGCAGTATTTTTGGAAAATCAGTCTTTATGTGGCTGTCAGAAGTACAGTTCATTTAGATCACATACTTTGTTTTAAAAGGTAATCTGGAAAATGGGAGCGAAAGAGTGAAGAAAACGATGGCAGTTCCGGCTTATTGAAGGTATACTTATCTTTCCCAAAGCGCCTGAGAATTACATTTAAATTCTCTCTTGGCAAAGGAGACATTAAGTTAAAAGAGAAATAAATCCCAAACGTAACAGAATTCTTGGGAAAATATCTGTGAAACACATGAAAGGCAACATGCAATTTTTAGAGAACTGACTTTGTGTCTGTGTTTTTAAAAATACACACATCATTGATTTGTAAATCCAGTAGTAGCACTACAGTGTATTTCTGAAAAAAAATAATGACCATGTAAAAATACTGCAGTTATGCTAACCACATATAATAGGTGATTCATATAGTTTATATTCCAAAATTTCTAGAGCCGTGGGGGCACAGTGGTTAGAATGTCCGTATTGCAGATTAACTCTGCCCACTGCCTGTAGTTCGATCCTGATCGGCGCAAGGTTGACTCAGCCTTCCATCTTTCCAAGGTGGGTAAAATGAGGACTCAGATTGTTGGAGGCAATATACTGATTCTGTAAACTAGTTAGAGGGGGCTGTAAAGCACTGTAAAGCAGTATATAAGTCTTAAGTGCTATTGCTATTGCTAAATAGTGTATAAACTACTACACTGTGATCACAGAGTCGTGAGTGCTGCAAAAGGGGCCATTGTAGGAATCCACATTAAGGCCTACCAGCCTAGCTTCTGCTTGAAAACCATCAGGAATAAGAGCCTACCATCTCTCTGGGTAACTGATTCAATCATCAAACTGCTGTTATGCATTAAAGTTTCATTTCTCAACCATCCATCAGAATCACCCTTCCTGTAATTTAACTATATTATTTTATGCCCCATAGTCTGCACCTGTTGAGAACTGATGCCTTCAGTTTTTACTGCTTCAGTGTCACATCCCTTCAGCTATTTGAAGAGCTCTGTCCTGTTCAGTCAATTTTCATTTTCATTCTGCCAAAAGTCTCAATCACAAAGCTAAGCCACTTTATGCCAGGAGTCCAAAATTTATCCCAAAGGTACCTTCATTTAAAAAAAACAAAAACAATTATATTGGGTAGCAAGTGATAAGAAAAGTGTTATTTCTGAAGAATAGGAAAACCTCATTGAGTCAAAATGGCTAATTCAGGGTGAAAGGGACAAAAATTGCATGGCACAGCTGTAAGAGCTCTCTCAGTGTCCTTTATCAAAGAACACAGTTGTGTTAATATTCCCAAATGCTGACTTCCAGGATGTTTTTTCAACTTCCCAATCTAGCCTAAATGATAAGTGTTCTGTATGTAAAGTGGATGACTCCAAATCTACCATTCTGATTGGCTAAGGAAAAGAACAGTGGATTGGTTCACTAGGAACCAATCCAAAGAGCTGCCAAAAAGGCGGCAAATCCAAATAGCTGCCATTGGCTGCAAGCAGGCAAGCCAGCCTGTATAAAAGGGCTGGCCCTGGCTTCAGCCGGCGTTCGGTTACTGACTGTTGATAATAAAAGTATTTGTTGTTGGAACCCGGTCTACCTCGTGTGTTTTCCGAACAAAACACTGGCGACGAGGATGGGATCGTCCTGAACGGAACAAAACCTGCACGTGGTGATAGAAGCCCAGACTGCAACTAAGATGTCTGGAAACAACGCACCGCCCGCACCCTTCAATCCCAACGAAGAGGATTGGGATTCCTATGCTGATCGCTTCCAAATGTACTTGGAGAGCAACGAAATGGAAGGCATTTCCGAACAACGAAAGAGAGCCGTGTTCCTGACGCACTGCGGAACAACCGTCTTTAAAATGGCAAAAGCCCTCGCCAAGCCTCGGGACGTTAAACAATTAACGTGGACAGAATTACAGAGACTCCTCAAAGCACACTACGCCCCGATGGTGTCTAATTTAATAAAGTGACATGAATTCTACCGAAGAGACCAGAGAGAGGGAGAAACCGTTGCCGACTTCGTCGCTGCACTCAGACAAATAGGGGGTGAGTGTGAATTCTCAAACATAGACGAGGCAATGAGAGATCGCGTGGTGTTGGGCCTGAGAGACTCAACCGCACAGAGTAAAATGCTCAACAAGCCCAACATCACCGTTACCGAAGCCATTGCGGAAGCCACAGCCGCTGAAGCTACGAAAAAATCCGCAGTGGCCCTTAAGAAGATGAACACGCACAGCAATGAAACATCAGCCAAAGAGAAAAAGCATCCTGCCACCACGACCCATTATGAAGAGTCGGGCGAAACAAACGAATCAAGCGAGGAGGACGACGAGGTCCACCGTTTGCTCACAAACAAGAAAGAGCGCGAAAGGAGAAATTGGCGGGAATGCGCTGGCTGCGGAGGAAACCATCCACGAGCCGAATGCAGATTCCTCGATGCCATCTGCCGACATTGCAGAAAAAGAGGGCACATCGAGAAGGTCTGCAGAAATAAAAAATCTTACAGCCCGACGAGACGCAGAAATTCCCCAACTCGAGCCGAGCCCAATCGAGCCGAAAGAAAATGGCAACAAGAAAAGCGAGCCAATACACACCAAACTGTCGTTATCCAGAGCTCCCAGACGGAAAGTGGAAGAAAAATTAAAATCGTCGTAGAAATCGAGGGAAAACACTGCAAAATGGAAGTGGACTCGGGGTCCTTCCTCTCCATGGTATCGTGGGACACAATTAAACAGTTAGTCCCAGGTATCAAGACCAAAGACTTGATGAAGCAGCACCTAACCCTCAAAGACTATCAGGGAAACCAGATCCCTGTGATGGGCAAAGGACATTTTCAAGTCGCCTACAAAAATCACATCAAAGTGCTTCCACTGACCATAGTCAACCAAGACAGACCAAGCCTCCTGGGCATCGAGTGGTTCGCGCCATTGGACATCGGGATGACCGGGGTCGATCGAGTGACTACAACCGGCTGGGAAGACGACCTCGTCAGAGAATTCCACGACGTGTTTGACGGATCACTGGGCAAGTACCGGGGAAACCCCATTTCTTTCAATTTAAACCCCCAAATAGCCCCACGAAGAATAAAAGCCAGGCGAGTTCCTTTTGCACTAAAGGCAAAAATAGAGGAACAGCTGGACAAATTAGTAGCCCAAGGGGTTTTAGAACCTGTGGACCATGCCAAGTGGGAAACGCCTATCGTCACACCCATTAAACCAGACGGGTCCATCAGAATCTGTGGTGACTATAAGGCTACCCTGAACCACGCATTACAACCAAGCGCATACCCGGTGCCAGTAGTCCAGCATTTGCTTCATTCCCTGGGAAATGGCAAAGTTTTCGCCAAACTCGACTTGGCACAAGCCTATCAACAACTCCCAGTAGACCCAGAAACAGCAGAAGCGCAGACTATTGTCACCCACAAGGGCGCATTCAAATGCCACCAACTCCAATTTGGAGTAAGCGTAGCCCCTGGCGTCTTCCAAAGTCTAATGGAACGCCTTCTAAATGGCATACAAGGAGTCGTTCCCTATTTCGACGACGTCCTAATCTCGGCCAGAGATGAAACACAATTAAGGAACAGACTAAAAAAGGTTCTGACTAAGTTTAGAGAATCTGGCCTCAAGGTTAAAAGAGAGAAGTGCTGTCTAGTTAAAAACAACGTCGAATTTCTGGGCTACTCAATAGACGGAGAGGGCATCCACCCCACTGATAAAAAAGTTAAGGCGATAAATGACGCTCCTGAACCTAGAAACAAAACGGAACTGCAAGCGTTCTTAGGATTAATTAATTTCTATAATGTATTCCTGCCAAACAAAGCCACTATAGCAGAACCGCTACACCGCCTGCTAGACAAAAAGGCAACTTGGACTTGGGGTTACAAAGAAAAAAAAGCCTTCCAAAATATTAAAAAACTGCTAACATCAACAAACGTTCTCATCCAATTTAGCGACACTCTGCCATTAACTGTGACCTGCGATGCTTCACCATATGGAGTAGGTGCCGTCCTGAGCCACCAACTACCGGATGGCAGAGAAGCACCCGTCGCATATTATTCTAGGACTCTATCAAAAACCGAGCGGAATTATAGCCAATTGGA
The DNA here is from genome assembly GCA_015471245.1 of Laticauda colubrina. NCBI lineage: Eukaryota > Metazoa > Chordata > Lepidosauria > Squamata > Elapidae > Laticauda > Laticauda colubrina. The sequence goes on from BLBF01000040.1 coordinate 15,663,280, forward strand.
CAGGGAAGCTCTAGCAATTGTCGCTGGAGTAAAACGTTTCCACGAATATGTATATGGGAGGACTTTTCGAATCATAACGGATCACAAGCCGTTAATGGGGATTTTGGCGGGAAACAAGCCAACACCTAACATACTGTCACCGAGAATGACGAGATGGTCAGAGTTCCTGGCGGCCTATTCCTACACTCTGACACACCGACCAGGGAAACAAATTTCCCATGCGGACGCTTTGAGCAGAGCGCCTTTGCCAACAACCGACGCAGACCCGGCACCAACGATGACAACGCTACAAATCGAGACTTGCCCCGATCTACCCATATCAGGGTATGATGTCGCAAGAGCCACCGCGAAAGACTCATTGACTGCCCGCGTTCTTAGCTGGGTAGGTAAAGGCTGGCCGGAGAATCTAAAAACTGAAAATTCCAAACCTTTCCGGTCCAGGCAGACTGAACTTTCCATCCAAAAGGGGTGTTTGTTGTGGGGTGATCGGGTAGTAATCCCTGCTAAACTGCAGCCCAGGGTTCTTAGGCTTTTACATGAAGGGCACCCCGGAATGGTTAAGATGAAAAGCCTAGCCAGAAGTTACGTATGGTGGCCGGGTATTGATAAGGACATAGAGTATTGGGTAAGCTCATGCCACAAATGCCAGGCAATTAGACCATCCCCACCAAAGGCACCTGTTAAGGACTGGGAAACCCCTCGAGGACCGTGGTCAAGAATACACATTGACTTCGCGGGGCCTACCAAGGGGCATACTTTTCTGATTGTCGTTGATGCCTATTCCAATTGGCTTGAAGTAAAAATCATGCCATCAACGACAACAGAAGCCGTAATTAAGCAACTAGACAGCCTGTTTGCCACCCATGGCATACCAGACATTCTCGTGTCAGATAATGGGCCACAGCTAACCAGCATACCATTTGAGCAATACCTAGCCTCCCTAGGTATCAGACACGCACTAACCGCGCCGGCTCACCCGGCTGCGAACGGCAGAGCGGAGAGAATGGTCCGGTTTACAAAAGAAGGGTTAGAACGAATGGACGCTGGAGATATCCAACAAAAAGTAAACCGGCTGCTCACACTCCAGCACATAACACCTAGTACTATTACAAATAAATCACCAGCAGAACTACTCATGGGGCGGAAATTAAGATCTCACCTGGATAAGTTACACCCAAATTTCACCCCAGAAAACCCCCCTGACTCCTCAACACGGTTCAGACAATTCGAGACAGACGATTTAGTTTACGCTAAAAATTTCTCTGGGGACCCGGTATGGCTACCCGGGCAAATTATCCAGACTACAGGCCCCAAATCCTACCGGGTAAAATTAGACGATGGGAGGGAATGGAAGCGGCATATAGACCAGCTTCGATCTCGAATTATGGAAAGAACCGCAGACTTAAAAACATTCACAAAAGAACACGGCGAAATGCAAACCGAGGTGGGGGGGGAAAGGCGAGAAACGAATAAAGAACTTTTTAAAAATAAAACTAACATTCAATATGACCAAAAAGAGCCAACAAAAGACTCACCGTTTGAAGAGACCCACGAAAAGAGATCTTCGGAAGGAGCCAGCCAAGCCAGCTCGACCTGCCCCGAGGAAACGGGAGGGAGCGGCAGAACCGCCGGCCTAAGAAACTCAGGCGGCGGTAAAATGGCCGACTCACCCTTCCAGACGGTTCCAGAGAGGAGGACGGACGACACAGCAGCCCCATCCGAACCGGTCGAAGTCTTCACTGGAAATGAACCGCGCAGGTCAGGTCGAGCCCGAAAAAGCCCCACCTACCTGCGAGACTACGTCACCACGTAGGACTGAACTAAGGAGGGAGGGGTGTTCTGTATGTAAAGTGGATGACTCCAAATCTACCATTCTGATTGGCTAAGGAAAAGAACAGTGGATTGGTTCACTAGGAACCAATCCAAAGAGCTGCCAAAAAGGCGGCAAATCCAAATAGCTGCCATTGGCTGCAAGCAGGCAAGCCAGCCTGTATAAAAGGGCTGGCCCCGGCTTCAGCCGGCGTTCCGTTACTGACTGTTGATAATAAAAGTATTTGTTGTTGGAACCCGGTCTACCTCGTGTGTTTTCCGAACAAAACAATAAGGTTTCTACGAGATCTTGTTCCCAAAATATCAATAGCACTTAGACTTATATACTGCTTCATAGTGCTTTTACAGCCCTCTCTAAGCGGTTCACAGAGTCAGCATATTGCCCCCATCCATCTGGGTCTTCATTTTACCCATCTCAGGAGGATAGAAGGTTGAGTCAACCTCGAGCCTGGTGAGATTTGAACTGCCAAATTGCAGTCAGCCGGAAGTCAGCAGAAGTGGCCTGCAGAACTGCACTTTAACCACTGTGCTACTGAGGCTCATAAATCAACACTATCCTGCTTTCCAGATAAATAAGAGTCAATTAGATATTGACTCTTAGAGTCACTTAGCTGGGCAAGTAACAAATCTAATTGCAAGTAGTCCTCGGCTTATGACCAGTTGCTTAGGACCACTCAAAGCCATGACATGCCTTCTCCTGAGGGCTGCTTATAGCAATAAGACTTAGACTTGTATACCACTTCACAGTGCATTTACAGACCTCTCTAAGCAGCTTTACAGAGTCAGCATATTGCCCCCAACAATCTGGACCCTTATTTTAACAACTTGGGAAGGATGAAAGGCTGAGTCAACCCTGAGCCTGGTGAGATTTGAACTGCCCAATTATAGGCAGCCGTGGACAGTAGGAGTCTGCAGTACAGCATTCTAACCATGTGAAGTTCAGATGGCTGTGCCCCCTAGTCATGTGATCACATTTCAAGCTCTGAGCAACCGGTCCAATTTACTGCTGTTCACACTGTTCCAGGGTCACGTTACAGCAATTTACAATCTCCCCCCACCCACCACAAGAAACCAGCATTTATTCTGGTTTCTGGCAAATAAAATGTCTATTGCAGACAATGGATTTGCTTAATGACCATTGCAAAAAAAAAAAAAAGATTGTAAATTGGCTGCAGTATAATGACATGTTTCATTACTGGCATAACTTAACAGTCGTAATTCTGGGCTGAGTTATGTTGAGGACTGCCTGTCTATGAAGATTCTCAGTTATCCAGGCTGTGGTTATCTGTCCCAAAGGTGCTTTTTCAGGAGGCAACTGGACTTTTCCTGTATTTTTCTTTGAGGACTACCGATACCAATACTGTAGGATACTTAAGGAGACCTCAAAGTCAATATGACACAAGCTACTTCTCTCTTATCTTCAGGCAGTGTGTTCTAAAACAGGGGTCCCTAACCCTCAGTCCATGAACCAAGCCACGGCATCAGAAGTGGTATTCAACAGGTTCTGACCAGTTCTTGAGAACTGGTAGCAGACAATTTGAGTGGTTCGGAGAACCAGCAAATACCGCCTCTGACTGCCCCCGCCTCCATATATTCTCTACCTCCCAAGTCCCAGCTGATCGGCTGGGTCTTCTTTTGTTGCCCTACACAGGAGAACAGAGATGGAAAGCAGGTTAGTGCAGTGGGAAGGGGAGGGGATTTTGCAGTATCCTTCCCCTGCCATGCCCACCAAGCCATGCCCACAGAACTGGTAGTAAAATTTTTGAATCCCATCACTGCATGGCATGCCAGAAACCAGGCTGCGCAAACCAGCAAAGCCCCATCCATGCAGATAGCATGTGAAACCACGTTCCCTCTGGTCCACAGAAAAAACTTTCTCCATGGAACTTGTCCCTGGTGCCCAAAAGGTTGGGGGCCACTGTTCTAAAATATATATGATCTTACTGTATGTAATTGCTTATTGGTCTTTGGTATCCCAAAATGCAAAGTTAGCGGCATTCCTGAAAGTCGCTTCCAGCCATTCACCAAGGAATGCTGCTTTTAGTACCTATGGACTATTCTATGACTAGACTATGTCTTCATGCACTTTGCACAATAAACAGGATAAACAGGAGATTTTTGAGATGTGAGTACAGTATGTGGGTACAGTCATTGCTGAGGTCTTCACATCTGGAAGAAGGCCACTTGGCAGAGATTGATCGACTACATTTTAAAGTAGCTGCAGTAACCTTCATGACTGTCTAAAAATAGGCCTCTACTTCCATCTTTTAATTCCAGTCTAATTAGCAAACTGTACAGTAACCCAAAGCGACTGAAATAGCTCAGAGAGCAAATGAGAAAGAAGTGTACCAGTATGGGTAATGGACAGTCTGCTGAATTTGGGCAGGGGATACAGATCCTGGCTCAGCTATAAAAGTCATCGGGGATGCTTTTATTATTTATAGTATATTTATATTCATCAAGAATTTAGAATATTCATGACCGCCTTGGCATACAGTGAGAAAGCAAGGGTGCTGTTCATTCATAATGTTCGTTTATGGTGCCTCTTACGCTTGCATGGAGAAATGCACATGGGGAGTGAACCATTCCTTCTCCACCCTACAGATGGAAGAAATATATTTTCAGTAGCTCTACCGACTCAGTTATATCTGGTTTTGAACAAGATCAACAAACTCAGGTGTATAAAAAAGTCCATTCATATTTCTATTTAAAAATAGGTTTTCTGTAATATTCAAATAAAAGCAGGCGTGGAGGAAAATACAACTATGAGAAGAACAGTATATGAAAACATGTTTATCATCAGTACACCTAAAAACATGTATAATATGCAATGTTGACTCCTGGCATTTGCTTGGACTGTGAAGTTTTCTTTGCAAGTTTTCAGAAGTGCTTTGTCTTTGCTGTCTTCTTCCAAGGGCTGAGGGAGGGGAACAGGATCAAAGTCACTCACATCTGGCTTCTTGCCTATGGCAGGACTAGAACTCACCATTTCCTGTTTTCTAACCCAGAGCTTACACCACTACGCCAACTAGCTTTCAATTACCTCCAATCCTCATAGCAAGATTCAACTCTTTATCATAAGCTCATCCTTTTATTATTCCGGATCATTTTATAAATTTTTAGCTATCAAATGTAGTCTAGCCATTTTTGTATGGACATCAGGGAATGCCAAGCTCAAAGGAAAAATGGGAAGAGATTTTCCCAAGGCCAGTGAGAGCAGTACAATCATGTGGTATATTCATTTGAAACCAACTTAAACCACCCAGTTGAAATTTCTTCAGCAGGAACAGAGAAATGATACAATGCAAACTTAGTTAAAGCATGATGCTGAATACGTTCTGGGATATGCATGCATGCACATTCACACAAAAGCCTTATGAGGCATGCCTGGCCAATCTTAAATGGCAGCATCCTATACATTATGTTATCATATAAATGCCTTTCCCTTTGTCAGATTTTTAGGCCAAAGAAAATGAGAGTGGTGGTTGAAAGGTATTTTTTAAACCAAACAGGAAGAGTAATCTTGGGAGATGGAATTAATCCAACTGCTTCATCACAAAATCAGACACTGGCTTTCTCAGTTTCGAACCTGGAGCACAAAGACCTTTTTAAAGGTCAAGCACAGCACCAAGTAAAATCTACTCTTGAGATTATTAAGGATCAAGACTTGCTTGCAACATTAAGCAGATTTACATTAAATCTAAATCTCTCCCTTGGCATCAGAGCTGTATACACGCTCCCATTTTGGCTACAATCATAAATCAAGCCGTATTCAGGCATAAATCTGTGCGTAGGCAGCATGGCACACACAAAAGAGGAGGTATTTTTAAGGCTCTTCACTCAATGACTGTTAAATGTAATCCTGTGTCATCCTAGAGAGAAAGGAATGTTCAGAATGATAAATAATTCCCAGGACGAAATTGCCTGCATTCAGTATGGAACACAATAAATCAATGCCATTATCGGAGGGAGCTTTGCTCGGCAGACCTCTGAAAAAGAGAATGCATACCCAGCAAATGAAACACATTTGAGCTAATTATTTGTGGGGTTGATTAGATGATCATTCTTTTTTTTTCTTTAGTCCAAGAATGATTAGACATATACTCATGTACACACGAACAAACTCGTGTTTCATTCCTGCAGCTACCTATATAGAAAGAAATCTGCACTGCCCTTGATTATTAAAATATGATGATTCTTTTCCTGTTGTAGCCAGCAGATGATAGTAAGCTTGAATAGCATATTTAAAAATAAATAAATAAATCAGTGCTTTTTAAAAAAAGAATAACTGCAGTCACTGCCTTGAGGACAAATGTGAGGCTGGCTTTAATTATGTGGATGGATGGATGGATGGATGGATGGATGGATGGATGGATGGATGGATGGATGTTAAGAGTCATCTGCTGATGTGCAATGTACATGTGCTGTTGTGATAAGGGATTGTGGTAACAGTAACATCACCACCCCATTTATATGCGCAAACTATTCCACATCAGTGGCATGATTCTAATGTTGTATATATCTCAATAGAATGGATCTTCAAACAAGAGCATTTGACTTGCTCAAAGGTTTCTATTAAGTGTTTTCGCAAATAAGATATTGACTCTGGTTTTCTCACCTCACCATTACAGCAGGAAGCGTGTCAGACACAAAGAACCAGGAGCCCTGGCTGAGTTTAAAGCACTGAAGACTTTATTATTGCTACCCATACACAAGAATTTAGTCAACTAATGATCAAAACTAAATTCGGACTAGATTATGGTCAGTGGAATTCATGGGTGGCTAGATTTGAGTGTCTTGTGGCTGCGCATCAATTCCAAATTTATGACACATTTGATCTCACCTTCAGACTCCATCTGGTCATCTGCTACAAAGAGCGTTGTGTATATATGAATACCCCTTCCTTTTGTTATTAAGGGGATGGTTTCAATGTGCTGCAATCCTAAACTATTGAAAGCTGTGTGTGGCTATTACAGCCAGTCAGGGGAATATTTCCCATGCTAATGGCATGCTACTGGGAGAGATTGTGAGTCAATATCATTCTTTGTCTTTCAACACATACAGACACACTGAGACACAAGAATGTACATTCATTCCCCAGTAATGTAGAATTGGACCAGACAAAAGTGGCTTTTATACTACATGTGGCTGTGTTCTTACAATATACCCCACAGTCTTCTGGGTTTGAGTAATGCTAATCTGAGTTTGTTAGCTCTCTGGATGGTTTAGTGTATTACATTGAATGCAGCACTTCTGGTTAGGCTGTAGTCAATGACCACAAATCCAGAAAATTGATATATTCAGCAGCCAGTCAGATGTACTTTATGAAAACAGATTTATATGTCTATGTAACAATGAAAAGAAGGCTTGAAGTCTCTCATGGGGTCTTTGTATATTAACTGTAAAGAATTACAGCATCTGTAGCAATATAGGGAATACAAGAATTAAAACGTGCAATCTTTTTATCAAAAGCAGCCCTCATCACATGTGGTCAGTGCAAGGAACATGCTTTGTATTGCTACATTACAGTTAAATTATATGGACGCTTTATCTAGATTTTATCACTGAGAGTGGACCCATTGAAGCAATTTTAGGTCATTATTTTTATAGGGTGAAACCTTCCAAGTAAAACTGTTTGCTTTGATTGGTACTGATGCATTTGTCTACTTTACTCTTAATTCCCAAGATATTTTGAATGATCCAACCGAGATGTTGAGAGCTACCTTAGCCTTACCTCAAACAGATCGAATATTCTGGGTTCAGATTTTGCTTTTAACCCTTTTATTCACTTCTTTTTAACCTTTTCATTTCAGTTCATTCTACTACCTAGAAACAGGCTGCTCTCGTGCCTTCACATAGAACCCACCTTTCAAGGCTAAGAGCCATTGATAATCCCGTTTTTTAAATTTGGCTTCTCTGTGACCTCAAAGACAGACATCTTCCTGCATCCTAATTTACAGTAGTCCTCAAATTAAAGGATTTTCATGGGCAGAAGATCTGGTAGCCTAGCTACAATCTTTGTAAGATATGCCTGGAATGTATTTCTGGATCATTCCCCCCCCCCCCCCCCCCGCATTTATGGCAACTCGAAAACAGGCATAGGAATTCGTCATGAGTTGGCACTTTTCTTGAAAATCTCCAGAGATGGAGCACCTTCAACTCCAGGAGACAAGCAGTTTCATTGATTATTCATCCTAGGAATTTTTTCGATACTTGCAGGTTGGATCTCTCTTTAATGAGCTTCCACTTATTGCTTCTTGTTCTTCCCTCTGTTGCTTTGGAAAATAAGTTAATCCCCACTTCTCTGTGACTGGCTCTCAAATGCTGGAAAACAACAATCATGTCACCCCTAATCCTTCTCTTTGTTAAGTTAGTCCTTCCAGATTTATCACTATCTTTAACTTTACAGTGGGTTGGTGGTAGACATGACTTTTTTGGAGCTTTTTGAAGACAGAAATTGAACTTTCTGATCTTCTCCTGGCCAAATTGGTAGTGTTGTTTTTGTGAAAACAAAAACAGGTGAGATGAGATGAAAGCAAAGGAGATCTCCTTGGGATATTAGTTGGTCCACCTTGTAGATCAGTCTTTTAACTCAATTAGGAACAGATTCTCTTATTACTTATGAAACTTTTTTTCCTCCAAGAGTTTAGTTTGGTTTATGCATTTGGTTTATGCTAAGAATATGGCCACAAAAGGTTAGGTCTCTCTAATGAGAATACTGCAATACTATTACTTGTATTATATCTAATTACAGAATGTAAAAATCTTCTGCAAGTCACATTAATCTGTTTTGTATTTCCCAAGGGAACTGGAAAGTGGAAAACAAGTATAGAAGGAAGATCACAGCAGGAGGAACAGCCAGAATTTGACTGGGAGTTGTTTTGTGCACCCAGAAATATTGGCATAATCTATGTAGTGATCTCTCCCTCCCTCCCTCCCTCCCTTGCGTGACCTATTTTTAAAAGCTCTGAGTATTGATTTTTTTTTTAATGCAGTGAGATTGGCCAGACTATCTAAGGGTTCAGCTTTTGTCTTGGCTCCTCAAATAATGTACGCTGAATGTTGTAATAAATCATCCAAAGATATTTTTTTTTGCTTTGCTGGATTGGCTGCAGGTAAATGACATCTCTTTTATTTCAAGGTTGCTCTCTAGTTCAGCTGCACACCATGTTTTAGAACAGTGGCATGCAACCACCTGTAACGTGACTGGTTTTTGCTTATTGTTCAGCTATTCTCAAATAAGTAACTCAAATACTCAAATAAGTAAGAAGAAATCAACATAAGAAATGCATTCGGGTATTGTGGAATCTATCTGTATGAGCAGTGATGGCGCAGTGGTTAGAATGCAGTACTGCAGGCTGACTGCCAGCTGACTGCAATTTGGCAGTTCGAATCTCACTGGCTCAAGGTTGAGTCAGCCTTCCATCCTTCTGAGGTGGGTAAAACAAGGACCCAGATTGTTGGGCTGACTCTGTAAACTGTTTAGAGAGGGCGGTAAAACACTGTGAAGCGGTATATAAGTGCTAATGCTATTGCGATGTGAGGAGCAACTAGGATCCTGGCTAAAGGATATTTTTGTTTTTCCAGTGTGGCAAGATTTCAAATGGGTCCCCCAAAGCTTAGATCCAGTTTCTTACTGGATCACTGCAAAAATTGTCAGGGCATGGTAATGAAGACAAACTTGAGGATACAAATAGAAATGTTTGGGTATAGTTTTCACTGATGGAATTATACACTATACAAGTTGCTTTGAAAACAAGGGCTTTGGGCTCTCCATTTTATTTTTGTGAAGAGAAAGATATTCCGCTATTTTATTCCTTTCTGCTAGGTTTATTACAGGTAGTCCTCGACTTACAACAGTTCATTTAGTGACTGTTCGAAGTCACAATGAAGATGAAAAAAGTGACTGATGACCATTTTTCACACTTATGACCATTGCAGCCTCCCCATGGTCTCGTGATCAAAATTCAGATGCTTAGTAACTGACTCATATTTATGATGGTTGCCGTGTCTAGAGGTCATGCGATCCACTTTTGCCACCTTCTGTCCTGCAAAGTCAATGGAGGAACCAGTTTCACTTAATGACTGTGTTACCAATTTACCAATGATTGATTCACTTAACAAATGCAGCAAAAAAAGTTGTTAAAAAACTCACTGAACAAAGGTTTCACTTTGCAACAGAAATGTTGGGCTCAATTGTTAGTCGTAAGTTGAGGACTACGTGCGTTTCAGACTTCTTGCCTTCTGGGTCTTTTCTTCCAGCTCCCCTAGGCATCAGCAGAACCTGGTCAACTGGAGCTGATCTCGAAAAGTGATGCAGGTCTATCAGTTAAACTGGAAAATAAATAATAATAATAAACCCAGAAGACAGCAGTGCAAAACCACGTTTGGCCAAGAAAGCTAGGGGACCATAGAAGTGAAGTCATCTTTGAGTTGAGCTCAAATATATATATATATATATATATATATATATATATATATATATATATA
>BLBF01000040.1:15688198-15739998 GCA_015471245.1 Laticauda colubrina
TACTCTACTCTACTCTACTCTACTCTACTCTACTCTACTCTACTCTATTCTATTCTATTCTATTCATAGTAGTGCAGGCTTAGGAAATGGTTGGACAGTGTTGAGGGAATTTTTTGTTTAGCAGAGTGATGGCGGGGGGGAGAACTGTTCCTGTGTCTAGTTGTTCTGGTGTGCAGTGTTCTATAGAGTCGTTTTGAGGGAAGGAGTTGAAACAGTTTATGTCCAGGATGTGAGGGGTCTCTCAATATTTTCACAGCCTCTTGTTCACTCGTCCAGTATACAGGTCCTCGATGGAAGGCAGGTGGGTAGCAATTGTTTTTTCTGCAGTCTGAGGTGAGTCTGTGAAACAGCACAACTTTATCAACCAGTTTTCAAATTTCACCCCAACTAAGGGCAAGTCTTTAGTGGTAGATACTGTCAAACCCTCCTGATGAAACAAAGTTCAGGCTTACTAAAAAAAAATTTAGTGACCCATCCTGTGAAGAAAAAAAAAATCAGGCTCCCAGATAGAACAATAGGCTACATTAATCAAGGTAGAACAAAGCCCTGGTTTGGTGAGCTTGCCAAAACACAGGAATTGACATTACCCTTGCATTCTTTATTCCTTCTTGGAAATCCCTTTGTACACTCCCTCCCCAAAGTATTCTTTTTTTAAAAAAATGTTTTTATCACAGTTTTCAAAAATGCAAATGTCACTTATATTTGTAACAATGTTTTGGCATCAACAAATACATATATCTTATATTCATTATTATATAAATACCTACAATAATATTTCATTAAGGTCTCTCATTTTATTTACTATAATCCTTCTTCCTAATCTTAATTTCTGTTTTTTAACCACTCGTACCATTTGTCCCATATTAAATAATATTCGGAATCCTCCTTGTCTTTCATTTCCAATGTGAGCTTGTCCATTTCAGAACAATCCAATATTTTTTGTATAACTAAATCTTCTGAGGGGATATTAGCTTATTTCCATAATTGTGCAAAAGCTATTCTGGCTGCTGTCAAAAATATGCAATATAATATACTTAGTCTTTTTAATTTATTGGCCTGTAATAATTCCTCATAAAAAGAATTCTGGTTTAAGTTTAGTTTGGCATTTGGTAATCGCTTGCAGCCAATTTCCTCATTTTCTAAGGAGGGCAGGGATACTTAAATCCTATTTAATACTTGCATTTAGAATAGGATTCTTTTTTCTCCCCCAAGCATTCCAGGAATATTCTCTGTAGTGATCTCTGTCTGGAATACTCTACCTAACTTTGTGGTTTTTTTCCCCAAACCCCAAAAACTTTAACCTTAGACTGTCTACTATTGACCTCACCCCTTTCCTAAGAGGTCTGTCTGTAGGGGGCATGCATAAGTGCACCAATATGCCTACTGTCTCTGTCCTATTGTTTCTTTTATATTTTTTAATTTTTCTTATATGTATCCATGTATTCATAACTATGTTTTACTTATACCTATTATCTTTTAAGCAGTTGACAAAATAAAAATAAACAAATATGGTGGGGCTCAGGTCCATTGGCTTTCATGGCTACCCCTAGGCCTTGAGTTGATTTGCACTCTCAGGGGGAACATTAACTTAGGGACCTGGGAAGCATCCCTATTCTGTTGCAATTCCTGCCCTCTAGACTAATCTTCCTCCAGAGAGGCATGCAGCTCCCTCCTTTATGACAATTAGGTTATTATTGAAGACACCTGGCTGTTCTTCTGAAGGACATAGGAATTATGGAACCTGTTTTCTTTCGCTTTATTTCATTTTGGTCTGATCTGTCTGGGTTTTGCTCTTGCGGTCAGTTATATTATTTATATGTAGGAAGGTTTGTTTGTAATTGTAATCTTCCCAGAGCCACTTTTAAAGTAAATAATGATAGATTTGGGGATGTTTTCTTCAGATAAACCTTTTTACATGTACTGATAGAAAAAAAATCTACAATATGATTTCAGCAGTGGTTGGGTAAAAAATGTTTTCTACTGGTTCTGTGGCAATGGCTTGGTGGGTGTGGCATGGCTTTGTGGGCATGGCAGGGGAAGGATACTGCAAAATCTCCATTCCCTCCCCACTCCTGGAGGAAGGATACTGCAAAATCCCCATTCCCTCCCCACCCCATTAACCTGCTTTCCAGCTCTGTTCTCCTGTGCAAGGCAACAAAAGAAGACCCAGCCAATCAGCTGGGACTCGGGAGGCAGAGAATAGATGGGAGTGGAACCAATCAGAGCTGGTATTTGCCAGTTCTCCGAACTACTCAAAATTTCCACAAACAGTTCTCCAGAACTGGTCAGAACCTGCTGAATACCACCTCTGAAATTTCCAGGAAACCATGTGGCTTCTTTGATCAGAGTTTTGGGCCAGTTACATTAGTGGGCAAAACTTTTTGTGTGACTTCACTGTCAGTGGTATTTCTATTATGCGATATCATATAAAGCCAGATGCCACAAAAAGGAAGTGCTATGTTTGCTTAGTTTATCAGCTATTTCAGTACTTAAGAAAGGAAAGCTAAGATATGTGCAGAAGAAATTTGTTTCTCACTCTTACCCTGTTGTGATCTAAAATCTTCCTTCCTTCCTTCCTTTCTTCCTTCCTTCCACAATGTAGTACATCTCCTGATCAGTCGTTGGATTAGAAGTCTCCAAGATCCTGTCCAGCTTTCTTATTCTGTTATTGGTTTTGTTACATATTAGCATTCTCCAAATACTCTATTCCCATTGGTCCACAAATACTTGAATCTGATTGGTGTTCTATTCGATGATGATTGGTCAAAAATAGCTAGCCTATGATTGGCTGCCTTAGCAGCGGGAGAATCAAGGAGCCATCATTGGCCGCAAGCAGCTTCTCTCTAAAAAAGGAGCTGCCGCGGCTCATGGCTCAGACGGAATCTAGCAACTAAATAAAAGAGCTGAAGTTACGCTGGTCTCGAGTCTCATTCTTCGCGAACACTACACTGGCAACGAAGGTGGGATTCTGAGACAAGGAGACCAGTCGAGCATGTGGCAACAAGAAGCAAGTAGACAAAAATGGCTGGAACCAACTTGCCACCCGCACCATTCAATCCAGCGACGGAGGACTGGGAATCATACATCAACAGATTCCTCATGTTCCTAGAAAGCAACGACTTGCAAGGAATCTCTGACAACAGAAAGAGAGCCGTGTTCCTGAGGCACTGTGGGCACACAGTGTTCAAGATGGCCAAGGCATTAGCCAAACCGGAGGATGTAAAGCAGATGGCCTGGCCAGATTTGGAAAAATTACAGAAGGCACATTATGCACCAACCGTCTCCAGCCTTATTCAGAGACACGAGTTCTACAAACGGGACCAGAGAGAAGGTGAGAGTATTGCAGACTTTGTAGCGGCTTTCAGGGACATTGGAGGGGCATGCGAGTTCCTCAACATGGATGAAGCCATGAGGGATCGCGTGGTCCTTCGTCTAAGAGATCTCACTTTACAAAGCCGACTACTAACCCGAACAAAAATTACAGTCACTGAGGCTATCACTGAGGCCACGGCAGCTGAAGCAGCTAAGAAATCAGCAGCCAAAATGCAACAAACGAATGCAACAACACCAAAAACACCAGCAGAAACAAGCCAAATTCCAGAGAAAAAGTCAGAAAACACACACAAGACCATCACACACTATGAGGATAGCAAATCGTTGTCTGAGATCGACGACGATGAAGAGGAGATCCACAAACTCCAGGCTGAACAAAATAGACGGGAGAAGAAAGGACGTAAGTCGGGGTTCCAGTGCGCTGGTTGTGGAGGAGACCACCCCCGTTCCAAGTGCTGTTTCCTCGACGCCATGTGCAGGTACTGTGAGAGATGGGGACACATAGCAAGAGTCTGCCAAAACTGTAAGAGCTACAGACCCCGATGTAGAGACAACACACCACCAAGGATAAAAGAAAGACAGACATTGAGCCGTGAGAGTCGAGAAAGCAGAGGCAAGCAGCTAAACAAAAACTACAGAAAAGCAGAAACACACCAAACTATTACTATCAGTCCTTCAAACGCAACCAATGGCTGAAAAGTACATGTGGCAGTCAGCATCGAGGGCCAAGAATGCAAGATGGAGGTGGACTACAGATCATACCTAACAATGGTATCATGGAATACCATTAAAAGACTGATACCGCATATACGCAGAACGGAATTAGAAAACCAAACACTGACACTAAAAGACTATAAAGGAAACAGGATTCCCGTAGTCGGACTCGGAGACTTCCAAGTCACATTCAAAGAACACATGAAAATTCTGCCTTTAACCATCGTAGACCGGAACCGCCCCAGCCTGTTGGGACTCAAGTGATTCGAATCCCTGGGAATCAGAGTAACCGGCATCAACAGCGTCACCGAGACAGACTGGGAGGAGAACTTAATAAGGGAGTTCCAGGACGTCTTTGATGGAAAACTAGGCAAGTATCAAGGGTCCCCCAAATCATTTAATTTAAAACCGACAATAGCTCCAATTAGGTTAAAAGCGAGGTGAGTCCCCTTCGCATTAAAACCAAAGATTGATGAGGAATTAAATAAACTCATAGCACAAGGCATATTGGAATCAATTGACCACGCTAAATGGGAAACCCCAATCGTAACCTCAATTCAGCCAGATGGGTAGAAACCTGTGCTAAATGCCAAAGATCCCGACCTGCACCTCCTTCAGCACCTATACTTGACTAGGAAACACCGAGGGGGCCTTGGTCAAGAATCCACATATATTTGGCAGGGCCTACAAAAGGACACACATTTTTAATCATAGTAGATGCTTACTCAAATTGGCTGGAAGTAAGCGTCATGAACTCAACAACTACAGAAGCAGTTATCAAACAATTGAGAAAACTTTTCACCACACATGGGTTACTGGACTTATTAGTTTCAGATAACGGGCCACAGTTCACAGCATTGACATTTGAAAAGTTCCTCGCCGAACACGGAATAAGGTATGCTTTGACAGCACCGGGCTGACCGGCTACGAACGGGCAGGCAGAACACATGGTCCGATATACCAAAGAAACCATAGAAAAATTAGACACGGGAGACATACAAGAGAAGATTTATAAAATGCTCACCATACAACACATCACACCTAGCTCCACTACAAATAAAAGCCCAGCCGAATTATTAATGGGCAGAAAATTCAGATCACATCTGGATAGATTACACCCCACATACAGCCCTGAAAAACCAACAGACTCCTCCAGTAAACACCGCACATTCAAACCAGGGAACCTAGTCTATGCTAAAAATCTCATGGGGCACCCGCTATGGGTACCAGCAAAAATAACACAAATAACAGGACCCTGGTCGTATAGATTAGAAACGGACAATGGAAGAAGCTGGGGACACATTGATCAATTAAGATCAAGAACTTGGAACGAACCACTGACATACCCAGGCACGAAGAACAACACACACACACGCCAGAACCACAGCAAACATTAAACAATAACAATAATAATCCAACCAGAGAAGGAGGAGACCCCTCAAACACAAATAAGAGGGGAAGGGGAGACCCTCCGTCAGAACAAAAAACACTGCAAAATCAAAACACAACCCACAAACCACATTCTCAAATAAACTCAGAAAGAAACAACTACATACTTGAAGAAGACTTCGGCAAAGAGGAACAGGAGGCACAAGAAGACCAAGAAGCCACTCCAGAAGGGAGCAGCTGAGCCGACTCTACCAGCCTGGTTAGGCCAGGCGGGAGCGTTATGGCTGACTCTACCTTCCAGGAGGTTCCACAGAGAAGGACAGGAGAAACAGCGATCCTGTCCGAACCCACCGAAGACAACAGCACGACTAAACTGTGCAGATCAACTAGACAACATAAAAGCCCCGCCTACTTACATGACTATGTAATGTAGGACCAAACCAAGAGGGAAGGGGTGTTACATATTAGCATACTCCAAATACTCTATTCCCATTGGTCCACAAATACTCGAATCTAATTGGTGTTCTACTCGACGGTGATTGGTCAAAAATAGCTAGCCTATGATTGGCTGCCTCAGCAGTGGGAGAATCAAGGAGCCATTATTGGCCACGAGCCGCCTCTCTGTAAAAAAGGAGCTGCCGCGGCTCCTGGCTCAGACGGAATCTAGCAACTAAATAAAAGAGCTGAAGTTACGCTGGTCTAGAGTCTCATTTTTCGCGAACACTACAGGTTTGATGATTGCAATGTGTTTAGAGAGTGAGAGTTTAGAATAATGTTTCAGGTAGTCCTCAAGTTTCAACCATTTGTTTTGTGACCTATCAAGATTACAATGGCATTGAAAAAATGACGTATGACTGTTTTCACACTTATGACCATTGCAGCATCCCCATGATCATATGATCAAAATTCAGATGTTTGGCAACTGACTCATATTTATGATAAGTTGCAGTGTCCCGAGGACTTGTGATCTCCTTTGGCAATACTCTTGACAAGCAAAGTCCATGGGGAAGCTAGATTCACTTAATAATCATGTTACTAACTTTATGACTTGAGTGATTCACTTAACAGCCGTGGCAAAAATAGCTCGTAAAATGGGAATAAACTCAGCGATATGAATTTTGGGAAAAACACTAAAACAGTAAACATGTTTTGGAGGATATCATAGTCAGAGAAAGCAAATTATGCTTCTTTGCCAGGAAAAATTTGAAATAGTATATTGAATGATAGAAGCAAAGATGGCCTACTAAGATAGACAGCTATGGAAAGGCATTGTGAATTGGTATTTGTATAAACTAGATTTTGCTGCATTTCATTTTCTTTTCTTTTGTCTTTAATTCCTTTGACTTACTATTTCCTAGTCCTTTTTGTGTCCTTTTGCATAATGTTGCTTTCCCAAAAGGGAATAATGTGGTGGGCACATCATTAACATCAATGTGGCTTTTGGTTTATCCCCAATCCTTTGGGATGAGTGATCTCTCTTCTTCTCCAGAATATTGCTATGCATAAGTAAATAGAGTAGCAGACTTTCTGAATCCACATTCCATAAGCCATTGATTTTATTTGCTCCTGCTTTGTATTTTTGTAGTTTCTTCCTGTGTTGTACATGTGTCAAAGCCATTGTGCTCTGAGTCCACTGTAGAGTATCTCCCCCTGCTTGGTAGGTAGATAAACCTTCATTGTGGTCTTTGACCAGTGTGTACATATATATGCATAAAAATACAAATAAAATGGCAATGAAAGAGTTAAATGAATTAAAGAGGATGAAAGAAAGGAAAGAGAGGAAAAATAAAATATATGAAAGAAATGTTTTATTGGACAATATAAGTCTACTAGTATGCTAATGATTGGATGGGCAATTTGAGAGAACTGTAACAACTATCTTTTTACCTGCATATAATAAAAACCCAGTTTTGCACAGAGCCATTTTGTCAGATTAAAAAGAAGTAAATAGGAAAGAAAATAGTCTCTTCATAATTTTATTTAGTTTCAGATGGGTTCATACAAAATGTGTTTCTTTGTGTGCATGTGCAAGAAAGTTTTTGAAAAGTTGAAGGTTTTCTCCCATTTGGTGTCTTCAACTGCCCTGAAATTGTGACTGAATAATTGTGTACAAGTTTCCTGCTAAATTCTGGGACCATTGTATTCATATGTATTAAATAATAATGAGATAAAGACCCCCTCAACTCAAGCAAGACTTCTGATAGCACATAGACACAACCATATTGTTCTTGAGATTTGAATGGAGGTTTTTAAAACCATGGTGATTTCAAGTGATCTCTAAATACTACTGGGGCCAAACCTATAAGGAATAGAATTAACTTTAGCCAAAAGGTAAGAAGTCTTCTTCCAAACCATGCCTGTTTATAATTGTAAATAGTGCTGAAGTAGTTTGCTGTTGCCTTTTAAAATATTTTTCAACTTCTCTATAAATATATTCCTGAGATTCTGTGGTGGTCTTTCAGATATCTAATAGGCCTGAATGTACTTAGGTTCTAAGCCTTGAGACAGTGAGTGAAGGAAGGGAGGGAGGAAGGAACGAAGGGGGAAGTAAGAAAGGAAGGAGGGTCACTTATAGCCAATGGATGAATCACTGGAAGATTCAAAGAAGCAGATTGTTGGAGGGACTGTCCTGCAGAAACTCTTATCTGGTGATCACAAACTTTATGGCACACAAGCCAACATGCTATTTACCACAGCCAGCAAATACTCTCCACTAGTTACAGCTGGTAGCAACATTTAATCCATGTGGGCTAATCTTGATTCTGTTGGGCAGGGTTGGGTATAGGGAAAGGGAGAGCACCAGGAAGACCTAAGGCCAAAAAATCAGTGGCATCTGTTTTCATGTCACTTGCAAGAAAGATGCAACTCTGTGTTCCCATTTTCACCAGGAATCATGGTCTATTTAGGATCCTGTCGCTTTTTATTCCAGGCAAGCTTTTTATTCTTTTCTTAATTTTCTGTTACCTCTTTATCTTTCTTTTTCCCCAGTATACCTCCAGGGTTTTATATTTAATCTAATGGTCTCAGTGCATCTGTTTCATTGAAAAAGGGTTGTATATTGCTCTTCAAAGAAGTCTTCCCTTCCTTCCCTGAGGAGTTAATCTTACTGTGTGACAAATATAATAGATTTTATGTCCTTTCCCCCCTCTTTGCATAACCCTGCTGTATATGTGCAGAATATCAGGAGGCTGAACGCTTCAGATGTCTTCAAGCAATCTAACAACTCAATAATAGACTATTTTTCACTGGTTGATGATGAGCTGCCTTGTGTGAAAAAACACACACACTGGTGTCTGTTTTCAGGAAGGCTTTAAAATTCTATATGGGTTGTGAATTTCCTTTTCCACTGGAAGGAGAGCAGGCAAGGGTAGTTTGACAACAGCAGTGCATGTATCAGCCAACCTTGGCTGAACTTTGCAAAAGGGAAGCAGGACTGTACCAAATTAGTACTTGGAGGAGACAGACCACTAGAAAAAGCTAGAGTTATGGACAAATAAGTGGCTTAAAAATACTCTAGGGAAAGCAGCGATATGTTGTTGCCAAGAAAAGCAATAGCAATAGCACTTAGACTTATATACTGCTTCTCAGTGCTTTACAGCCCTCTCTGAATGGTTTACAGAGTCAGAATATTGCCCCCAATACACTGGATCCTCATTTTACTGACCTCTAAAGCAGGGGTTCCCAACCACCGGTCCCCGGACCGTTACCGGTCCGTGGATCATTTTGTACCGGGCCGCAAAACTTGGGCGCCGCCATCTTGTTTTGACGGCGCTTCCAGGTTTTTGGTTGCTTCCGGGTTTTCGGTTGGAAAGTGCTTCCAGGTTTTTGGTTGGAAAGCGGCGTTTGGGTGCTGAAGGAATCCTCGCGCCTTAGTTACGTCGGGGGGGGGGGGCGGCTTTGAACGAAGAGCCGTCCCAATGGCAATGGAGTCTCGCGTTACTCAGGTACCGGTCCGTGGAAGAATGAATAATCGTGAAACTGGTCCCTGGTACAAAAATGGTTGGGGACCACTGCTCTAAAGGGTTGAAGATTGCTGGCAGTTAGCAGAAGTAGCTTGCAATACTGCATTCTAACCACTGCGCCACCATCATGACATGGGTATGATTATAAAATTATTGGGATTTGAACTCTGAAAAGCAATGCTAGAATAACAGTTAATATATATAAGTGAGTTATTGAATGTAAGGTGCCAATGGAGGGATGTAGTTTAACAAGACCCTTGGAGTTGGATTTACATATTCAACAAACACACACTTAAACTTCCAACATCTCAATCATTCTTATGTCAGGGCTTCCTTTATTAGTTTGTTGAGTAAATTACAATCCTTTCGATTTATGTAATACGTTCAGCTGTAAACTATGATTTACTGTCAGTCACATTTCTATAAATAGTGCTTCTGTTGTGGCAGAGAACATGTTTGTTAATCATTGCATTGTAATTACTTTCTAAAGCCTGCCTGTTAGTCAAAATACTTTTGTCTGAAACTCAGCAAAGGACATATAATTATACTTTTTTAAACAAGTGAAAAGGAAAAGGATAATTTTTTTTTCAAAGTAGATTTTTTTTAACTCGAGAAAGATGTCAAGAATGATTATAGTTTGCAATATTAATTCAAGAGTAGCAACATGCTCTCAGTCTTTATTCTTTTTTTTCCCAAGCAAAAAGTAAATAAAACAACAATTAGGCTGCTGGCCAGAAATTAAACCTGGCAGTGCAAGTAACCTACATTCTTAATTATTGTTCTCTGTCACATAGTTGTTGCATAAAATAATTGTGGTACTGAAATGTTATTGAGTTCTGCGTATTTCTCTCTCTTTTTCTTAATTGATTGTCATCAGGATAAAGGCATTTAGTTTATAATTAAAAACAAAACAAGGAAACTATTTGCAAAGGCACAATTAATTTGAAGGATTTAGAAGAAAAAGGAGGAGTTTGGTGAGAAGGGAGAAAACATGGTGTTTTTGAAAAAAGACAAAGGGTTTTTGGATCTTGAATTTGAATTTGCATCTAAGTTATTAGACCCAGTTCTATGTAATCTTTACCAAAGCTGTCCTCTGCATTATTTAGTGGGAACAACATACTTTTTTTTGTTTTCCTTTGGAAATACAAGCATCTTTGACTTCCATTCAACTAAATTTCTCATTCTTGCAGCCTGTAAAATCTTGAATGCATCCAACTGCTATCAATAACCCTGTAGTATTACAGTTGTAGTTCATTGCTCTGAACAATAATAAACTTGGAATACAGGAGAACAGAAGTGTCAGCTTCCACTTTTAAAGTATATTTTAGATCAACATTGTCTCCAATATTGAAGTCTGACTCCATTCCGTTCAAGCACTGTTTTTTTTGGATTCACAATTTGTAAGTTGAGATGCATGATGCTGCCATCTGTCTCCCTCTCACCCTGTTGACCATAGTTTTGCATCCTTTGTGATACAGTTGCAAATTTTGTTTCTGTTGCAGGGGTGTCAAACTCGATTTCATTGAGGGCCACATCATGGTTGTGTTTGACCTCAGGGGGCCGGAGTGGGTGTGACCAAATTGGGCATGGCCAGCTTGACGTCACTCATGTTGGGGGCACCTGTGGTGGCCTGAGTGCTCTGCCAGCAAAAAGGGGCTCCCAAGCTCTGTTTTTGGCTGTGCAGCCTCCTGCAACCCTCCGTCAGAGACAGAGGCACCGTGGGCCTTTACTATTTCCAGGGCAGCTCCATGGTCCAGATCTGATCACTCCACGGGCCGGATGTAAGCACCCCGCAGGCCAGATCTAATCACCCTACAGGCCAGATCCAGCTCCCGGGCCTTGAGTTTGTCACCCCTGTTCTGTTGCAAAACAGAAATAGGCAAAGGCACAAAAGGGAAACCTGTAGTTTCTCAAGGTCACAGAGCCAACTTTTCTCATCTACCCACTATTGAACTTGCTCCTTGGAGCAACTAAAACTTGGAACTGATCCATATCTGGAAAGCCCCAGTGTCCTCTAGACATTTCATAAAAGATGCAGAAGTATAAGAAGGCAGGCAAGGGTTGGATCAGACTGAGAGGTAGCTTACACAGTTTTATTGGGCCTCTGAAAAGTTGGCTCATTGTAACCCACTGAAAGGTGGAAGCAGGCAATGATTGAGCAGTCAATGGGCATACATTTGAAGAGGCTAGGGCTGCTTGCCTCTATTATTTTGTCCCTGGAAAAGCATCATATGTTTAACTCGAGCCAAGATATTTTTGTCTGGGCAGGTACATCTGCACTCTAATGCACACTCATTTCAGTTAAAGGGATAGAAGGAGAAATAGAGTTGGAAGGGACCTTGGAGGTCTTCTAGTCCAACCCCCTGCTTAGGCAGGAAACCCTTTACCATTTCAGACAAATAATTATTCGATCTCGTCTTAAAAACTTCCAGTATTGGAGCATTTACAACTTCTGGAGGCAAGTTGTTTCATTGATTAATTGTTCTAACTATCAGGAAATTTCTTCATAGTTCTAGGTTGCTTTTCTCCTTTACTAGTTTCCAACCATTTCTTCTTGTCCTGTTCTCAAGTGCTTTGGAGAATAGCTTGACTTCCTCTTCTTTGTGGCAACCCCTTTAGATACTGGAACACTGCTATTATGTCACCCCTACTCCTTCTTTTCACTTAGCTAGTCATATCCAATTCCAGCAACTGTTCTTTATATGTTTTAGCTTCCAGTCCACTAATCCTCTTTGTTCTTCTCTGTACTCTTTCCAGATTCTCAACATCTTTTTTACATCATGGCAACCAAAACTGGATGCAGTATTCCAAATGTGGCCTTACCAAGGCATTGTAAAGTGGTGGTTGGATCTGTAGGGTCATTCTTCTAAGCAGGAGATTGGTGCTGTTCAGTTCTTCTATTATTTTGTGGTTCAAATGTTTACTTTCTCTAAGGTACCCTGTATCTCTTTTTCATTCTCCTCCATCATCTCATTTTGCAGGAATCCAACTGCAGTATTTATCTTGGGTTTCTAACCAGGTTTTGCATTGGGTTCCCAAATTCCTTAAATTGACCCTCCAAGCATGAGAATATTTTCTTGTTAAGGTAAAGACTCCTGTCCAATTAAATCCTTGAAGACTTCAAGAACACATCCAAGTAAGTTTCTTAACCACCAATATAGAAATTGTTTTCTCTTGATTCTTTGAGGAAGTTTCGCAACATCCCAGCTAGCCTAAAGGCCTGGCAATCTCAGAGGGTCTTGTATCCAAGTCCTAATAAGGTCTGCCCCACTTAACTTATTCAAGATCAATCAAGATTGTCTATATTAATGTGCACCAAATAGGAAAAAATATTTTCTCTTTTACATATGAACCATTGCAGTCTGCTGAACTGCTCTAGAGCATCCAATGATTTAGAAGAAGCAAAATCTAGAACATTGTATTGTTTTTGGCTTCAACTGAAACAAGGTTTGGTGGCAAGAAAGGAATAATGTTCATCAGCCCTCTCTTCCCTCCTCTACATAGCCTGGCTCAGCCATTCAACACTCTTCACAGTGCCTTCCATTCCCTTCTCTTTCTTCCCATCATTGCTCTATTCTTCTTACACAGTTGCTCCAGAATCCCTCCAAACTTTATTCCAATTGAAGCCCAAAACACAAAACATTTCTTTGATCCAGACCATCACTGCAAAGGACTAAAAAACCTACCACTTTGGTCTGTTTGCTTGCTTGCTGACTGTCTAAGGCATACCATCTTGATGCTTTCCATAGTCTGGAAGCTCCAGGGATGAGGAACAACACTTCAATCAAAAACAGTTCCATTAAGGACCATAAAAATAAAATTAAAAATCTGGTCTCCAGCGTCTCATTCTTATCCCCACCATCTGAACACTGAAACACCTTCTGCTCAAAATAAGCACATTTCCGGAATAAAATATCTGGCCAGCTAGGGTTGTGCAAAGTGTTCCATGTGCAAGGCTGTTTGTACACAGAATGTCTTCCACATCCCTAATCAGTGAGGGGCTGCTGTATGGGTTCAGCATATGCATGAAAAATATGCATTCAAGTTGTCAATTTGCTCTGTTGTCTTAGATTTTATTGTTTGTTGTTGTTGTTGTTGTCCTCCTCTTCCTCCTCCTCCTAGTTGGATTTCCAAATACTGCAGGGAATTTTGGCTTCCATTGCTTATACTTTTTGTGATGCATATGTAACATGAAATTGAGGTTGGAAGGAAGAACTGATTGGACTTATATATTCTAGAAGATAACATCAGATATACCCAAAGTCATTGTATGAAATAGGTGGCTATAATCTATAATTGAATGAATGAATGATTCCCTATCATATTCTTTCATTTCAGTATATTCAGTGAATTGAACATGACCACTCATGTTGGACAACCCTACTGCAGCTAAACTATTGAGGAAAACACAATATTCTTTCCAGATAAATACAGCAGTCCTGATATTTGCCTTCTCCCAGCCTTTTTCAGTACATCAAGCTTTTGACATTTAGAGCTCAAGGGATCTAATCAAGTTATTTGTGTCTGTAGTCTGATGATAGATTTGTCTGTTCCTATGCAGGATAATTTTCACTTCAAAATAAAATGGTATGAGATGCCATCAGGACTGAATAAAATATTCAAATTTGTGGAGGGAAATGAAGACTTAAGGCAGTTTTACAAGTCCAGAATGTGGTGGGTGGATTTGGGTGCTTTCAGACAGACAGCTTTTAGCACAATTAATCAAAACACATTGTGCAGCTCTTCTGTCTTTCCCTGCTTAATAGAGTTTGTAGGGGGCTGGGCTGGGGTGATGGGGAGGAGGGAGAGAAAGCAGTGAAAAAATACAAGCAATTAACAGATAGAATGAGTAGAGCCTGAATTTGAAACAAGTCAGCTGAAAGGGAAAAAAAAACTCATTTGGTTTTATCTTCGATACTTATGCATTTAGTTGTACGTCTAGCCGACAACACATTAAGGATATTTGCATCTATAGATATTAGATATGTAATATAGATATAGACGCGAGACTCAGTGTTGAAGAATTGATGCTTTCGAATTGTGATGTTGGAGAAGATCCTTCATTGCAAGGAGATCAAATCAGTTAATCCTAAAGGAAACCAACCCTGACTGTCCTTTGGAAGGGCACATACTGACACTGAAGATCAAATATTTTTGCCACTTAACAAAACAAGAAGGATTGATTGGAAGAGATCCTGATGTTGGGAAAGATTGAAGGCAAAGGGAGAAGGGCATGGCAGAGGATGAGATGGTAAGCTTGTGTTATTGAATATGAATTTAAGCAAACTCTTGGAGATAGTAGAGGATAGGAAGGATCTGGTATGCTATGGTCCATGAGGTCACAAAGAGTCAGACATGACTTAGTGACTGAACAACAACAAAATATACTGCAGATCAGGGGTGTCAAACTGAAGGCCTGTGGGTCAGATCTGGCCTGTGGGGTACTTAGATCGGGCCTGCAGGGCAGCCCTGGAAACAGTGAAGGACCAGCCCGTGGTGCCTCTGACCATGAAAATAGAGCTCAGGAGGGCTGTGTGCAGTCCTCTCGAGCTCTGTTTTGCTGGCAGAGGGTTGCAGGAGGACATCACAGATGAAAATGGAGCTCGGGAGCCTAATTTGCTGGCAAAGCTCTTGGACCACCAAAGATGCCCTCCCCCCGAAATTAATGATGTCATGTTGACCACAGCCACCCTGGTTCCACCCCAACCTCCCAAGGCCAAACACAACCCTGATGTGACCCTCAATGAAATCAAATTTGAAACCTCTGCTATAGATATATAAGGAGAGGGGAGGGAGGGAGGGAGAAATAGATGGTGAATGATGGCTGATTGATGAAGACACTGGACTTGTCTGCTGGGATGGGGTGAGCTCTTATCCTTGCCCCAGCTGCTGACAACCTAGCCATTCAAAAACATGCAAATGTGAGTAGATAAATAGGTATTACTTCAGTGGGAAGGTAACAGCACTCCATGACCTCATGCTGGACACATGACTGCAGAAATGTTTTTGGACAGCACTGCCTCAATAGCATTGAAACAGAGATGAACCACTCCCCCTAAAATTGGCAACAACTAGCAGAATAAAATCCACAAGGATCCTTTGTCTTTTTTTATAGATATAGATAGGGCTAGCTAAATATATTCAGGTAAGAACTCATTTACCCAACCCACTAGAGAAACAGGTTTTCAAGGTACCTTTAGGAACTCGATGCTGGAATGTTGCTGCTATATTGATTCCTTTAAAAAAGCAAAACACCAGCAGGAAGGATTATATACATATATATCTTACATGGCATCAGTTTTTTCCTTTCCTTTTTGTAATAGTTGGAAGCCATTTATTTGGCCTTTTTCCACAAATGTGTGTACAATAAATTGTGTAAATATGGATTTTGAAGGCTGCAGATAACAGCGGTAGGTGACTGATAAATGAATGCAAATTGGATAATACATTGAGATTGAAATTGATCTGTTGATATGGATTTCAGTATTTTTCCAGTCTTTTCTTAGCAGCATGTTTTAAAAAATGGATTTACATTATGGTTGCCATTTTGGGTTGTGACCAGCATGAAAGGTAGAGAAACCTTTCCAATTTAGTACCCAAGGCTGGAATATTTTAATACTAGTTTGTTGGAGAACAACTTTTATACATTGGATAAATGAATATTGGTTGGTGAGCAGAAGAATATTGTTCTGAGATGAAGACAAGATGGTATCAGATCTCTCCTTTTAACACAGTCATTTACTATGTCAAGAAGATCATGAAAATAATATCAATTTGCAGATGCCTTCTGTAGCTAAGACTGATAAATTGGTTAGAAAACATTCCAGAAGCTTTGTTCTATATACTTTTCCCACCTTCTTTAAAACTGTAATATTAGATTTGCATCCCAACACATAGTTGTTAATTTGCAAAAAATCTGTCAGAATTCTAAAACTCAGCCCTACAATTAGTAAAATCCTCAAGGACCCATTGTTCAAGTTTGTCATTTGATGGAAACATTGGAAATGCCCCTTTACTTTTGACCACCTCTGTTCTGCGAGACCTTTTCAAAGTCTGAACAAACTATGTTGTCTTTAAAGTGTGCCTTCTTTAGCAAGAGCTGGGTCAAGACAATGTAGCTGTACTGTGACTGGGATTTTATTCCTTGGTTCTGAGTCTTTTCTTCCATCTATCCACCCATCCATCCATCCCTTTCTTTCTGTGTCCTACTTATTTTGTTGTAGTAATGTGTTATCCTTCTCTCAGAGTCACAATTGAGACAATATATGAATTGAACAAAACCAAAGAAATAAATGGGCAGTTTAACTGTCACCAATCCCATTGTGACACATAAACTCTTTAAAGTTAATTCAGGATTTAACTATGAAATCTCAAGAATGGATTTTTTTTCTCCAGTTGCTGAGCAGCCAGCTGCTTAGATCCTATTCTCTAAAGAGCGTAAAGCTGAGAGTTGAGATGAGTCCTCTGTTGACTACAGGAGGGGAAGATACTCGTCTGCATAAGCCTTTTGATTGCAGCCAAAACTCACTGAAGATTCTTCCCCTTTTCTCAGAGAAGATGCTCAGAAATGCAACTGCATTTAGAATTTATTGCTATGTAAAGGCACAGGCATTTCTGGGAAAATCATCTGCAGTCTGTACAGCTTGACAGCTGTTCAAGAATACAGAATTTCCAATTTGATTTCCATTATGCATGTGTCACCCAATTGATTGGTGAAAGAGAGAGAGAGAGAGAGAGAAAAAAAATAAAAGAAAAAATAATAATTGTTCATATGACTCAATATTGTTCACTGAGCAATAAAACCTGCAGAATCAGTTAGCACACCAGTGCTGTAAGAAAAGCAGAAGCAGCCATTGTGAAAAGGATGATGACTTGCATGTCTCAATTAGCACAGTTTATTCACATCAGTATTGTTGCCGTAGATCATTAGGACAATCCAGCTTTACTGTCCTTAATGAATTGATTCTAAGCTATTTGCAAAATGTTTTTTGATGGATTATGAGATGAGAAGCTGAGTATAGCACATTTGCAAGCTTGCCTGGTGCACATGAAAACCTTGGGGACTGTTGTCAGTTGAGAGGATGAAATATGTATATTCATACGCTCTTCACTTGGAACAAGAATGGCCACTGTGTTTTTTGACAATATTTATTGGGAAAGATAGTCCACTGACTACTATAAAGTTGCATTTTGAAAGTAGTGTTTTATGCTTTGAAGTCTGTGATTCTCCCTCAATAAACTTAAAATCAAGAAGCTGAACACAATCATATAAGAAATTATTGGGATATGTGTGTGTGGATATATACAGGTAGTCTTCGACTTGTGACCACAATTGAGCCCAGAATTTATGTTGCTAAGTGAGAAATTTATTAAGTGAGTTTTACAACTTTTCTTGCCACATTTGTTTAGCTGAATCACTGTTGTTAAATTAGTAACATGGTTGTTAGGTATGTCTGGCTTCCCCATTGTCTTTACTCATCAGAAGATTGATTGATTGATTGATTGATTGATTGAAATTTGTCAAAGAAAAACAAGACCAAGAATAAGAGAATAAAAACAAAATGACAGGGACGATAGGCAGGTTAGATTGCAAAAGGTGATCCCATGACCCCAGGATTCTGCAATTGTTGAATATATGAATCAGCTGTCAAGCATCTGAATGTAAATCATGTGGCCATAGGGATGCTACAGTGGTCATGAGTGAAAATAGCCATAAGCCAGTTTTTTTCAGTGTCCTTGTAACTTTGAATGGTCACTAAATGTACTGTTGTAAGTCGAGAACTACCTGTATTTGATACCCCTGATCTACACATGCCAACAGGACACAATTTACAATAAAAAATAAAAAAGCAACATCCACTAATTGCTTAATTCACTACTGGACCCATGTACCATTAGCATTCAGGCATCTTACAGAATAGTCAGTTTTTTTAAAAAAATCTTCCTGAAGGTTAGGAGGTTCAGGTGTATTCTAAAACAGGGATCTCCAACCTTGGCAACTTTAAGCCTGGAGGACTTCAAATCCCAGAATTCCCCAGCCAGCAAAGCCCAGTATTAAAGCAAAGCTGGCTGGGGGAATTCTGGGAGTTGAAGTCCTCCAGGCTTAAAGTGGCCAAGGTTGGAGACCCCTGTTCTAAAATGTCAGTGTGTGACACTGTCAAATCCACATTGGACCCCACTTTAAGTCATGGTGGATCCTCAGCAAATCCTCCTTGCAAAAAAAAAAAAAAAGTTATGTTAGATAGATCGCATTTTGTCAGGAGAGATGATCCTATGTAACCTGAGATATCATGTAGGTAGGACTTTAAAGATAATACTGTAACCAGTTTTGGAATTGATCCTGTAAGCAAATTGGCAACCAAAGCAATGACCATAACATTAGTATCACATAGCTTTATGCCAACTGATGTTTCCAGATCAGCTTCAAAGGCAACCCCCACCTAGAGTGCTTTGCAGTAATCTAGCTACAAGGGAAGGAAGGCACAATTCATTGTTACCAGCGTCTCTGATAGTTGACATACCACCCAAAATTAACCTCTAGCTAAAGATAGAACCACTGCCACACAGATTCTCAACTCCCAGCTTTCATTGGTAGTCCAGAAGTATATGAGGTGAACGTAGTGAAGTAGTAGGACCATGAAGTCTATACCTCCAGATCCTGACACCACTGGAAAAATCAGCGATATTTCTGTCTCATGCCTAGGCCCAGAATCCAATTGAAAAGGATCTAGAAAGTCATTAGGATCCAGTCATTGAAGCCCTTTTGCCCAAAATCTCTCAGAAGAAAATGAGGGAGTTAGCCAGTTGTTGCCTGAGGTGACTGAATTGAAAGATGGCCTCTTCGGAAGGAGTCCACATATGCTTAAATAGCTTGGGCTGTTCAACTTCAAACCAATTCTGAATGCATACAGTGCACCATGCCATAGCTACGTGACATTAGTGATCCCATTTTAAAAATGACAGGATAATGCGGATTTTGAATAGGTGGCTCCAGTTGATGCAAAATGATTTTTTTTAAAAAATAAGTAAGCTTTGGAAATATGAATAAAATCAACAGTTGCCTAATCTGATGCTGTTGTTAAGCTGTCGTAAGGGACACCGTCATATCAGAATGCTGTTGCTTTGCTCATGAAAAAGCAATCAATCTGCTATTTTTTTGAGCGGGGGAAAGATCAATTATATATACAAGGCTGTGTGGTGTTTTCCTGGCGTTTGCTTTCTCTTCCAGGCAGAAAAGTCCACATTGTCAGTAACTTAACTTGTGATGCAGGAGAGGACAGTGTGTGTTTGTGAGTGTGTGCCCAAAGCTGGAAACAGACTACGACCCCCTCAGAAATTGCAGTAATTAATAAGATATTTGAATGTGCCGAAATGGTCAGATTGCCGATGTTACTAAAAAATAAGGAAGAAGGAGAATATTACAAGATATGGGATGTTTGGTACAAATGGCTAACAAAAAGATGTAAAGACGTTAAATTATAATGAATGAGAAATCACAAAGTGATATTATTTATGCATAAATGTATGTATATATGTATAAAAATGCCTAGAACAAGGAAACAATATAGTTATGGATAACAAAGTTATGGATTTTATTAATCATTGTAAACACTGTTACAATATCATTGCAAAATATAGAAAATTGTTTTTAATTGTTGAAATGTTAAACATATGTTTATAAAATTTTTATGAAATGTTTATAAAAAACAAACAAACAAATTATCCTCCTCCATTTATGCTGGATGTGTATACACAAAAACACTACATCTTTTTGTTTCCCCTACCTGTCTATATGTACAGTATGATATGTAGATTTTTAAAATATGCTCAAACATTTTGATATTGCCAACCTCTCCAATCTCCTCAATGCTCTTCCTTTTCCAGCATGAGTGGTGGACAATAATTTCCTACACACAAATGCACACACACACACACACACACACACACACACACACACACTCCTCATGCATCACAAGTTAGTGATGGACAATATGGACTTTACTTGAACCACCCCACCCCAAAAAAGAAAAGATAAGTCTGACTATGATGAAAGGATGGAAGCCATATGGCTATTCCCCCCCCCCCCATCGTAAAGTAGCCAGAGTAGATATTAGTTGATTTGTTTTGTCTTTAAATCAGGCAATCCAACCTTTTGGCTTGCCTGGGCTGCATTGAGTGAAGAGGAATTGTTTTGGGCTGCATGTAAAATATATAATACAATTAACCTATATATAAATGCACATAATAATCTTAAAAGATTACCATCTTGTGGGCTGCATTTAAAGCACCAGCTATGCTGCTGGAGGATTGTAGTAATTAATTTCTAGTGTCTTTGGAAAACACTAAAAGCAGGAAGGCTAGTGAAAGTCATCAGTTGGAGTCCATCCAGCATCTGAAATCTGTCAAAGAGAAGATTAAAAGGGGGGTCATCCTTCTATTGCAGAAAAATAAGGAAAGTTGTTTAGAAGAAAGTTTCAGGGTGGATTAAAAAAAAATTTAATTATTCTTGGCTGGCTGGCTCAGTTAAACTCAAAATTTTGTGAGTTATGGCCCTCCAGAGGCTGAAGGGTGCTTGAGAGCAATGATATTTTTTATTTTAAAAGCCGAGAACGGGTTTTGTTTGACTCTGTAAAACCCGGCTCCAATTTAATGCAATATGACAGTGAAGATACATTTGCTGGCAGTTCTGTCATTGTGTAGTGAAGTGAGAAATTTGGTTTGCCAGCAACGGTGGCTAATTCATTGGTGATGAGAGTACAGATGAATTTTAATCTGATGTTGTATATTAGGTTTTTCCATTTGGAATGCTCTGAGTGTATTCAGCTACAGTTTTGATATTTCCGAGCCAGTTTAGAGCCAATGTTCTTAGCTAACTGCTGAATATTGTATATACTGTAGAACTTTAGGATCAGGATAATAGGAGTATGTGCACGTGTTTTAACTAGAGCTCTATTAGAATTAAAAGAATTAGAATTAGAAGAACTTTATTGTCATTGTACAAGTACAACGAAACTGTGGATGCACCCCAGCAACTGTTTGCAATGCAATAAAACCAAAGCACTTAAAAATGAAGATAAGATAGAGTACCCACGTCTCCATTTGCAATTTGAGAGTACACTATCTACGAATATACACAAAATATACATCCAACACTGACTGTAACGCTTAGCCAAGTATAATACACAAGAGATGGATTGTCCTGTCATGTGTTATTATACATCTAATGGGGTATTGAGATTTCACTTCTTAATGTGGAAGTGACTTCGTGTTTATTTGCGGTTCAGATGGCCCAGGGAAAGAAATGATTTGTTCATCTAGTGGTGTGGGATTTTATTGACCTAAAATGACGTCCAGACAGCAGCAGGTCAAAAAGATAATTGCCAGGATGTAAGGGGTCTTCTATAATGGCCTTGATTCTGCTTTGGCAGTGGGACCTGGCTAAGTCTTCCAGGGAGGGCAGAGGGCAACCAATGATCTTTTGAGCTGTGTTTATCACCCTCTGTACAGTTTTCCTGTCCTCAACTGTGGAGCCTGCATACCACAACCCAGACAGTATGTCAGAGTGCTTTCCACAGAGGCTTTATAGAAGCCAGCAACAGCTTCTTATCCAGATTGTTCTTCCTGAGAACCCGCAGGAAGTGCAGCCACTGCTGAGCCTTCTTCACTGTGGCCTTGGTGTTAGAGGACCAGGAGATATCAGTTGAAATATGGATGCCAAAGAATCTGATCATAGGGGCAGTTTCCACTCGTTCTCCATTGATGATGAGTGGGGCGTGGTCCTGTCCATGTTTCCTGAAGTCCATAATCAGTTCTTTGGTTTTATGGACATTCAGTGGCAGATTGTTCTGTGAACACTTGACAGACAGGTTCTCTACTTCTGCCCTATATGCCGTCTCATCCTCTCCTGAGATTAGACCAATCACAGTCATGTCGTCTGCAAACTTTATGATGGTGTTTGTTGTGTGGCTTGGTGAGCAGTTAAAGGTGTACAAGGCGTATAGCAGGGGGCTCAAGGCACAACCTTGGGGGGAACCAGTACTGAGTGTAATAGTGGAAGAAAGGTGGGGCCAAGTCTAACAGACTGTGGTCTGTTCTTAATCCAGGAGCACATGTGGGTGGGGACCTGCAGATTATACAGTTTGGTAACTAATATATCTGGGATGATAGTGTTAAACGCAGAGCTGTAGTCCACAAAGAGCATCCTGTGAGAGATTGTGGCAAGGCTGGAAATATAATGAAAGAAATCTTCAAGAGATAGTAGGCAAGTTCATAGCTAGTTTATCTTATAAATGGCAACTCAGCTCAGATGGGGAGGAACCTGGGAAGAAGCATTTCAGATTACTAAAAGCAACTCTGTTAAGCCTGGGTTCCCCAACCAGGGTTAGGTAGACAAGCTAAACAGAATGTGCAGCGTTAGTCAGATAGGCACACAGATAAATGAGTGAGCTAAGCTTGTATGTTTATTAACATACAGTAAAAATAACAGATACGCTTGTGCTATCAAGAATATATTTTATTCCAGTATAAGTTTATAGCATAGTCAAAAACAGTCCAATATTCAATTACCATGTAGTCAGTCCATTCAGGGATATTCAGTTAGCAAAGTCCATGTAGAATATCCTATTGTCAGTTCACATAAATCAGTCCGTTGTTGTCTCTCCCGTTCGAGCAATGCGGTTTTGCTTCCAAGCAGTAATCAGGGATCATCAAAGCCAGAGAGAGAGAGAGACAAGCTGTAGCCTTGCTACTTTTATATGGTTTTCATAACCACACCCACAGTTGCTATTTTACATTTAAAGCTGCATACACTAACTATGATTCATAGTTAGTATTTCACCTAAAACAGTTAGGGTGAACAATGTTATCCCTAACAAACTCTACCTTAATGAACCCTTTATAAACCACTTAGCAACTTTAAGTTGTGTGGACTTCAACTCCCAGGATTCTCCAGCCTGTATTATAGTTGCCAAGGTTGAAAAACATGACAATAGTAGAGAAAAATTTCTTTCAGTTTTCAACAGTTTCCTTTTTTACCCCTGATTGGGAATTGAAGTCTATTTATTTCTTGATTTCTTCATCTTGCCCAGCTGGATGGGGCTTGACAGACACACAACTGTGGCATGGTGTAAAAGATTGGAAATAGACATCCCTCCCTATGTTCTCACACCACCAAGGGACATCTGGGCTTTTTTGGAACTGTGGAGCAGAGAATTTCCCATTGGTGGGAAGATCCTCCTCCTCTTCCTCCTCCTCCATCATTTTCAAAGTTCATAAGAGTAGGAATCCAATGTTGTGTAGAACAATAATAATTTATTCTAAAGCAGTGGAATCTTGTAAGTCTGAATGTACATCCCTCTCTCACCCTTTGTTTTCATGAAAACTAGAGTAAGGTTGGAACAAGACCTTTACTCAGGTTACATTCCTGTCCTGGACTCCTTAGTCCACTTTTATCTGATAATTGTCTTGGTAGGGACTTTTTCTAATGGTCATTTCTTCTGCCCTCTATACCCTCACTTCCTGTAATCATATAACTTACACTAGAAGTGTCAAATTTGTGGGCCATGGACCAGATGCATCACATGCTGGCCACACCCAACCCCAGTTTAGCAAAAGGGAGAAAAAGTCACTGTACATCATGTGACAACAACGTAAAGCTGCAAGTTTGACACTCCTGACTTATGCTTTTGCCTCATCCTAGTTTCTCCCATTTAATACAGTGTCTGAATTTCCCAAGCCTTGGAAACAGTCATAAAACAAAAAATGAATCATTATTGTCATTATGGGCCATCAGATTTACTATTGGAAAACTGAAGTGTATCTTTGTTTGGTTCAATAGTATTTACCTCAACTAAATTTATATCAGGTGAGAAAGAAGCACAACAAATAAATTCTTCAGTTAAGAACTGTTTATTCAAATGAAGTCTCTATTATTTTTATATTAAGGAAGTTGTTCCTGGTGCTTTCTCTAGTCACACTTGATTTATGTATATTACAAAATGCTACTAATGCTTATTTCTGAGAAATTGATGCCCTAAACACAATTTTTGATGTGATATTTGTTAAGGGATGACAGAAATTTGAAAACAAGATACTTTAGTCATCTGTTTTCTCATCCCTTTCTTTTGAAGTCTTTTTGACTTTCATTGTTTACCTTATTATAGTTGCATACTGAATCACGACCATAAAAGGTATTCTTTGCATAATGGAAATATAGATTCTTGGGCTCTAGTTGCCTTTAGAGCTTTAAGCCCATGTCACACTGCACCAACGGATGGAAAGAGGATGTAAAATGGAGAGAAACACTTGCCATCCGTTGGTTAACGCGATGCATCCATTCTGTACTCACTGCATACGTTTTTCATACTCTCTATCCATCCAGAATCCGTCTACTGAGATTTCATCTGCTCAAAAAGTTTTGAGCTGCACAAAACTTTTTGAGCGGATAAAGTATCCAATGCGTCCATTCTACATCCGCTACGCATACGGGGAACATCCGTTATACGTCCGTCGTCATCCGTTATGTGTCTGCTATATCCGCTAGACATCCGCTGCGCATCCGCGCAACTCACATCCGCTCCAGCGGAAAACGGACACAGGGAGAAAGCTAAACGGACGCGGAATGGACACGCAGCATTAGTAGAAAGGATGAAAGCGGATGCAGCTCGCAAATAAAGCATTAAAACGGAAAAAATGTTTGTATAGGGGAGGTATCTCGGATATTTAGGATGTCTGGAGGATGTCTAGAGGATGCAGAAGGACACCTAGCGGAAAACCTATATTTCCTATAAAAAGGGGGAGGAAATCACCTGGATCTCATTTTCAGTCCAGCAGCCCTGGTGTGCAGACCTCTTCAGCCTTCATCTTCCTCTTGCTCTTCCACAGCATCCAGTCATCTCCACCATGGATCGTTGCACACTCCTTTTGGTAGCCGCCATCATTCTACAACAGTGCGAAGCCCTCTACAGGGTCTTTCACCTGTTCTACGGGAAGAAAAGGAGGCGTCCAAGAAGTGTCTGGATCCGAAGATGGATCGCGAGAAGAGCCGAGTACGGACTGTATGACAAGCTGATGGTGGAGTTGAGGAACGAAGACACTTGTGCATTCCAGAACTTCATGAGGATTCCACCAGCCATGTTTGACAAAGTTGTGGAGCGGCTGACACCCAGGTTGACCAAACACCAACTTCCGGCCCAGCCTGGACCCTGGGCTCAAGGTGGCACTCACTCTGTGCCACCTGACCTCCGGGACCACGTACAGAAACATGCAGTACGCCTGGAGGGTGCCACACAACACCATCAGCATTGTGGTCAGAGAAGTGGTGCAGGCCATCATCGAAGAATATATGGAGGAGCTCCTCCAGTGCCCCTCCACTGAAGAAGGCTGGAAGAAAGTTGCAGAGCAGTGGTATCAGAAGTGGAACTTCCCCCACACTGTTGGAGCCATAGATGGGAAGCTCGTGGCCTGCAAAGCTCCAGCCAACTCAG
The DNA here is from genome assembly GCA_015471245.1 of Laticauda colubrina. Classification (NCBI taxonomy): domain Eukaryota; kingdom Metazoa; phylum Chordata; class Lepidosauria; order Squamata; family Elapidae; genus Laticauda; species Laticauda colubrina. Next base: position 15,714,081 of record BLBF01000040.1, read on the forward strand.
GGTCCACTTATCACAAGTACAAGGGCTTCTTCAGCATCATCCTCTTTGCCATGGTCGATGCTGACTACAAGTTCATGTACATCGATGCTTCAGGCAACGGGTCAGCTTCAGATGCCCAGGTATACAACGCCAGTGACCTCAAGGAGGGGCTGGAACGCAACCTCATCATGGGCTTCCCAGATGCAGACCTCCTGCCCAACGACACACAAGATGTGCCCTACTTCATCGTGGGGGATGACGCCTTCTCCCTCAGAACCTACCTCATGAAGCCCTACACTTCTAGATGCCTCACCCGTGAAAAGAAGATCTTCAACTACAGGCTGTCCAGGACAAGACAGGTGGTGGAGAATGCCTTTGGCATCCTGGCCAACAGGTTCCAGGTACTTCTCACCACCATGCAGCATCACCCAGTGATGGTGAGGAACATCGTGGAAGCTTGCTGCATCCTGCACAATCTCGTGCACCCGCTACCCAGTGTTGCAGAACAGGCTTGTTGACCACCAACAAGGAAATGGGGACATGGAGCCTGGTGAATGGAGGCAAGGGCGAAACCTGATAGACACTGTGGATGTGCAAGGCCCCAACAGGGCTTCACGTGAAGGGAAGAAGCAGCGCAACCTCCTGAAACACTGGAGCAACTCCCCAGCTGGAACAGTGGAGGGGCAAGACAGGATGGTAGATGCTTAATGGATGCTTCCTTCAGCCTGTCTCATCACACTGATGAGATTGGGCCATGTATGTTGGGTGGGCCTACAATGAACAGGGTATTTAATAAAGAGTTGTGTTTATGTTGAAATGTGTGGATCAATGATTACATTGCTTTTTATAATAAAGGGCCATAGGTGTGGCACCTGGGAGGATGGACCATACAGTCCCACTATGCTTGCACTGGAGGCCTATCTATCCCACAGCTATTACCCATCCCACAGGTATCCCTGCCCATCCCACTGCTATCCTTACCCATCCCACAAGCATGCAAAGGCTTAAACCATTTCTAAAAGTTTCCATCAAGACTTTATTGACTAAAAGAACTGAAGCAAGTGTGTGAAGCAAAGATAACCTTTATTAATAACAAACTGTAAAAGCAAAATGACAAGTAAAGTGTCCCAAGCAAAGATAAAGTCAACAGGTAGCAACCCAGTCTCTGGCACTCTTCTCAGTCACTCTGAGGCATGCCCATAGTCTCAGGGGTGAAGGGTCCAGATGCTGTGGAGGTGGCAGTGGCTGGAGTGCTGGTCTGAGGCGCCATTGAGGTGCCTGGCCCCGAGAGAACAACAGGGGATGGTGTGTGGAGGAAGCTCTCAGAGCTGGCTCAGTCCTGTGATGTTGAGAGCCCCTTCCTCCATGACATGGGGTGTCAGTCCCAAGACCGATGACAGATGTTCAGAGGCCGGGCTTGGCTGTGGGGTAGAGGAAGGAGGAGTGTAGTGGGGCTGTCTGGTCTGCAGGTGAGCGAGGTGAGGCGTGGGTGGCATCTGTGGCGTGGGTGGCATCTGTGGCATGGGTGGCACCTGTGGCGTGCGATGAACCTGTGCCTGGACTGGGAAGGGCTGCCTGTGCTGCTGGAACTCCTGGTAGCCATAGCCTTGGTAGGTGAGGGGCTGTTGAAAGTCTTGGAAGGGCTGTGACATCACCTGGGGTGGAGGAGCAGACCTGGACTGGTTCGGAGCAGGTTCAGCTGGGCCTGGAGGATGGTGCAGAAGACCTGTGATCCTCTCCTTTATCACCTGGTACTGGGATTCGGACATGTCCATGAGGGTCTGGTTGACATAGGTGAGGAAGGACTTTCTGTTAGAGGATGGTATGTCGGTGTGTACCAGCTGAGAGAGGAGATCTACGCTGCTTTTGATGGTGTCCCTGATCTCCAGCAGGACAATGTGGCTCTGTCCCTCCGGTCTGGCTTTCTGCCTGCATTCTGTGGAGGTGGAGCTGGGGGTGGGGGTGGGTTGGTCTCTGGTGGCAGTGGCCTCCTCTTGCTCCAACTGCATCAGGGGGTCCTCCACGCGCTCCGCCACGGGGAGTGCAGCTGTTGGGGGGGTCTCCATCATGGGGCGCTCCACAGATACCCGCCTGGACACAGGAGCTGACTCTTGGCCAGAAGAGGACTGGCTCTCTGTGGGCTGCCTGAGAGTGAGGGTAGACAGAGGGACTGCTCCTCGGTGGCGGACCTCACCCTCCAAGAAGCTGCACTTGGCCATCACGTAGGTCTCCCGGTCGGTGAGCTTGACCGCGGCCTGGACAGACTTCTTGAGGTGCAGCTTCCCATACCAGGTGTGCATGTGCTTCCACCACCCGAGGAGGACCTCTGAAGTGTAGCCCAGGCTCTCCGCCTTCTCTCTCCGAGCCGCCTGCTTCCGCTTGGTGTCTCGATAGAGCCTGTGTCCCTTCCGCCAGAGGTACTCATTCTCCCTCAGCCATTCGAGCACCTCATCCTCATGTTTCTCTTCAGTGGAGTACTGTCTCCTCTCCCTATCGTGTGATTGCCTCTTCCTCCCTCTGGCAGGGCCTTCTGGGCCCTCATCAGTAGGGCTTTGAGGTTCTAGGGGCTGGTCCACCACACCACCAGCAACAGCAACAGCACCAGCAGCACCAGGAGCAGCACCAGCAGAGGAAGCACCAGCAGAAGCACCAGCACCAGGAGCAGCACCAGCAGAGTAAGCACCAGCAGAAGCACCAACCCCAGGAGCAGTATCAGCAGAAGCACCAGCACCAGCAGAGTCAGCCCCAGCAGCAGAAGCCCCAGCAGAAGCAGAGTCAGCTCCGGGGGGGGGGGGGTGGAGGCCCTGTCCTTCTTGCCAGGGCTGGCAGGAGTAGGCACAGGCTTCCTCTTCTTCCCCATGGTTGTTGGCTGGAGATGTGTCTGGAGATGGCTGGAGATGTCTTTCCTCTGAATGGTGACCTGCTTGAGAGCTGCCTCCTTTTATATCCGCAAGGCTGACGCAATGCATCCTCCCCGTATGCGCAGTGAATGCTTTGCATCCGCTAGGCATCCGCTAGGCATCGCTCCTTCCACTGCGCGTCCGCTTCGCTGTGCATCCGCTTAACATCCTCGCTATGACCTCTCCCCGTCTGTTCCTTTCCGTTGTTGTCCGCTCTGTTTATGCAAATTTGGGGCACTTTTGAGAGCGGATAACAACGGATGGTACATTTTCTTGTCCGCTGTGTCCTTTTTACATATGTTTTGCATCTGTCGGCCGATGTGACCTGGCCTTTACATGCTATGGATGTGCTTGCCATTGCCTCTCCTAGGGCTGAGACAGAGTGACTGGCCCAAGGTTATCCAGTTGGTTTTCTGCTTAAAGTAGGACTTAAAATTCATGGTTTGTAGCCTGGTACTTTAACAACCATTCCAAACTGGCTCTTTGTGGAATATACTCCTGCGGCAATAACAAACTATGTGCAATTAGGAGATGTAATTCTGTGACCAGCTTCCAAATTCATGGTATCTTTGGTGGTATGAGAATTTGGCTTTCCTTGGTGGAAAATTTGGGATGGAATTTTCAACTGTAGTTCAGGATTATTATTATTTTTACTTATGAGTGTAATAGTTTATGTGTCATTTTATTAATAGAAAACTAGGGTCATGAAAGGTGGGTTTGATAAACAAGGGTTAATTAGAGCAGTATTATTGCCTTTAAGCTTTGCTTATAGGATTTCCGGCCTTTGGTGGAAATAGGCTACTTGACAGATGTTCCTTGTTTGTCTCATCCAATAAGGTTCTTATTCTTTACACATAGATTTATTTCTACACAGCTAATCTTGTTAGAAGAAGTAACAATAGTTCAGTAACAGAACACCTGGTATTTTATGTGATGTTTCAGGTTTAGATTTCAGCACACTCTGAGTAAGACTGGAAAATTACTGTGCCTCAGATTTGTTGGTTCAATTTCTATAGCCACCCATCTCAAGCAAGTAACCCTTGATTGCATCAGGAGTTGATGTATCAAATGTTGGAAACTTGTATTGATTAGTCTTGCAGTGTTAATAGTACATGAATTCCCTTCCGTTTGGGGTGGTTTATTTCCAAAATCAGCAAATTTTGATTTTGGATTTCTAGGTATCATTACATTTGTTATTATCCTCATATTGGCTGGGGATGATGGGGGAATTGATATGAATCAACATTGCAGACCCAATATACTTCTTTTCTGTTGTCTTTATTCATGAACATTGGATTCATTCTATCGTGAGGTAAGTTTAGGGACACGATGGCTCAGTGGCTAAGATGCTGAGCTTGTCGATCAGAAAGGTTGGCAGTTCGGTGGTTTGAATCCCTAGCACCAGGTAACAGAGTGAGCTCTTGTTACTTGTCCCAGCTTCTGCCAACCTAGCAATTCGAAAGTATGTAAAAATGCAAATAGAAAAATAGGGACAACTTTGGTGGGAAGGTAATACTGTTCTGTGTGCCTTCGGCATTTAGTCATGCTGGCCACATGACCATGGAGACGTTTTCAGACAGTGCTGGCTCTTTGGCTTTGTAATGGAAATGAGCACTGCCCCCTAGAACCAGAAATGACTAGCACATAGGTGCAACGGAATCCATTACCTTTACCTTTAGGTAAGCTTGGATACTGTGACTGGAAATAAAAATTGTTGCCAGGGATATTCCACTGTGACTATGATACAGATAGTCCTCAACTTACAACCACAATGGAGCCAAAATTCCTGTCACTAAGTGAGACAGTTTTATGTGAGCTTTGCCCCATCTCACGACCTTTCTTGCCACAGTTGTTAAGTGAATCACTGCAGTTGTTCAGTTAATAACTTTTAAATGAATCTGGCTTCTCCATTAACTTTGCTGTACAGAAGGTCTCCAAAGATGATCACATGACCCTGCAACCATCATAAATATGAGTCAGTTGCCAAGCATCTGAATTTGGATTGTGATTGAGGGAGATTTTGCAGTGGTCATAAGTGTGAAAAGGGGCAAAAATCATAAAAGGGGCATAAATTTTCAGTGCCATTATAGCTTTGAATGGTCACTGAATAAACTGTTGTATGTCGAGGACTATCTGTACACAATATAATAAATCTATTTAAAAAGCAGTAGATGTGCAGGTGCATGTTTGATGGACTCAGCAGATAGTGCTAAAGACTGCCATTGAGTAGAAAATGTGTCCTAATAAATAAAAGATGGAGCCTAAGGCCAAAAAAAAGAAAGAAAGAAATATCCAAAAATGTTCAAAACATTACATGAATAAATGACCCTGTGTTCTCTGCTAAAAGGCCAATTCATTCCTCACCCCCATCTGCCACTTCCTCTCTCCAATGGAAGGTCTCCTCTGCCCTGATGTGACAAAAATCTATTCATCATAGTGTTTGGCGGATAATTTCTCCTACTTTTTCTGCCTTCCAGAGAATATGATTTAAAAATCATATGATTGAAAAAGTGAAAAAGGAAAAATATTTTAGAGAAATCAGTGGGTCATACGTAGCATTTCTGTGCTTATTTAATGATTTGAATGACAACAAAACAGAGTTAGAAGGGACCTTGGAGGTCTTGTAGTCCAACCCCTTGCTCAAGCAGAAACTATACTATTTCAGACAAATGGTTGTCCAGTCTCTTCTTAAAAACCTCCAGGGTTGGAGCTACTACAACTTTTGAAGGCAAGTTCTTCTGTTGGTTAATTGTCCTCACTGTTAGGAAGTTGCAGGTTCTTCTCTCCTTCATTAGTATCCATGCTTCTTGCCCTGCCTTCAGATGCTTTGGAGAATAGGTGGACCCCCTCTTCTTTGTGGCAGCCCCTGAGATATTTATACAAGTATGGTATCCAATATGTGTGTGTATGAAAGTACTGATTCTTGCCCCAGGTTAGATGTTATTGAAGATCTGTTACAACATGCTTTTTGTCCTAATTGCATTCCTACCATCTGCCTATGTACTTAAGTACACTCTTAGCAGACTACATATAAAACTGTCTTCATAATTTTTTTCATAAGTGAGATCTTCAGTGCTCACTTATGAACATGGGTTGTGACTGTATCTTATGATCTCCAGGAAGGCAAAACCCAGAAATGGCTGCGACTGCCATTGTGGAGTCTGTTACAGTTGTCATATTGTCATATGAGTGCTTTGATGCACTGCCAATAGACCAATAAATTAATGACAAAACCACCCACATTAGTCTTCCTGATTGTTTAGCGGGGAAAATGTAGGTGCTAAAACTATTTCCATCAGAATGAATAACTAACATTTGGCTATCTGCACAGATTGGCTGACTGGAATGGGATGTAATTGCATATTTCATGTGTTTACTGCTTTGACTCAGTGACCCTTTTTAGAAAATTAAATATTATGAATGCTCCTTTGTGTTTGTTTCCACTCCTACAAAGGAGATACTTAATGATGTAAGATTGATATTTATTTATTTATAAATAATAACATTTATTCTGTTATACAATAGTTCTTTGCTAAGTGAGTTTCCTACAGCAGTCTTTTTACGATTGTGATTGTTACACATCCTCAACATCTGAAATGTGTCCAGGAGCCAAAATGTTTGCCTGCCTCTAAAATCTGTTAAATATATGTCTTCATAGATAATCAAGTTAATGAAGTGATGCTGTTGACTTCTAACTTTGCACTACTTACCTTAAGGGATGAAGCAATCAAGCGGGAATAAATTATATTTGGAGATAAGGCCTGTCTAATTTATGAGAATTGATGACTTTGAAGCTTTGTTGATAAATTATTGGCCCTGATGTGCAACTGTGAAATCTAACTGACTTATTTGTTTGATTTGTTCTAGGGCCGTCATGTTAAAACTGGACAACTTGCAGCTATTAAAGTCATGGATGTCACTGGGGTAATGTATTCTTATCTCACTTTCTAAATTATGAATGTGTATGATTAAAGTGCAAGGCAATTCACTCAAGAATTTGAAAGCATCCAGAAATTATTTAAATATTGACTTGCCTTCCATTGGCTCGAGTTGCAACAATACACATGGAGAATTGCCAATAATCACACTATCATTTCATAGAAAGCCCAGCATCAAGACATTTAGTCTCTTCAGGGGGAAAAAAATCACATTAACAAAGGACAGCTAGGTGGTTTGGTGATTGTTTTAAAAAATATTTTTCTTGCTGTTCAACAATGTATAATAAAATGTATTGCTTATGTGCTCTGATGAGCAAGGAGAGGCAATAGGTTTCACAGTAATTACTATTTTAATCATTTATTTGTTTCATTCTCTGGAAAACTGAAGATTGATTCTCCATATACTATTTTGGCAACTCTTTGTGGTGTAAGATGCCAAAAAAAAAAAAAAAGTACTAAAAACACAGCTGAAATTTCTCAAGAAAACTAAATTTCATCAAATTTCATATAGCTAATCTCAAATAGCCCTCCAAAATTCCACACACTACTTGTGAACAAAGAAATTGGATGGACAGTTATTGCATATTTATGTCTTAGAGCAGTGGTCAGCAACCAATGGGCTGGGGACCACTAGCGGTCTGCAAGAAAATTTTGGTGGTCTGCAGGGAAATGTCCCCCCCAAAGTACACCCCCCCAAAGCAATTAATCCAGGCTGCACAGGAACACAAGGCTGTGCTGCCCACATGGCCTGCCTACCTGCTGCCTCCCCTCCTTCGGCCGAGCACAAACTTTACCTTGAGTAGAGCCATGCAAGCTGGAATTCGCGAGCTGGAAGGTAAAACCAACGGCAAGGGAGGGAAATCTGCCCCAGGGTGGCTTGCTGGCATTGGTGTGAAAGTTGGTCCCACATTCCAGAGTTGCAGTACTCACAAGACTGGCCCCTTGGTCATTGCGGAGCAGCTGCTCCTCCACCCCGGTGCACTGGCTTGCCATGGACTGGAACAGCTGCTCCGGGATGTCCAAAGGGCCAGTCTTGTGACTACTGCAGCTCTGGAATGTGGGACCAACTTTCCCACCAATGTCAGTAAGCCACTATCAGTGAAAATTCATATTAGCAGTCCGCGGGATTTAAAATTATGAGTTTAGTGGTCCCTGAGGTCTAAAAGGTTGGTAACCCCTGTCTTATAAAATATTCTCCGAAGGTTCCCAAGGAACAGCTCTCTCCAGTACCAGTAGTTGTGTCACTACTGAAGAAGCACAGCATAAAGACTTTCCTTGGAATATAATTAACACATGAGTCAGGGAGACTGCAGACTTCTGGAAAGATAACTATACATTGAAAAATGGGATATGCACACCGACTCTTTAGACACCTAAACTCAAGCTAAGTGGAGATCACACTCCATTCATGAAATGTTCTCTGAAATTATCTTCTCTTTTGGAACACTTTATAAAATACTCTGTTTTATGCAATTTGAATGATAATAGGAAAACAAAATAGAACTTACAAGCCTGGCAACAAGAGTTAGCACTCTTGAAATATCACAAGAACACAAGTGTGAACACTGGTATTGAGAGAACATGTTTGATTTAGGCCACTAACCGTAAATATATTTTAACAATGAAACGGTGAAATATTTTTGTTATAGACATTTCCATTAATTTGGGAGATGTGTGCCTCTGTAGGAGTAAATGCCAGTTGCTGACTCAGGCCTTACACCTGATCTCCATTTTTATCAATGAAGAAAATTGTCCAATATGTTCCTTGCTTACACAGATTCTCTTTTTCTCTGGAGTTTCAGTCTTTTGATCATTTCATGCCTTTCCTTTACCTTTGCCAAGCCTTTGAGATTCAGTTTGTCAAACAGCCAGCTGAGCCAGCATGTTTTTAACACCTGAATAGAGAATACAGTGGTCCTACCAATCAAACAGCTGGCTGCAATTGATCTGACTTTTATAAGGTCCTTTGTGTGAGTTGCCTTCTCTGTTAACATTACTATAACACTGCCCATCTTATCTTTTATTTTACAAAGCACATATGCTCATTGTTACTGCTTGTATAAAATACTATAATTGTCAGTATACTGGCAGTTACCCCAATTAAATCATGAGTCTCAAGCCATACTTCCAAAACTAAACAGGATTTATTGGGAGTTCACATGTCAGCACTACCTGGGTGTAGCCGACTCTGAGACACATAATTCACTGTCACTCTTGACCCTGGCTTCCCCCCACCCCTGGGTGTATTCATATTCTCCAATGAGACACATCCATAGCCAAGAATCATCAATCATGTTTTCCAGTTAGATTTTTGCATGGCAGAAATTTCAGTCACCTAGTTATAATCTCTGAAAAATTATGTATGGAATGTACTTTCGATTTCCAAGCTCCCATACTGTTCTTTCAAACCCCGTTCCCCCCTTCCTTTCTGTTGGAAACTATAAAATGGCCATAGAAATGTCCTTTTTGAAATGAATGTTGATATAAAAATAGATAATTCTCTGCAAGAAGACAGTTTCTTCTGGAGATCTGTGGTGTACCAGCTGTTGAAGACGTTATACGTATTCTGTTTGGTTGCAACCCGTATTCTGCAGAAAGGACCATTTACTTAGATTTTTAATTAAACACTGAAAAAATACTGGTACACCCAATTGATAAAAGAAACAGAGATTTTCTAGATATTCGGCTTGCTAGTCTTTTTATGAGGAAAATAAACAATCTGCTTGCTACAGAAACCCAGAAGGAAAAGTATAAAATAACTTAATTTTTTTCTGGAAATGTAAGCACTCTAGGAATTGCTTAATAAGAGTTTTAATTCACTAAACCACATGCTATTTTTAAGATTTATGGCTGTTTGTCTTGCCTAGAAATTTAGTGTGAGGTTGTCTTCAGAAATAATTTGCTTTCTGAAGCAAATTAAATGAGCTTGTGCTCTCTCTTTCATGAATCACAACAATTTCTTACTTCTTTCATTCTTTCTCGTACACATGGCTTTCCCCCACTCATTCATTCACTAATATTTAAGCTCTCATTCTATTCATTCATAAGTAAACACACCTGTCTTTCCATCCTCCACATATGTTTTGCAATTCTCCTAGGAAGGCTGCATAAAAAATGACAACAGTTTTGTCCCTACCTGTAATAGGTTTTTTTTTTTTAAAAAGGATGAGAGATCTCTAATCCTAGAGGTTTTTAGTCCCTGAGTCTTAGAATTTCCTCTGACAATGATAGCTGAAAATTGTTAGCAAAGTATTGCTATTTGGAATCTGGGAGTGGACAATGTATGAACATACTACAATGTGTTCTTTAAAATTAGCATATTCAATTAACATGAAAACCTCCAAAATTATTTCCTCCATCCTCATATAGTCTTATATTTATTAAATTTAACCCTGCTTCTCCCCTCCATTATGTGTGGCCCACCCAAAAGCTTACTTATAGCTATCTTTAAGCAAACAAACCTTTTTCATATTATAAGATAACAGCTGAATGTGTTGGTGTTTCTATGATAAAAAAAATTATGTGTACATTTTTATAACAGCAATAGCAATAGCATTACAGCCCTCTCTAAATGGTTTACAGAGTCAGCCTATTGCTCACAACAATCTGGGTCCTCATTTTATCGACCTTGAAAGGATGGAAGGCTGAGTCAACCTTGAGCCAGAGAGAATCAAACTGTCAAACTGTCAGCAGCTGGCAGTCAGCAGAAGTAGCCTGCAGTACTGCATTCTAACCACTGTGCCACCACGGTTCATGAGAGCCAGTTTGTTGTAGTAGTTAAAGGAGTAAGGAAACCAGGAAACCATGAGTTCTAATCCTGCCTTAAACATGAAGCCAACCGAATGATCCTGGACCAGTCACTCTCTCTTAGCACTAGAAAACAGGCAATGGTAAAGCCCTATTGAAAATCTTGCCAAGAAAACTGTAGGAACTTGTCTACAGAGTCATGCATGCATATATCTATGGATGTGTTGTTTGAATGAAAATGATTGTGATTTTTGCTTTATTTCATCAGATGCAAGGAATAGAACTCCGTATGTGAGATGTGTTTTTGAATGTATACATAAATGCACACATACACTGCATGCTGATTTTTGCATGAAAGAAGAGTAATATATTCGCTCAATAACCACCAAGTTTTATAAAATATGCAACACAAAAGTAAACCAAATGGATGGGGTAAAATACCAATATAGCAGAGAGTCTATTAAAAGTATAACATAAGCTACTATAATAAAAATAAAAATGCATATCTTACAAAAGAAAGTAATACAAATACATTAATACAATGTCAGAATCTGCCTAGAATCTAAGTAGTTATTCTTGGAACCAGCTATGTCTTATTTTCATTGTGGAGACACATCGTTTGGCTACTGTGCAAGTAATGAAGGGTTTCACATCTTCTAAAAGATGGTATGCACACAAATCCCCTGGCCTTCCTGAAGATATAAAACGTTGAAAAACATGTGTGTTTGCTACTTATTTTCTTTATTTATATTCCACCAACCAAGCAACTCTAGGCCCCTCTAGCCTTATTCCTTTCTTTCAGATCCTTCTGCCATTAGTTCATCTTCAGTCCACCATTTTCTGTGTTTTGGTTTTGTACATGCGTGAAAGAGCCTTTCCTACTTTCTGGCTCATAAATCCCAGGCCCCATTTAAACTCCAGTTGGAACTGAGTCGAATATTAGTTTGAATAGGAAGCAGAACCATATGCTTTTAGTGCAAACTACAGTTGACTTTACAAATTGGGATTGTAAAAGTTAGTTTGAAATAGATTGTTGTAAGTCTGCATATTTCACAGATTTACTGTTTCATAACTATTTCTGGGGGTCTCAAGAGGCTACATTCAAATCTTTTAAGGGTGCTTGTGATTGTAAAGTGTCTGATTGTTTCTCTCTACCGGAATCCAATTAACTTCATCGTTGCATGAAGCCAAAATAACAAGCAACTTAATGTAAAGCAAATGGAAAAATATTTACAAGTGGAGCTAAATTTATTCCATAATAATGAGATAAAGGAGGAAGCAGAGTGGTAGAAATAAAAGCAAATGAATTGTTTTTGTTTGTCTGCATCAACTGCTGAAGAGAAATAATGTCTGGTGATAATAAGGGTGTTGTTCAATTGATGACACTGTTTTATTCCCCCCTTTTTCTCCAGGATGAAGAAGAAGAGATTAAACAAGAAATTAACATGCTAAAGAAATACTCCCATCACCGAAATATTGCTACTTATTATGGTGCTTTCATTAAAAAGAACCCACCAGGAATGGATGATCAGCTCTGGGTAATACAGTTCTTTTGTTTGTATTTTAGCAATCTTCACTTTTTATTTTCTGTGGATAAATCTTAAATGTAACCAGTGTACCAGTAGGTGACAATAACCCACTCACCCATAGTTAATTTTGGAAGCTACGTACAGTTGAGACCAGGTTATTATTTGGATGAGGAAACACCCCCCCCCCAACATATCAGAACTGTTGGAAAATTGCAAAGATGTCCTTTAAGAAGATAATGTCAAACTAATTTTTCTTTGAAGTCACCAGGAGTTTGATTAAATTGAAGGGAGACTTGACTGCAAATACTACAGGTTGTCCTCACTTAATGAGCCTAATTAGGACAAGCTAAGCAAGGCAGTCACTAAGTGGGAAATCATAGGACTGCAGCCATGGTTTTTGGTGAGAAAGCAACAAAACAATTCAGTTTCACACGTTTGATTTTGTTTGTCTGATTTCTTCTTTCTGGGAAATGGGAGGCGAAGAAGATGAAAACAGCAATTTCTGTAGGCAGTGTCTCCTTTGTCTGACTCTTCCACTCATCCTTTACAGACCAGGGAGATTGGAGAGGAAGAATTTCAAAAGAGTAAGCTGCTTGATCTGCAAGGGAAGGTAGAAAAAGAACCCCATAGACTAGGCACTTAATGATGATCATGTGACCAAAGGGTGTGGAGAAAATCATAGATGTTGGTAATGGGACATAAGATTATAAAAAAATAAAAATAAATAAAAATAAAATAAACAACCATCTCTGGTTTGAAGAGAGCCTTAATTGTAATTTTGTTTACAACTTTAAATCAGGAAAAGTTTGGCCACATCTTTTCCAACTAAGAAATTTTTAATAAAACACTGAAACTCGTTCTAAAAATTACACATTGTTCAACATTACCATGTGATGCTTTCCTTTGGCTTAACACTGGCTGCTACAAGCAGGAGCAGAGAAAAGCACACGTTGATGTTGAGAAAAGGTTTTAAGTTGTTTGCAAGTTTTCAAAAGCAATCTCAGCGGGGTTTGCAACAATTGTTTCTTTAGCTTCCATCGAAAGAAGGTGGGATATAAATATTTATGAGATACCAACGCTTCTGGTTTTGTTACGTTCTCCTACATTTATTTGAATGCTTAGAATGCATCTTTTCTTGCAAGTCTGCAGTTCAGCACTGTGCATTGTTAAACATTTCCATGGTGATGGTTGTTTCTTTTAACTATTTCTAGAGTTAGTTCATGATTCGAATAACCTGTTTAGAAAGTGTTGCTGGGTGCAGAGGAGAGGTGAATGTACATTTTGTTCTGTGCAAGGAAATTACTATATTTTAGATGTCTGATTGAATTAGAATTGGTGACAGTTCTATTCTTTCTGCTATGGAGATAAATGCATCTTTATTTTTTTGCTGTCATAGTTGCTGGAATAAAACTCCTTGATGATAAGGCCAAAGTCATTCTCTTTATCAGTCCTTTGCTGAGGTGATAATGGAAAGGTGGAAGGGAAGCCAGATTTTTTTTCAATACAGATGATGATCTCTCTCTGCAATAAGGCAGGTTTCTGACATATCATGCTTGAAGTGCCCCTTTTTATTTGGCCTGCACATATTGCTCTGTAACAAGAAAAAAACAAACACCACAGGTCTATTAAATGTTACCACTTTTCCTCAAATATGAAGGTGGCAAATTCTAGCTGGATTGTTCTCCAGGGAAACCAAACTTTTCTAAATACAAAGGGAATTGGATCTAGTGCTCACCTCTTGCTTCGGTAGAATTCCAGTGTCTTATCTCATTTTCAAAAGTCATCATTTCAGATTATTTGTCCTGATCGGAGAAGTGTTCTTGGAAAATTCCAGCTATGGGTGGAAACTAATCAAGGAGAGAAGCAACCTAGAACTAAGGACAAACTTTCCTGACAGTGAGAACAATTAATCATTGAAACAAGTGCCTCCAGAAGTTGTGAATGCTCCAACACTGGAAGTTTTTAAGAAGAGATTAGATAACCATTTGTCTGAAGTGGTGCAGGGTTTCTGGTCTAAGCAGGGGGTTGGAATAGAAGACCTCCAAGGTTCCAACTTTGTTATTCTATATTCTAAAATGAAAAATCTTTTTTCGTGACCATGCATTTCAAAAGCAACGGGAGGGCTTATTTGGTCCTTTCTCTCTCATTCTATGGTTCTGTCCTATTGACTGATTTCACAGTTGGGTTTCAGAAATTAGTGGATGTTGCTACTGTAAGGGTACTGATTTGAGTTATTCTAAGTTGTTTATACAGGCAGTCCTAGACTTACAACAGTTTTTTTAGTGACTGTTCAAAGTTACAGCAGTACTGAAAAAGTGTCTTATGATCATTTTTCACACTTACGATCATTGCAGCATCCCCCATGGTCACATAATCAAAATTCAGATGCTTGGCAACTGATTCATATTTATGATTGTTGCAGTGTCCTGGGCCCATGTAATTGTCTTCTGACAAACAAAGTCAACAGGGAAGCCAGATTCAGTTAGCAACTGTGTTACTAACTCAACAATTTCAGTGATCCACTTACCAACTCTGTCAAGGAAGGTCATAAAAGGGGGCAAAAGTTGCTTCACAAATGTTTTAGTGACCAACATTGTGATGACCCGGGGCATGGCACAAAGGCAACACAGTCAGATAATCAGTAGGAGTCCCTTTATTAGCTCCAACTTTGCCCCCAATGTCCTGGTTACCTTCTGTGCTGGAGAAAAACTCTCCCAGGAATAGCCTTTGGCTACAGAGAATCAAGTCCAAAACATGGTCAACAAAACCTGTAACTATAAGTCCAATCAAGGTAAAATGAGGCAATTAGTCTGGCAAGACAGGAGCAAGAATTCCAGATGTGAAGGCACGATAATAACTCAATATGGTTGGGAAGATGCAAGGAACACAGATAACCAAAGTCGACACAAGATAAATTCGCGTTTGCTCCCAGCACTCAGCATGCATCTCTTTTAAGCTCTCATTCCCAGGTGTGGCTAATGAATTATGGCCCTTTCCTCCCCCGTAAGCCACACAACCGATGTTGCTCTCTTCTCCATTCCTTCCTGCGTGCCCTAGGATGAAGAAGGCGTGGGCCTGGGTCTTCCTCTGAACTCCCTATCCCTTGTTCTACCCTCTCCTGCTCTGCCCGGCCGGATTTTGCTCTTCCCCAGTTTCCTCCACAGCCAACGGAGCCACACTCCCACTCCCTGTCATCTCTTCGTCTTCCTCCTGAGATTCAGACTATAACAGGGGCATGACAAATATAAATGTTGGGCTCAGTTGTGGTCATAATTCGAGGATTACCTGTATCTGGTCCAATTATCTTTCATAACTTTGGTATTGTGGTTTAATAATTGCTTTTAGCTTCTTAGCCACTTTGAATCCGATGTGATGGGGAAAGGTTATGCATTTTCTTGATGAATATTGCAATACTGGACAGCTTCTCTGTTTGTGGGAGCTGCCAGATTCAAGTCATTGGCAGTAGCCCAGCAAATATTTTTGATGCTTTTAAAACCTTCTTCACAAAATTATCTCTATTTGGCAATCATGTCTTAAAACCTCTCTGAAGTGTGGAAAATAAGTTCTGACAGGGCATTAAATCAAAATTCTAGCTTTAACATCTGTATGTGAGGATACTCTATTATTACTGTTTGAAAGGACCGCCCATTTTAAAGAAATATTAGTGAAGAGATGGTTCTAAATCATAACATAGATAATAAATTGTTCTGGCTTACAGACCTCTGCTCCTAGAATTAGATCAAAATCTTAATCAGCTTTCATCAATTAGGGAAGGCCATGGTGGGAAATGTGAGCTCTGACTGGGGAATTCTGGGAGTTATAGATAATTTCTAGAGGTTTGCTAAATTGGCCATAATTCTTTGAATATAATATGATTTATCACTTACAGCTTTTATGTACAACTAACTCTATACCTGTGCTTCACTATGAAACTATGTGATCGTGCTTATTTTTTGGGAAGGAAAATAAGGTGGGGGGATTGTGTTTCTGCCTACCAGCATCCATCAGTATTCATCTGACTCATGTCTTGTCAGTGTGTGAGAGAGTTGACGGCTGTTTGGAAACTGAAACATGGAAACTGAAACAGTTTTTGCTGTGTGAGCAAGAAGGAGAAAGCAAAGGAGCCTGGGCATGGCTTAGCTCAACTGTTCTGTACTAAAGCTGTTTGCTGCTTATGTTTTGCATTTGGAACAGATTTCTTTTCAGGTGGGGAGGGGGAGTAAAACTCCTTAAGGCCCTGTCACACCACCCAACGGATGCAAAATGTTTGTAAAAAGGACACAGCGGACGAGAAAAATGTTCCATCCATTGTTATCCGCTCTCAAAAGGGGTGAAAATTTGCATAACCAGAGCGGATAACACGGAAAGGAACGGACAGGGGGAGGACACAGAGCGGATGGAAAGTGGATGCAGAACGGAAGCCTAGCGGATGGAAGTGGATGGGAGCGGATGCAGAGCGGATGCGTAGAGGATGCAGAGCGGATGCAGAGTGGATGCAGAGCGGATGCGTAGAGGATGCAGAGTGGATGCAGAGCAGATGCAGAGCGGATGACGCGGATGCGTAGCTGCATCTGCTTTCATCCTTTCTCCGTCCGTGCTACTAACGCTGCACATCCGTTCCGCTTCCTCCCTGCGTCCGTTTACCGCTGAAACGGATTTGAGTTGCGTGGATGCACAGCGGATGCCTAGCGGATATAGCAGATGCGTAACAGATGCAGAATGGATGTCCCCTGTATGCCTAGTGGATGCAGAACTGATGCATTGGATACATTTTCTGCTCAAAAGTTTTGAGCAGCTCAAAACCTGAGTGGATGAAATGTCAATAGACGGATGCTGGACGGATAGAGAGGAAGCAAAACGGAGGCAGTGAATACAGAACGGAAGCATCGCGTTAACCAATGGATGGCAAGTGTTTTTCTCCGTTTCACATCCTCTTTCCATCCATTGGTGCAGTGTGACAGGGGCTTTAGCATCAGAGCATGTTAATAATAATATACGAAATACTAATCTGCTGATGGCCATTTCGAAAAATCCTTTCTTAGTGAGCACCTAGAAGCCAGGAGGAATATACATGCCAAATTTCAAGTTTGTAGGCTTTACGGTTCTGGAGATTTTGTGATAATACCTGAGTGATATTTCACACACACACACACACACACACACACACACACACACACACACACGAAGAAGATGAGAGCTTATACACCAAAGACAAATTCCTTGTGTGTCCAATAAAGAATTCCATTCCATTCCACTCCAATGAGACATGGGAAGCAGGATAGACCGCAAATCTGGCTTGGATTGTAATCAGGGCAGTAAGACAATTGTCCCCAAACAAAATTGTCCTATGATTGCCCTTCCTTCATTACTACCCTCCCTTGCTTTGCTTCTCCTTCATCTTTTCCTTGTTGCTTTCAAACTTTTCTTGAACAAGCAATGTGGCACTTAGCATGGTAGATCGTAACTCCCTGTGATGGAGTGTGGGTTTCACTCAGATAAGAGGGAGGGGAGGGATGTTGAGCCACTATGGAAAAGATATTGTAGTGAGAATGACAAAGAATGACAAAGAAGCTCAATTCCACTCTACCTTGATTGTATTGGGTATAAATTGAAGTAGGCAGGCCTCGGTCAGACTTTCCTGTTGCAATAAGTTTAAGATTGCACTGCCCAATCTAAACCGATTAAAGTATATTCCAAGACTCCTATCAATTCCTCTTTCCTGAATGTGTCTATCTCAAAGGGTTGACACTCCCCAATAATTTTATTTTTTGTAAATCTAGGAAAACCATGTGCAGGGTCACTGTTCTAAATAGAAAGAAAATTGGATCTAGTGAACACCTCTTGAATCTGTGGAATTCCAATGTCTTACCTTCTTTTTAAAAACCATCATTTAAAATTATTTGCCCTGATAGGAGATGTGCAGAAGTGCTCTAGAAAAATGGGAAAAATAATTTTAGTGACCATGCCAAGGCCATTTCAAAGTTAATTTTTAAATTTAAAATTACTAACGGGCAGATATGAGA
Source organism: Laticauda colubrina (assembly GCA_015471245.1). NCBI lineage: Eukaryota > Metazoa > Chordata > Lepidosauria > Squamata > Elapidae > Laticauda > Laticauda colubrina. The sequence continues at coordinate 15,732,197 of BLBF01000040.1, forward strand.
AATGCAAGATTGAGTTGTGGTCCAGCACATTTTGAGGGTATCAGTCGGCAGCAAACATTGTATATATAACACTTTTCTCATTTCACTTCATATATCTCCAAGTCCCAAAGGGAATTGGGGGGTGTTGAATACACACATATACACAGAGAAACAGACAGATGTGTGTCTGTGTGTGTATTAGTGAATTAATTATGTATAGCCTGTCTAGATACAAGGACCCAGAAGACATTATGCAGATAATATCAGCTGTTCTCCCAGGCCTCATTATAGGATGGATGCATTTTCCCCCTCTCCTGTTGTACAGATACATATATTTTATGTATATGTTACTTGCATTTGGTATTTGCTTTATTTCCATTATTGTGTTTCTATTTATTTTGTGGTATTTGTGTTATTTTTATAGTGTGAGATGCCCAGAGTTGGCTTGGAATTGGATGGCATCATAGCTGAAGCCAATTAATGTACCAATAAGTTTAAGGACCATCCTTTCCCAGATAATTTCATTAGAAAACAGAGCAGGACTTTATTTCCATAGCTATTTTAAGACAAATCTTTCCCCTTTTAACATCTGGCAAGATTTAAATTCTGCAACAGATGCCTCCCCATCTTATTTTAAGATGATGTATTAATGAGCCACCAGGACATTCTCTGATGCTGAGTTGGAGTCTATCATGTAATTTTTCAACAGTTGTCTTCCCTTGTGAAAAGGGCTTTGATTTTTCAATTTTGTTGCCAAGATGTCTTAGCTTATTTTATAACTGGAGATTGTTAAGAAGATGCTACTTCTGCTGCCCTTGATTTTTTGCTGATGTTTTGTTTTTGGTCTTTTTATCACTTCAAAACTTCCCTGGTTGTCCAAACTTTCCAAGATGGATAGTGTGTGGTTTGCTCATGTAAGTCTTTCTGGATTTAAGGGAAGTGACTATAGACCCAGAGTCAGCAAACTATATGATATACATGGCAAATCTGGAACACACCACATTACAGCTTATGAGCTAAGAAGGGACAAGCAGGCAGCAGATGGTCAGATGTGAGCCTCAGCTGAGCCTAAGGGCAGGACAAGCTGGATAGCAATGGTCTATCTGCAGCAGTCTTCTTATTAGTAGGCTGGCACTACCCAGTAGCTGCCCTGTTCCTTGACCTCTGGACCTGCCATGCCCACAGAGCAGAGTTTTATATTGTCAAAATCTCTAATCTTGCTTCGGCCATCATCATTAAAATATTTTCTATCTGGCCCCTTACAGAAAAATAGATGGTTGTACAATGAATGACTAGAAATTACACACATTCCTTGACCAGATTGTAATTAGAACATAGAATAATGTTGGAAGGGACCTCTGAGGTGTTCTAGTCTAACCCCCTGCAGGAGGCCCTATACCAGTTTAGACAAATGGTTGCCCAGTCTCTTTTTGAAAGCCTCTAGAGATGGAACACCCACAACTTCTGAAGAAAAGTTACTCCGTTGGTTGATTACTCTCAGCACTGGGAAATTTCTCCTTAATTCTAGGTTGCTTCTGTCGTTGGTTAGTTTCCAAACATTATTTCTTGTCTTGTCTTCTGGAAAATCTGTTATGATCCACACCCTTTTCCAACAAATCAAACACAATCCAAAGGGAACAGAAACCTTGTAATGCTTCTGCAAAATAATTAGCTGTGATGAGCACAAGCCTTGCCATACTGTGCGAGACTTGCCAAGAGATAACAGACAAGAAATGATTTGCAATACAAGAATACTGGAATGTCCAAGAGGCTGGAGCTTCAAAACATCTTTGCCTTCTGCAACGAACGTTCATTTCACAGCTGGCTTTTATCTTCTTGAAGGAGGGGCCATTACTTTGCAGCCTTACTCCTGAGTTGCCCGTGCTGTTGTAGCTGCTCTTTTCTACAAGCAATTCTGCGCACGCGCACTTGGCACAGGCTCCTCGGGAACCTCCTCATCACTGCTGCCAGCCCCCACAATCTCTGAAGGGAGCAGTCCATTCCCTAATGGTCCTGGCCTCTCATCTGAGTCCTCGCTCTCCTCATCCACATCTGCTTTCATCTCATCTTTGTAGGAGCCCCTCAAATATAGTAACAGTGCTATCATATCACCCCTAGCCCTTCTTTTCTTTTGATTAGATTTACCCAATTCCTGTAACAGTTCTTTGTATGTTTTAGCTTCCAGTCCTTAATCATTTTTGTTGCTCCGAACTCTTTCCAGTGTTGCAACCTCTTTTTTATATTGTGGTGACCAGAACTCCAATTATTCCAAGTGTATGGTCTTACTAAGGCTTTGCAAAGCAGTATTAGAACGTCGTGTGATTTTAATTCTATCCATCTATTAATGCAGCCTAATATTGCATTGCCTTTTTTTTTTTTTTGCTGTTGCCCCATACTGTTGGCTCATATTTAAGTGATTGTTCACTAGAATGCTAAAATCCCTCTCAAAATTACTGGCATTAAGACAAGTTTTATTGAGTCCAGTGATGACTAAACTTTTTGGCACCAAGTGTCCAAAGTGTGTGTGTGCCCACACTCCCAAAATGCAATACATGTGTGTCCCCTGTGCATGTGTCCCGCCCTTGCGCATGTGTCCCATGCATGTGCATGCATCTCCCATGCTTGCACACATGTACTCCCACATGCTCTCCACACACCCGCATGCACCCCACTCCCTGCACCCCCCACCGTAGAGCCCCAAAGACCAACTGGCCAGTGGAGCTGAGCTGGGGCAGTGGCTTGCATGTTCACAGAGAGGGCTCTGCATGCCATCTCTGGCACGCATGCAATAGGTTTGCCATCATGGACTTAGTCTATACTATACTGTTGGTTTTTCTTGCCTAAATGTAAAACTTTTCTTTTACCAACATTGAATCTCATTTTGTTAGATAGGGCCTGGTGTTCAACAAATATTTAATGAAGACTGAGAACCTCACACATCACCCAAGAGTAATTTCCCAAAATTTCTTGTTTCAAATAAATTTATAGGACACCCTCCCTCTTTCTTATCATACTGAATGAGAGCTGTTTTTCCTATGTTGCAAGTATTTTTTTTTCCTCATCTTTTGGCTGGGAAGGACTATTCTCCCCCGATGGGATCTATGTTTTTTATTTATCTGAAATACTGTCCTAGATGGGGTTAATACCCATCTTGATCTTTTTATTTCCATTTGATTGATCCCTATTGCTTGATTTGATTCTGCTTTACAAATTTCACAAGATTGGAATCAATGGATTTGGGATTAGGTTGGGGGGTGGCATTTGTTTTGACTGGGACCATTACTGCTCATTGTTACAGAGCAGCTGAAGGAAAATGAACCAAACCTACTGTCTGTGGCTTAAACTTTCAAATCCCATTATGGACGTATCAACACAAAAATAAAGATGCCACTGTACAGCTGTCATTGCAGTCTAGGGTGCATTGAAATAATAAACAGAAAGGCATTTCCCTACTCATTCAGTGGCAATGGCTTTTTTCTCTGCCCCTCTGTGGTTTGTGCCATCTGGACTCATGCCATCCCCAGAAGAGAAAGCTCCAAGCTGATGAAAGCTGGGAGCAAAGTGCTGAAGACAAAGCCCTTTCCTGGGGAGAAGAAAGGGGTGCTTGCTTTCCTGTCTAAAGATGGATTGCTTCCATGGCAACACTACAATTTAGATTTGGAAGGGCTGGTGGATTTATAATGATCCGGTGGGAGGGGGATGAGAGGAAAAGAAAAAGCACATGCAGAATGTACCAGTAAGCTATATGCTCCGAGGGAAGAGGAGAATATTTAGGATTTGGTGAAAATCAGAAAGTCCTTTCTAAATGGTTTGGCAAGAGGATCTGGTGAATAGAAGGCCTGTTGGTCAGCCTATCTTTTGGAGGAAGATGTGAACTCAAACTAACCTTTGGATTTGTTGGAACACTCCAAGGTTAAATCTAGCATAAACTGGTAGGTTGTGTGCACTCATGCAACTCTTTGCTTTTCTGTATAATGGTTGGCTAGACCTAATTAGGAGCAGGTAAATGATGCAGGCCTTATTTACAGAGATCCAAATCTAGCTAAGTGCTTACCTCTGTACAGGCGATTAGGGTTCAGACTGGAAGAAAGTGAATTAGCTCATTCCAGGATACATGAGCACATGTGCTGACATGAGTGGGAATTTAGCATGAGGAAGGAAAACCTGGTCCCAAAGCAAGGTTGGGATAATCAGAATTTGGGGGAGCTGCTGGAAAAGGTAGCTGCTGTTGGGACGGGATCAAATTCATGTAGACCAAATTTATAACGTTAAGTGTTATAACAGGGTTTTCCAACCTGTCTGTCTCTTGGGAAGATGCAGACAGAAACCAGGAAAGGTACAAAAAACCTTTTACATTGTTACAATAAACTCACCTTTCACAAAGTTTCATTGTATTGTTTTTATTGTTGATTTGTGTTCATTTTGCCAATCGTGTTTTTAAGGGAGACGTTGCGCTAAAGGGAGGCATGATGACAGAAAGTTTAGGAGCTGTAAAGATTGGATTTGCATATCCCATTGAGCCATTTTTGGTTTAACCATGGTCTCTTGAGTAAGCCAGGAGCAATGCACAAATCAGCTTAGTGACAACTAAATAAATAATATTTAACTGTTTATTAAATGTGTATGTTGCCCATTTTTATCATCTATAACGCCATATCACACCTGCAATAGATTGCGAGACTCATGTGCACTAAGGAAGATCAGAAGAAAAAATTAGACCAAGATTTTATGCAGATGGACCTTGTATTCTTGAGATAATGATTTATGGATAACAAGTATGGGAGCCCATGGGAATTGGGAGGTTAGATTCCAGAGCTTTGAAAAATGACCCACCCACCCACCCCCCCCCAAAAAAAACCCCATCAAAGTATGAGTAAATCGGAAATAACTGTGCTGGAACCTCCTCAAATTTCTGACCACCCACATTTTAAAATTTATTTTTATTTTATTTATTTATTAGATTTTTATGATACCCTCTACCCTGAAAATAGCAAATCTGAGCAGCTTGCAATATAGTAAAAATAAAAATGGTAATATGGGGCAATCAAAATTAGGTGAGTTAAATAGAAAGCTAAAACCAAGGATATGCGCAGTCTGGGGTAGGAATTTTCCCTATCCTCTTGGTCACCCCCAGTGTAGCAAGGCCCTGTTGGGATCCAAGATCAGGTAGCAGATTGAAGTTTCAGGTTCTCTCAGAAGGCCATGTGGTCAGACCTCATTCCCAAGAATATTTCAGAGGATTGAGGGATACAACAGGAAAGGCTTCTCTCTTGTACCCCAGCAGTCATATTCTTTGGCAGACAGGATTAAAAGTAGGCCCTTTCCACTGGAATAAGTTAGGTACATGAGTCTCATCAGGGTGAGATGGTTCTTCAGATATATTCCTTTAATCCAATAATAAACAGGGATAAAAAATATGTGGACGTTTGCTTATTTTCATCATTGAATAGTGGTCTCCAAATTTGGCCACTTTAAGACTGGTGGACTTCAGTTCCCAGAATTCCTCAGCTAGTCATGCTGGCTGGAAAATTCTGGGAGTTGAAGTCCACAAGTTTTAAAATTGCAAGATTTGGAGATCCCTGATTTAGAAGAAGTAAAGTCAAAATAGTGAAGTTCACTGGAGAGATAGCTAAAGATGAGGAACTCTCTGGGCCAAGCACAGAGACAACACGGAAAAATTCAATTGAATTTTAATCGTTTATTTCTTACACCTAATAGACAGAATCTTGCCAGAATAAAGATGTTATCTTTTGTCATCTGTGCAATCTCTAAATTTGGACTTCTCTGTGATGGAATGTACTTTGTCATCCCTAGGAAAGCTCTGTGTTGCCAAGCCTCCTCTGTCTGTTTTTCCAGGGACGTAGTTATGTGCAGGGGTGGGATGCAAACTTTTTTTTACTATGAGAGACCACATAGCTTTGCACACACACACTGCAATCAAAACCCACTGATTTTGAGCGTCAAACAGCACAAATCAGCTGAGCTCAAAACCAAGGAAACAAAGGACAGAAAAGGGTGGATGAGGCTGGGCAGGGACAACTGCTCACCAGCGCTACTAGTTTGCTAGAACCGGTGTGAACCAGCAGCTTCCCACCACTGGTTATGTGTATGAGCAAAATGGTGTATGAATCAGGAACATGAAATCAAAACTGCAGATACCCAAAGCTTTTACTATGGTTTATGAGTTCTATCGATCATAGAATCATAGAATAACAGAGTTGGAAGGGACCTTGAAGGTCATCTAGTCCACCCCCCTGCTGGAGCAGGAGAGCCTATTCCAAATATTTTAGCCTCTACCTAGGATCGAACTCACACTGTTAATGCCAAGACCACAGATAATAAGGTTGTCTTCTACATTGAAACAAACCTGTTCTTCTATCCTCATTAATGACCTGTAAGTGAGCAAAAATGGAAAGGAATAGAACATCGCTGGAAGCTATGCATTCTGCCTCTTTCTGCATGGCCTCTGTCTATTTTCTCTTTTCTTCTTAGCTGAATCAATCTGCTAAGTGAGGGACTGACAATAATAAATACAAAGCCCCCTTTTTTGTTAGAAAAGGACAGAATCCTGGAAAGAAAAGAAGGAGAAAATAAAATAAATATGGAATTCCATAGCACTTTCAAGGTCAACTTTTATTGAAATGTAAGATTTCATGAACAGCAGCCCATTTTATGAGATGCACTGAGTAGGTTTCTCTTATAGGACTTTAAATGCAGATGATTAATGGGATTGGGGGGGGGGGGAATAAGATTATAGATTTACATAACCTAATAGGTTTACTCAATAATTGATATGAAAACCCATTGTCCCTGTTTAAACCTTCTGTATGTAGATTGGTGATATTAACATATTGTTGTTCGTCTATTTTTCACTGTACCATTGTTTATGGGTGTGGAAGCTTCTCAGTTCCACCAATGCTACCTTGACTCAGTAATGGAGTATCCTGGACAGTTGAAATGATGTGCCACTGTCTTGTCACTGTTTTGAGTTCTGATGTATGATTTTTGTCTGCTTATTCTCTTGTACAGAGTTTAACTAAGCTTTCTTAAGTAGAATCCAACTGGGTTTTGTTGGTAGACAAGAACATGAATCACATTGAAGGATAAGCAAGTGAAGGCACCTCTCATATTGTAGGTGCTGTTGAGGGGGCTTGTAATAATGTTGTGACAGATGGTGACAGCTGTTGGATGTCTTGTCCCACGTCTTTAGCCATGTTGGCTATTCCTACAGGGAACTGAATTTCTGTACTGTACTGTCAAAATGTCAGGTTATCCCTATCTAGATTTTACTTATTGTATTTTTTAGAGTATAAGATGCACCCCCCCCCAAAAAAAAAAAAGTGGGTGGAAATTGTGAGGGCAAAAACAGGACACATGGAGACAAAATATTTTTTCTTATTTTCCTCCTCTAAACCAAAGTGTGTCTTACAGTGCTGTGTGTTTTATACTCTGAAAAATACGGTAATACATGTCAATCTCAGATATGAACATAAGAACATAAGAACATTTTATGGAGTAGAGCATTACATGCTGGATACAATTCTTCCAAAATTGAGATCACTTGTTGCCCCTATATATTCAAGATCTATCTGTCTATTTATCTACTCATTGGAAAAGGCCCTGGTATTGGGAAAGATTGCAGGTAAAAGGAGAAGAGGACAGCAGAGGATGAAATGGTTATGCAGTGCCATTGATGCAGTAAACAGGAATTTGAGCAAACTCCAGAAGACAGTGGAGGACAAAAGCCTGACTTATTATGGTTCAGTCACTAGGTTATATTATTATTATTATTATTATTATTATTATTATTATTATTATTATTA
>BLBF01000040.1:15748006-15778255 GCA_015471245.1 Laticauda colubrina
ATAGATAGATAGATAGATAGATAGATAGATAGATAGATAGATAGATATGGAGTGAGGGGGAGAGATGATTTAACTTTTTTTCCTTTTAGCATGATAGACCACTGTCAATTAAATGCATTCTACTAACTTAATGCAACCTGGAAAACACTTTCTTATTAATTATAATAATTGCATTTTTATTTCTTTTGCCAGCTGGTGATGGAGTTCTGTGGTGCTGGATCTGTTACTGATCTGATAAAGAACACAAAAGGGAACACTTTGAAGGAGGAGTGGATTGCTTATATCTGCAGGGAGATTTTACGGGTATGTAACCAAAGTGAGCTAACCATCTCTCTCTGAAGTCATTGCATCAAACTTGTACAGAAACAATGCTAGTTCCTTCTAACCAGTTTATCGGAAGCCAACATATATGTGTCTGTCTGTCTATCTCTGTCTCTCTCTCTGTCTCCGTGTGTGTGTGTGTGTGCTCCCTTTATTTTATTTTTTTCAGGTGAATTGAATTCCTCTCGCTTGCTGAATTCAAGCCATGGTTCATTATCACACCTATATTGACAATTTCAGTTCTTTACTAAAATCACTACCTGATTAATAATAAATACCATGAATTCTTGTATAGAATTATGGTTCCAGCCAACGAGAGGATACATTTTGATGGAAACAGGCAGTAGATACCAGAGAGAGTTAGTGACAAAAAAAGTAAAAAATAAAGGTTGAAAATTTGAATGTTCTCCCTTTTCCTAAGACTCTCTTGCCTCCTGTTCCTATTTTCTATCATTTATTATTTGTTTGTTCGAAATTGATCATTTTTATATCTCGATAGAATTGAGAGAGTATATTTACAGTAGTCTCTCAACATTTTTAGATATTCTTTATACGCTGTTGTAGTATAAAAATGGTAACTTATTTATTTAAGGCTGAGTAACTTGATTCTTTAAGGCTTCAATATCTCTTTCTCTCGAATTACAGGTAGTCCTCAACTTATGACTGGTCACTTAATGACTGTTCAAAGTTACAATGGAGTTGAAAAAAGTTACTGATGAGCCATTCTCAAAGTTACAACAGTTGTATCACCCGGCTCATTACGTGATCACATTTTGGACACTTGGCAACAAGCTTGTATTTATGACTAGTTGCAGTGTCATGTGATTACATTTTGCCATGTTTTTGCCCCAAAATGACAGAAAAATACATGCTGGATCAGCTGGATTCTGACTTACAACCATGTGATTTGCTTATAAATTCATTATAAACTATAAGGTCACTCATGTGGCAACTTGACTTATGACCACAACTTATGGCAAAATTTCCAGGCTCAATTGTGGTTGTCAGTTGAAAACTACCTGTAGTAATTAAAACTTTGGAGTAGAATGTGAGGGTTAGAATGGAAGACGGTGGTGAGAAAAGAGAAAATTTCCATTTCTAAGGCTTGATCCTAAGCTTATAAATTAATTTGCTAAAAGCTAATATTATGCCTGGACTTAATCTCTGTTCTGAATTTAGTTGCTGAGAAAAGAGTCACAAGATAGAAGATGGTTCCAAATGCTTGGTGGCTAATCATTAAAGAGATGTATGAATGTTTCATAGTCACTTAAATCCAATTTATAATGAATGAATGAAAGTTATTTGGCTCTCTTTCTTGCTCGTTTTTGAAATCTGCTATTTTCTTTTAGAAAGAAAACTCCTTCTTTAGTATTAATAGGAGCAGATGTATTAAAATTAGAGTTCCAGAACCCTTTATAGAAATGAGGAAAATCATTCAAAACAGGGATGAAGAAAGATCTTTTCACATAGAGGGACTCAAATGGACCAAGAAAATTGGGAAATGATTTTTTTAACTATCATTTAGAATTCCTAGAAATTCTTAAAGAAATTCTTTAAAATTCTTAAAATCAGATCATTTCTGGATGTTATTATGTTCTATATGGAAATCATTTCACTTTTTATAGCAAAGTTAACTATGATATGCAAGTTCCACAAGAAACAGAAGACTTGCTATCTATTACAAACTCTTTGACATTATTTTTTTATTTCCTTTATGGAAATCCATAAAATGTTCACACCATAGCTAGGTTTTCTGCTGGAATCCTCCCAGTGGCCATAGATCCAAGTGAATATCAAGCCAGCACAGTTTTATTTCAGAAGTGGGTGAACTTCTTTTAAGATTTGCTGAATTCAATCTGATACAGCTATTCTGAGATCCACTAGTTAATGCCTCCTGCAAATAACCTTTAGTTATCTGGAAATAAAGATGTCAAATGCAGGAACTTGACATCTTAAAAAGCTCTTAAACCACATTGATTCTTTATAGGTTGCTCTAAGGTCTTTTTATTGTAGCATGATAACTTGAGAAGGAGGAAGGATAAAAGTCAGTGTTAAATAATTGAGAGGTAAAAATCCTTTCCAGACTGTAGAGGACAGGTAGACCTAGCATGGTTATGGTTCATCATCTCAAGAAAAGTTGGGCATGACTTATCAATAATAAAGAACAATAATAAAGAAATCCTTTCTCATCTTTGATTCATATTTTGAATATACCTGGTTTCTCTTTCAATCAATAAATACCTGCCTATGTTGTGAGTGTATAACATTTTTTTAAAAAAAGTAAGTTATACTTTAAGCAATTGGATAGCAAATTAAAGTGGAGAACAACTTAGTCAGGTATACCTGAAAGAGTTGACAGCCAGATGACTGAGCTGACAGCCTTGGCTGATTTTTTGACATTTGTAAATTTGTGGCATTGAGGGAACAATTCAATAATTTGAACCTGATTCATTACTCATCTGTTTTAAGAAACTAACTTTTCAGTTTATAAATGCAAGTTCTAGCTTGTGCAACCAAGTCTTCTTCAGACAGAAATAAAAGTACCACTGTTGAGGAATCACACTATTGCTTGCTTTTCACAGCAATTTGTTAAAGTGTTGCTGCTGTATTGTTTACTCTAAACAAAACAAGTGCTTTGTTACAATTCTAAATAGCCAACATCACTTTGGGAACTTTTTAGATTGTATTTTCATTTTCAGATTGAATTTGTGTACTGTCTTTTTTCTGACCCTCAATACTAAGGGGTAAGAAGACTTTTAAAACAAAAGCACAAAAGCTTTTCAGAATTGAACCTTGTACAGTCCTTCTGTAAAAATATACTTTTGAAAGTGAACACAGTAATGCCAAGATTTAAAAAAGCAGAGGTATTTTGGAAAAAAATATGGTTATAGAATTCCTGTGATACATTTAATTGTTTTTTAAAAAAATACAGTTTGGAGAAAAGGAATGCAGGTAGTCCTTGACTTATGGCCACCAATTGAGCCCACCATTTCTATTGCTAAGTGAGACAGCTGCTAAGTGAATCTTTCCCCATTTTACAACCTTTCTTGCCACAAGCTGTTAAGTGAATCACTGCAGTTGTTAAGTGAGTACCATGGTTGTTAAGGGAATCTGCCCTTCCCCATTGACTTTGCTGAAGGGCGTAGAGGGAGATCACATGACCCCGGCACAGTGCAATTGACATAAATATGAGTCAGTTGCCAAGGGTCTGAATTTTGATAACATGACCATTGGGATTCTGCAACAGTCGTAAGTATGAAAAACGTTCATAGATCACTTTTTTTCAGGACCATTATAACTTCAGATGGTCACTAAATGAGCTATTGCAAGTCAAGGAGTACCTGTAGTAGGACTTTAATAACTGAAACCAAGTATCTATTTAACAATGCCATGTTATGAAGAGGTAAGAGAAAAGATGACTGCTTGAGTGATTAGCCAATTTTCTGTGAAAAAGTTTCAGTTGCCTCAATTTTCTGCTAAACTCTCTACCCACTATCAAACATTTCAAATGTTTTGCTATGCTCCAAACTATATGGTTTCCTGTCTGTTGCAGTGTTTCTCAACTTGAGCAACTTTAAGTTGCATGGACTTCAAGTTCCAGAATTCCCAGCCAACTGAGGTTGTGAAACAGTGATCTGATAACAGAAAGCAGCTTCCAACAGTCTGCCCAAAATTAGGTGGCTTTTGAAACCCAATAAATGTGCTCACCTACCCATTATATGTTGGGTAGCAATAGCACTTAGACTTACATACTGCTTCACAGTGCTTTTACAGCCTTCTCTAAGCACTTTATAGAGTCAGCATATTGTCCCCAACAATTTGGATTCTCAGTTTACTGACTTTGGAAGGATGGAAGGCTAAGTCAACCTTGAGCCTGGTCAGATTCGAACTGCCAAATTGCAGGCAGACGTAGCCTGCAATACTGCATTCTAACCACTGCGCCACTGCAGCTCATAGTAGAATGGAAAGAGGATGGCTGAACAATTATTTTAAGGGAAAGGATATTAAACTTTGACTTATAAATTTTACTCACCTGTATTATGCATGTGTGTAAACATGTAAATTTCCATTCCATGCTTATTGCATTTAACAATAGTAAAACATAAAATAGAAGCAAATAAAAGAGAGTATATACAACTCAGTGCAATAATCTTAAACATTATTACTTCACCAATGCTGGATTTTCTTTAATTTTATTTTCTCAAAATCAAAATAAATACATTCTCTTTATTTACAATATATTTATATGTATTATGTCTTTCACTGACTTCTCTAGGGCTTGAGTCATCTCCATCAACACAAAGTAATCCATCGAGATATTAAAGGCCAAAATGTTTTGCTAACTGAAAATGCAGAAGTAAAACTAGGTAAGTTTTGGAGACTGTGGCTTTTTAATGAGAGAAAATACTAGGAAGAATGAAATGGAGAAATCTTCATTGGTCTTGCCTTCTAAGGCAGGGGCCCCCAACTCCTGGACCTCAGACCACTACCAGGTTGTGGCCTGTTCAAAACCGGTCCCTGAGAGAGATGGGTAAGTGTGCATGTGTAAAGCTCCACCCACATGAGTGGCGATAAGCATGAACATACGAGTCCTTTGCTCAAGGACCTCACTTGTGCGAGTGGAGCTTCACGCACAATTGCAAAACTGCCTGCCACTCGTGTGAGTGAAGCTTCGCATGCAAGTGCAAGCACCCTCCATTCATGGGCAAAATTTCATTCATGCAAGTGGAGGGCCTGTGCCACACACCAGGTGAGGGCAATAAGCTGGAAAGGTTGGAGACCTCTATTCTAAGGACTATCAAAGCTGAGAATTTCTCTTAAGTTTCTAAGAAGTAGACCTGAACATTGACTTTATATCAGGGTGGTAAACTCGATTTCATTGAGGGATGCATCAGGGTTGTATTTGACTTTGGGGGGGTGGGGCATGGATTCTATGGGTGTGGCTAGTTTGGGTCACCTGTTGGGGCCCCCTGCAACCCTCTACCAGTGAAAACAGAGCTCGGGAGGATGGCATGCTGCCTTCCTGATCTCCATTTTTGCTGGCAAAAGCATCGCAAGTCCATCCTTCACTCTTTTCAGGGAGGGCCCATGGGCCTGATGTAAGTACTCCATGGGCCAGATCTAGCCCACGAGCCTTGACTTTGACACTCCTGCTTGTATCATTCCTACTTTACTCAAGAAACCTGGGAGGAAAAAAAATCAGGATTTATGGCCATGATGAACCCTAGAACATACAAAGCACATGCAACCAAAAGGCTGTGAAGAATGCAAGATAATATGACCTTCATTCTTTGAAGTTGTTATGTTCTTAGAATAAAACCCTTAAAATTTTTGAAAGATTATGCTCTTTTTTTAAAAAAATGAAGAGATTCTGGCTAGGAAAATCAGCATGCCATAATCCCTTCCAACTGTCACTTTTGCTCTCAATGTCACTTCAAATTTTCTTGAGCATTTTTATAATACTCCCCAGCCTATTTAAAATGTGTTAATTTTGGATGGGTATTGAATAGGTACAAGACACTATTTCAAGGATTTATACATTAAACATTGGTTGGTCCTTGACAGGATGTGGCCAGAATGTTTAAAGTAGAGTTGGTCTCAAAAATAACTAGAAGAGATCAGCAGTATTATTTGTGCAATTCTACTGTAACTGAGCTACAATGCATTTCTTCAAGTAGCTCAACACGTAGGTCTATGGTACTTAAAAATTTTATGTTATATAAATAATTATATATATTTATATTAATTACTTATATTTTTCCAGAAATGGTGTATGATCTGACTCAGTACTAATCCAAAATTCAAACAGGATAAAAAAAAAAAATCTGGAGCCATGAAATAGGACAGAGATTTTATTTGCCTTTTTATTACTTTCATAATTGAATCATTACAAAAAGGTATTTGATACAGTCTTGATATAAAATCATAACCAGCAAGGAAGGAAATACTAAAATGCATCTTCTAAAAATATGAATGAAATTTTAGATAACTCCATTTCAAGTTTCTAGCGTAGGTGTTGGAAGTCTTTTCTGGCCTGTGGCTCTTTTTTATGATCCACAATAATTAAGATGCTTCCTTTTGTAGACTTGTCACAAGACAAGCTTAATCAGGAATCTGGAAACCTTTTCCAACTAACAAATTTTGTTAAAAACATTTATGAGCTGTGGTTCACTTTATTAGATGTGCAGAGTGACTAGATTGATGTAGAATTTGAATTGGGGTGAGGTAGGGAAAAGTAGGACAAGAGAGCGGAAGCTAGATGAAGGTTATAAATAAGACATATTACAAATACTTTATTAATTAACAATTGTAATATATTTTTTAAAACTTGTGAAATTGCACAAAACGTTTTGAATTCAACAATTTCTTCTTCAATGGTGTTATTAAAGTCCCACATTCCTAAAGTCACATGGAGATCTGCTATAGTATCCTGAGAGGTTGAAATGCTGTGATATTACCTTATTCTTGTTTGACTAAGTTGGAAAAAGAGATCTCAGTTTCCTTGCTTTTTTTTTTTTACAATAATAAAGATGTATTCTATGACAACATTTCACAAGGTTTCTTATGAGAATTCCAAAGCCTCATATGTTATCAGATGTCCAACATCTTTTTAAAAGACTTCTTCACCTGTTGAATTCCATAAAAATTCTTGATCTACAAAATGGCCTATTTGATTTAACCCTCAAATCTATTTGATATAGGAGAAAATTTATAGGTGGGAGAAGCTGAAATTTCTAGTACTCTGAAATGAATTGCCTTGGTCATGGGGGATCATCTGATGTAAGATTTATTTTATGTCCTTTTAATAGGACCAACTTTTTTTTTAACTTTTACTTCATTCAAATTCTCCTGTTTTCAATTCCTAGTGGATTTTGGAGTCAGTGCTCAACTAGACAGAACAGTTGGACGAAGAAATACATTTATTGGAACGCCATACTGGATGGCACCTGAGGTCATCGCCTGTGATGAAAACCCAGATGCAACTTATGATTTCAAGGTATCTATAGCTATTGGCATAGCATCACATATAGTAACCAAAACTGTTTTAAAACCAATTTCAGTCACAGAAAATAAGAGTATGGGCTGTAGGAGATTTAGGATCAGACCTGATTTACGTACTGGAGCAATCTTAAGGACAAAATATATTACAGGCAAGATATGAAGCATTTCCATTTATGAGAGAGAACATTAAGCTAGATTATTAGGAAAGTTGTTGGATATACAAGATGACAAGAAAGATATCCAGAGACATATGGGAAAGGAATTTCGTTACTGATTCAGGTAAAGTTTTCAGTTTAATCAAAGAATGTATATCCCATATAAACTGAGTTTAGGTATTTGTACATGAAGGCTATGCTGTTTGTGTTTCCTTTACATTCAGAGCTTTGAAAAGCACATTGTTGTACAGATTGAAAAATCCAGATTTGGGTCTCAACCAGTCCTGAAACAATATTTCAGAGGAAACATAATGTGTATGGCTTAATTAATAATGAACAGTGTGTGCAATTAGATAGCAAATTATTATCTTGTATTAATCCTAACTTTAGTGTGTTTCTTCCTTCCTCCCTCCCTCCCTGCTTTCCTTCTTTCATTCTTTCTTTCTTTTACAGAAAGGCTTAACAAAATTAAAAACCATAAGAGGAAAAAAAGATAATAAAGAAGAATAGTAAATACTGGAAAAAGAAAATAGAAATAAAAAAGATTACCATCTTTATCCTTACACATTTTTGTGTTGCATCTCTCTCTCTCTCTCTCTCTCCCTCCCCCCCCTCTCTCTCATGTTGCATTATAATTTCCTTCTTTCCGTAAGTTACCCTTTCTAATTTTCAAACACATAAAGCTGTTAGCTTTTCTTTTGGAAAAAAGCTGCAGGGCTACATTTGAGATCAGACCTCAAATCAAAACCCTGAGCTGTGTGTCGCTGTATCTGTGTGCTTGTGTGTCCACTTAATGTTATTTTGAAAGAATTGTTTCAGAGAAGGGGTCAAGGGGATAGATGATGAAAACTATGTGAAGATATCTTGATGCTGGTGCCGTACTTGTAAGAACAACTGTGTAAGGGCAAGATTTGGGTCCTGATGACATTGCATATGTGCCATCCTCTTTTATGGAAGTTGCTTTTTGCAATGAACACATTGGAAAGGGGGGATTTCTCAAAGAAACAATTTACAAATGAAAAGATTAATTTTTCTTCAAAGGAAAAGCATACAGATTGAACATATCTGTTGAAGCAGTTGCTTGGTCATCAGCTATTCTAAAAATCTTTCTGGGATTTCCCTGCCCTGATTCTGCAGGAGAATTATCAAAGATCCCAATATCTTTGAACTGGAGACCATGGCACAATTACACGGAAGCACAGATTTCAGATCACAAATTAGCACAGAAGGCAAAGAAAGACCCCAAAGAGGGAAAGGCTTATAGTTGCAGACGGGGTGGGCTTCAAATATTTTAGCAAAGAGTTCTCTGCCCAGTTGCTGGGTGGGTGTGGCCATGGTGGGCATGGCCGAGTCGGCCTCCTGCGCCATGGTGGGGGAGGTTTTTTTGCCCTCTCCTGGCTCCGGAGGCTTTCTTTGAGCCTCCAGGAGGGTGAATGCAGCCCTCCTAGGCGCCGGAGGCTCTCTGGAAGCTGGAAATGGGCCTATTTCAGGCCTTCCCAAACTTCCAGGAGGCCCGTTTTCCACCCTCTCCAAGCCTCAGCACACACCCTGCACTTACCTGCATCCAAAACGGCCCACGTGGGGACTCCTGGGAAGGGCGGGTTGGGATTGGTGGGGCCAGCCAGGAGTGGGATTTGGGGGTTCTCTGAACTACACAGAATGTTAGCTAGGGGCTCTCCCGAACCCCTGCAAACCCCCAGCAGCCCACCCCTAGTTACAGAGCTTACTTAATGCTCTTTCTCTGATGTTAAAAGATTTTCTAGACATATTTATCTTGAATTAATGCTACTTTGTGGTTCAGATAAAAGTGGAGGCATACTGGTTCTCCCTCAAATAGGGAGAAAATCCAGATTTAAATCTGCCCCTCATCAATTTCACTGTTGCTCTTTGGGCCGTTTGATATCTTCAGCTTAATTTTACAAGAGCATCACTACAGAGGAACATCAGGCGTGCTAAAAACGTTGTAATTTAACATCTTTTCTTAAATATATGAGGATTGTGGGCACTCAAAGCTATGTGTACATGAAACTTTATTTTCTTGAGAAAGATAAAAGGCAAGCAACCTTCTTAACCTGATTGGTTAAGAAAGTAGAAATCCCCTTTGTATGCTCACATAAAAGCAGACAGCAGATCCATTTTCTGAGCAAGAGAAATTTGTCAAAAGACCTTCTACAGACCTTCTGTTTTGCCATCATTAAATAGTTTGCTTGCTGGTTTTTTGTTCTGAACAGAGCTTAAGGAGAAAAATGTTCCATAAGGCAGTCACCAGAAAGATATTGATTTGGAACTTGTCATTGCAGTTAAAATTTTAGCTTTCGGACCAAATGCTTTTATCAGTGCTGTGGGACTATATGCATTTTTCCTTTTTCTCCCAATGTAGTCATTAACTACAATTAACTACAATAAGTGGGGATAGCAGAGACAGACACATGGAAAACACAGAAAATTGGGCTGGTTACTTATAGATTGTAAACCTAAAGTCAGAGCTGAGGACTTCAGGGGTGGTTAATAGAACTGATTATTCTGTTCACCTCAATGTAGAACCACAATTGGGCCCAAAATTTCTATTGCTAAGCAAGACAGTTGTTACATGAATTTCCCCCCATTTTTAACCTTTCTTGTCACAGTTGTTAAGTGAATCATTGCAGCTGATAAGTTAGGAACACGGTTGTTAATTTCTCTTTATTCCATTCTTAGCTGCCATTTTTTTAAAATATAAAGAAAGCAGAGAGATCTCTTGGCAGAGAAAAAGAAAATTTGACAGGTCTGGCATTCCAACATCCAAATTTTAATATATAATGATAACAATCGTAAAGCAAGAGAACAAATGTGTGTTTCTGTTTCCCCCCTCTCAAATTTGAGACATAGTTTTTGACTCAAATTGGAAAGTTTGATGAGCAAATCTATAATATAAATCTCCATTAATTCTATAATAGCTTCATGACCACATTTTCTCCATCTTTCTGCTTTACAAAAGAAATTTGGGCCTGTAATTTGTTCCCAGAAGTGGAACAAACAGTTCCCAGAAGTGTTTTTTCACAAATCCGTAATGCCACAGAATGATAATTCCTTGGGTCTATAGAGAAACGGGATAACCAGTTGCTGAGGTCACCAAGAAGGCTGTTCATTTATTCAATTGTTTTTACATAAAGCTGTACGGGTACTCATGCACACAGCTGCTCATGCACACAGCTACAAAAAGTCTACGTGCAGATTTCTATCCTACATACACAAACCTACCTTTATTTACAGACATTTTACAATATTAGTGAAACTATCCCATTAATGGGGTTTGCAAAGGGCACTCAGGAATGAAGTAAAAAAAAGAAAGGAAACAACAGGCAGGAACTAGTAGAAGAAGCTAAATAAACAAAAAGGAGAAAGGTGGAAAGAGAAGAATCAACATTAGGAAAGTATTTCTACAGAGTTGACTCAGGTAATCAAAAGTAAGAATGCAAAATAATAAAACAACTATAATGCTAAAAAAAACAGACTGGAACAGACCAAAAATATTGATTAGAAGAAATATTTTCTCTTTTAAAAGAAGACATTGCAAGTGCTTGAGTTGTATTCCAAGACAGAGTGTTGGTAGTTACTAGGCAGTTACTAGGCAGACTAGATAGGAAACATGACTAGATGAGGTAATTCTACTTTATTGTAAAGCTATATTAATGGAATCATGGAAGTCTGAAAGTATAAATCTCCCACTGTCTCCTTTACAGCCTGTGAAGCTAGGGAGGATCTTTTCTAAACTTCTTGCCCTGGCCACCATCTAGTTGTTATATAGGGCTATATATAGTCTCTTATCTGAGATAACATCTCTTGGCTGTGTCTCCCAAGGACATGCCATCTATAATCTGTAGCATAGACTTACACTCACAATTCAGAAGTATTCTTAATGCAATATATACATGGTTTATGAGGTAGAAACCAAAATGCCTATGTCTGTTTTCTAAGGCAGTTTTTCAGTTTTACAAGTGCCTTAAAATCAATGTTCATTGCTTTTACCAAATGTCAGATTTAAGATTTCTTAGTAGTATTTTTGCAGAAATTTGTCTGTTGTGCTTTGAAGAAGGTTGAACTTGATGAAATACTTGTTATTTTTGTGATTAGTTTCTCAAAAATGCATTTTTCTCAAAAGTAGTTTCTTAAAGACCTACAAAGGCCTTTGCAATGATTAGCAATCAGAAGTTTTCCATATCTTATTATTCTTGCAATTGCCCGTTGAGATAGTTCTTTTTCTTCTCCCAAAGATTACATGACAGTGACTGAGCTTCAACAAATGTAGTCTTCAATTCCCAATAAAAACCATTTCTACAATTCTAGGGACTAATATCCACATATAATGATTCACATAATATAAGAGTTTGGTATGATTGAAGAAACATAAAAGGCAATTGTTTGCAGTGGGAATGAATTTACTAAGAATTGTATGACATATAAGGCAAAAAAAAAAGATTGGAACAAGAATCAATTGTAGACAAATACATGCAGGTTGAATACTATTTGAAAATAAACATCTTGAGATAATAAGTTTTAAATCACAAAACAAATATACAAAGGAAGCACAAATAGATTGAGAGTATAGATAATACTTAAAGTTTTATTATGATGGAAGAAATAAGGATGGTTTATGTTTTGTTCGGAAAACACACGAGGTAGACCGGGTTCCAACAACAAATACTTTATTCTTAAACTAGTTAGTAAATAGGAACACTTGGCTGAAGCTGAGGCCAGCCTTTTATACAGGCTGGCTTGCCTGCTTGCAGCCAATGGCACTTGTTTAGATTTGCCGCCTTTTTAGCAGCTCTTTGGATTGGTTCCTAGTGAACCAATCCAATGTTCATTTTATTGACCAATCAGGTTTGTAGATTTGGAGTCACCCACTTTACATATAGAACACCCCTCCCCCCTTAGTTCAATCCTACGTGGTGATGTAGTCTCGCAGGTAGGCGGGGCTTTTCCGGACTCGACTTGACTTGCGCGGTTCATTCTTAGTGAAGACTTTGACCGGTTCGGATGGGGCTGCTGTGTCGTCCGTCCTTCTCCCTGGAACCGTCTGGAAGGGTGAGTCAGCCATTTTACCGCCGCCTGAGTTTCTTAGGCTGATGGTTTTGCCGCTCCCTCCCGTTTCCTCTGGGCAGGTCGAGCTGGCTTGGCTGGCCCCTTCCGATGGGCTCTTCACGCAAGTCTCTCCAAACAGTGAGTCTTTTATTTGCTCTTTTTGTTCGTATGTTTCGTTGGGTTTGGTTTTAAACAGTTCTTTATTTATTTCTCGCCTTTCCCCCCCCACCTTGGTTTGCAATTCGCCGGTTTTTTCGGTGAATGTTTGTAAGTCTGTGGTTCTCTCTATAATTCGAGATCGAAGCTGGTCTATGTGCCGCTTCCATTCCCTGCCATCGTCTAATTTTAATCGGTAGGATTTGGGGCCTGTAATTTGGATAATCTGTCCTGGTAGCCATACCGGGTCCCCGGTGAAGTTTTTAGCGTATACCAAATCGCCTATTTCGAATTGTCTGAACCGTGTAGAGGAGTCAGGGGGGTTTTCTGGGGTAAAATTTGGGTGTAACCTATCAAGGTGAGATCTTAATTTTCGCCCCATAAGTAATTCTGCTGGGGACTTATTGGTTATGGTACTGGGCGTTATGTGCTGGAGTGTGAGCAAACGGTTTACTTTCTGTTGGACATCTCCAGCGTCCATTCGTTCCAACCCTTCTTTAGTAAACCGGACCATTCTCTCAGCCCTGCCGTTCGCAGCCGGGTGAGCCGGCGCGGTTAGGGCATGTCTTATACCTAGGGAGGCTAGGTATTGCTCAAATGCTATGCTGGTTAGCTGTGGCCCGTTATCTGAGACAAGAACGTCCGGTATGCCATGGGTGGCAAAAAGGCTGTCCAGCTTTTTAATGACAGTTTCTGTTGTCGTTGATGGCATAACTTTTACTTCAAGCCAATTTGAATAGGCATCAACGACAATCAGAAAGGTATGCCCCTTGGTAGGACCCGCGAAGTCAATGTGTATTCTTGACCAAGGTCCCCGAGGGGTTTCCCAGTCCTTAACGGGTGCTTTTGGTGGAGATGGTCTAATTGCCTGGCATTTGTGGCATGAGCTTACCCAATACTCTATGTCCTTATCAATACCCGGCCACCAAACATAACTTCTGGCAAGGCTTTTCATCTTAACCATTCCCGGGTGCCCTTCATGTAACAACTTAAGTACCCTGGGCTGTAATTTGGCAGGGATTACTACCCGATCACCCCACAACAAACACCCCTTTTGGATTGAAAGTTCAGTCTGTCTGGACCGGAAAGGTTTAAAGTTTTCAGTTTTTTGATTCTCCGGCCAGCCTTTACCTACCCAGCTAAGAACGCGGGCAGTCAATGAGTCTTTCGCGGTGGCTCTGGCGACATCAAACGCTGATATGGGTAGATCGGGGCAAGTCTCGATTTGTAGCGTTGTCATCGCTGGTGCCGGGTCTGCGTCGGTTGCTGGTAAGGGTGCTCTGCTCAAAGCGTCCACATGGGAAATTTGTTTCCCTGGCCGATGTGTCAGAGTGTAGGAATAAGCTGCTAGGAACTCTGACCATCTCGTCATTCTTGGGGACAGTATGTTAGGTGTTGGCTTGTTTCCCGCCAAAATCCCCATTAGCGGTTTGTGGTCCGTTATGATTTGAAAAGTCCGCCCATATAAGTATTCGTGGAAGCGTTTTACTCCAGCGACAATTGCTAGAGCTTCCCTGTCCAATTGGCTGTAATTCCGCTCGGTTTTTGATAGAGTCCTAGAGTAATATGCGACGGGTGCTTCTCTGCCATCAGGTAGTTGGTGGCTCAGGATGGCACCTACTCCATATGGTGAGGCGTCGCAGGTCACTGTTAATGGCAGAGTGTTGCTAAATTGGATGAGAACGTTTGTTGATGTTAGCAAGCTTTTAATATTTTGGAAGGCTTTTTTTTCTTTGTAACCCCAAGTCCAAGTTGCCTTTTTGTCTAGCAGACGGTGTAACGGTTCTGCAATAGTGGCTTTGTTTGGCAGGAACACGTTATAAAAATTAATTAATCCTAAGAATGCTTGTAGTTTGGTTTTATTTCTTGGTTCAGGAGCGTCTTTGATTGCTTTAACTTTTTTGTCTGTGGGGTGGATACCCTCTCCGTCTATTGAGTAGCCCAGGAATTCGACGCTGTTCTTAATTAAACAGCAATTTTCTCTTTTTACCTTGAGGCCAGATTCCCTAAACTTAGTTAATACTTCTTTGAGTCTGTTCCTTAATTGCGTTTCATCTCTGGCCGAGATTAGGACGTCGTCAAAATAGGGAACGACTCCTTGTATGCCATTTAGAAGGCGTTCCATCAGACTCTGGAAGACGCCAGGGGCCACGCTTACTCCGAATTGGAGCCGGTGACATTTGAATGCGCCCTTATGGGTGACTATAGTCTGTGCTTCTGCTGTTTCTGGGTCCACTGGGAGTTGTTGATAGGCTTGTGCCAAGTCGAGTTTGGCGAAAACTTTGCCTTTTCCCAGGGAATGAAGCAAATGCTGGACTACTGGCACCGGGTATGCGCTTGGTTGTAATGCGTGGTTCAGGGTAGCCTTATAGTCACCACAGATTCTGATGGACCCGTCAGGTTTAATGGGTGTGACAATAGGCGTTTCCCACTTGGCATGGTCCACAGGTTCTAACACCCCTTGGGCTGTTAATTTGTCCAGCTGTTCCTCTATTTTTGCCTTTAGTGCAAAAGGAACTCGCCTGGCTTTTATTCTTCGTGGGGCTATTTGGGGGTTTAGATTGAAAGAAATGGGATTTCCCCGATACTTGCCAAGTGAGCCGTCAAAAACGTCCTGGAATTCTCGGATGAGGTCATCTTCCCAGCCGGTTGTAGTCACTCGATCGACCCCGGTCATCCCGATGCCCAATGGCGCGAACCATTCGATGCCCAGGAGGCTTGGTCTGTCTTGGTCGACTATGGTCAGCGGAAGCACCTTGACGTGATGTTTGTAGGCGACTCGGAATTGTCCCATGCCTACCACAGGGATTTGGTTTCCCTGATAGTCCTTGAGGGTTAGGTGCTGCTTCTTCAATTCTTTGGGTTTGATACCTGGGACTAGCTGTTTTATTGTGTCCCACGATATCATGGAGAGGAAGGACCCCGAGTCCACTTCCATCTTGCAGTGTTTTCCCTCGATTTTCACGATGACTTTAATTTTTTTCCCACTTTCCGTCTGAGCGCTCTGTATAATGACAGTTTGGTGTGTATTGGCTCGCTTCTCTTGTTGCCACTTTCTCTCGGCTCGTTTAGGCTCGGCTCGTGTTGGGGAATTTCTGCGTCTCGTCGGGCTGTAGTATTTTTTGTTCCTGCAGACCTTCTCGATGTGCCCTCGTTTTTTGCAATGCCGGCAGATGGCATCGAGAAATCTGCATTCGGCTCGTGGATGGTTTCCTCCGCAGCCAGCGCATTCCCGCCAATTTCTCCTTTCGCGCTCTTTTTTGTTCGTGAGCAAACGGTGGATCTCGTCGTCCTCTCCGCTCGATTCATTTGTTTCGCCCGACTCTTCGTAGTGGGTTGTGGTGGCAGGGTGCTTTCTGTCTTTGGTTGGTGTTTCTTCGCTGTGTGTGTTCATCTTTTTAATGGCTACGGCAGATTTTTTCGCGGCTTCAGCGGCTGTGGCTTCCGCGATGGCTTCGGTAACGGTGATGTTGGGCTTGTTGAGCAATTTACTCTGTGCGGTCGAGTCTCTCAGGCCCAGCACCACGCGATCCCTCATTGCCTCGTCTATGTTCAAAAATTCACACTCACCCCCTATTTGCCTGAGGGCAGCGATGAAATCGGCGACGGTCTCTCCCTCTCTCTGGTCTCTGCGGTAAAATTCGTGTCGCTTTATTAAGTTAGACACCATCGGAGCGTAGTGTGCTTTGAGGAGTCTTTGCAATTCTGTCCACGTTAGTTGTTTAACGTCTCGGGGCTTCGCAAGGGCCTTTGCCATCTTAAAAACTGTTGGCCCGCAGTGCGTCAGGAACACAGCTCTCTTGCGTTGTTCTGAAATGCCTTCCATTTCATTGCTCTCCAAATACATTTGGAAGCGATCAGCATAGGAATCCCAATCCTCTTCGTTGGGATTGAAGGGTGCGGGCGGTGCGTTGTTTCCAGACATCTTGGTTGTAATCTGGACTTCTTATCACCGCGTGCAGGTTTTTCCGTTCAGGACGATCCCACCTTCATCACCAGTGTTTTGTTCGGAAAACACACGAGGTAGACCGGGTTCCAACAACAAATACTTTATTCTTAAACTAGTTAGTAAATAGGAACACTTGGATGAAGCTGAGGCCAGCTTTTTATACAGGCTGGCTTGCCTGCTTGCAGCCAATGGCAGTTGTTTAGATTTGCCGCCTTTTTAGCAGCTCTTTGGATTGGTTCCTAGTGAACCAATCCAATGTTCATTTTATTGACCAATCAGGTTTGTAGATTTGGAGTCACCCACTTTACATATAGAACAGTTTATAAGATCAGAAAAATGTAGAAAGATATAGTACTGTAAATAGTATTAGTGTAAATTAGATTTAGTTTAATTTTCTTTCCTTTTAATTTCTACATAATTTTTTTACACATATATATACTTGTTTTTTTAAGTTTTCACGGGTACTTGCATGTGTGCTGTTCATCTTCCTTCGGGTATTACCCCACGTCATTGTAGTGCTTTTAAAGGTGTAGCAACGTTTCAGCAGAATCTCATCTGCCATCATCAGGCCTTCATCTGGGTGCCTGGTGGGGGTGTGTTTGAGCTGGAGGCATCAGAGGGAGTCTGTTTGTGCCCAGGTGTTTGCCTGGCTTGTGGTGTGGAGATCTTTCTATTTGAGAGTGCAATCATTTCAATCATTTGGAAGCTTGCACTCTCAAATAGAAAGATCTCCACACCACAAGCTGGCAACACTCTGCTCCTGCACTGGAGGCTTCACTCCACACCACAAGCCAGGCAAACACCTGGGCACAAACAGACTCCCTCTGATACCTCCAGCTCAAACACCCCCCCCACCAGGCACCCAGATGAAACCTGGCTTCCTAATGGATAATAGCCGTCCTTTCACACGAAGCCAAGCTGCACTGAAAGCCTCCAACACAGGAACACAGTGTTGCCAGCCAATCAAAGCCACAAAACAGACAGAAGAAACCAGAAACACCAATCAAACAAACTCCAAGTCCAATAAACACAGACCAAGACTCCCAACCAATCAGGATGTAGAAAAAAACATCCTGCCACAATAATAGGCTAGCCTCAAATTTAAAACCAACGGCTGTGAGACCCTGACCCACATACAAACTCTATACAGAAGCCTGATGATGGCAGATGAGATTCTGCTGAAACGTTGCTACAACTTTAAAAGCACTACAATGACGTGGGATAATACCCGAAGGAAGCTGAACAGCACACATGTAAGTACCCATGAAAACTTAAAAAAACAAATATATATGTACTTACTTATATATCTTACTCCATTGTTATACTTTGGATAATAGAGCTGTGTGTGTGTGTGTGTGTGTGTGTGTGTGTTTGTTTGTTTATAAGTCTGAAAGTTGTCCAAATTAGGGGAAGTAAGATTAAGAGTTTAAAAGTATTTGGGGAAATAAGAAAAATGGGTAGTATTTTACTCTTGCAAAATTATTATTTTTTCAAATATTTCTTATTGATAGAGAATTGCATTGGATTATACAGCTTCAGTGTACTAAAATAGCATGGTATTTTGGTTTGGGTTTCTCTTAATTTATGAGGTGCTCCTCTCTGACAGTAGAAAGAACATAAAATGGGTTTATGAAAGGCCCAAGTGAATTTGAGGAATCAAAAGATCCAGAACTTATTCAGACAATTTTTGAGGAAACTTACAGAACTAAGGTACCAAAAAGTCCTTCCTATATAGTAGTTACTCTCATATGTTGTGCATCATTGAAAGTTTTGTACTCTTGGTTATTTCTTTCAGAGTGATTTGTGGTCTTTAGGGATAACAGCCATCGAAATGGCAGAAGGAGCTCCCCGTGAGTATATTTGAATTTTATCTTTTATCATAGTTTGGATTGCTGCTTATTAAAATTCATGATGCTGTGGTAGAAATTCCAATTCACTGTAATATGCTATGTGTAAATATTTCCTAAGTAAAGATTTGTTGAATAAAGTGATGAATTCAGGAACAAATATCTGGCTTTTATGTGGACTCAAAGCACACATTTAATAGACATGATTGTCATGATATGACTCCTTTCAGAGTTGCCTCAAACCATGGATGGACGGCAAATAAATTTGATAATAATAAGAGACTTCCCATGTAATACCCCAACCATCAATACAAAAGACAAAGTAACAACCATCAATACAAAAGACAAAGTAAGTCTGGATGGCAGTACCTGGAGACAGCAGAATAGAAGAAGAAGAACTGGAGAATATTACAAAATAAATAGACCTGCCAATAGGAATAGAATGACTGTGGCAAAAGTTGTACCAATGGGTGAAATCCCCAAATAGCTAGAGCAGCAATGTCAAACTTGATTTCATTGAGGGCTGCATCAGGGTTGTGTTTGATCTCGAGGAACTGAGGTGGGCATGGCCAGGGTGGATGTGACAGCTCAACATCACTCGTGTCAGGGGGGCCTGTGGTGGCCTGAACGCTCTGCCAGCAAAAATAGGCTACCGAGCTCTGTTTTCAGCTGCGATGGCCTCCTGCAACCCACTTCCAGCAAAAATAGAGCTCAGGAGGGTTGCATGTGGAGCTCAAGTGGGCCGCATGCAGCCCTCCCGAGCTACAATTTCACTGGCAGAGGCACTGCAGGCTGGTCCTTTATTGTTTTCACAATGGCCCCACAGGCCAGATCTAAACACCCCATGGGCTGGATCCAGCCCGCAGGTCTTGAGTTTGACACCTCTGAACCTGAGCACCACTTGAACAATATCAGAATTGACAAATTCATCATCGGTCAATTGCAAAAGGCGGCCTTTACTCAGAACAGCTTATATCCTTTGATCTGTAATATCAAACATCCACATCTGCCTATCCCAGATCCTTGAGAAGGACTCCATAGCTGAATAAGAATGCCAAATCCTGTTTGCACAACTGGCTAACTGAGTGAGAGACCAAAATAATAATAACAATGGTAATGCAGTTTCCTGCCCCCTTCAACCTTCCGAGAAATGTAATATTTAACTTAATCCTGCAATGATATCTCTGGCACCATCTCCAGTCCTTGGGAAGGATTCAATAGGTGGATAAAAATGCCAGATCCAGTCTGAACATCTGGCTATCTGTGCAACAAACCTAATACATTGAGTTTTTGGCTAGATTTATTGATAGTCTTATACCAACTGGACCATAATAATAAATATGCACCAGGAGACGAGCTTAATTTCTTTCCATTCTCTTTTCTGTCATATTAAATTTTCCTTTAATTATTAGTTCTATCTCCTATAGTTTGTATACACATGGAGATATCCATATGGCTGATATAACAAAGCAACTGAAAGAATTACTGAGAAATACTTAGTTAGAATTTTATCCCTGATGATGAAATTGTGGATGGCTAGAGACATGACATTTAAATCAATGTTAACTTTGCGTAACAAGAATTTAATAATAAAAATGACATTAAAAGTAGAAAACATAAATGTTGCATCTGTTAAAACATTTCCATTATCAAAAATTAAAATTCAACTCTTGTTGAATCTTGAGAACAGAAGACCATGGGGAATGAAAGAGAGGACAGTCCTCTTCAAGTATCTAATGGAGTGTCAACATTGAAGAAGGTCGTGGGTTTCTGTTGTCTTGGAGGGTAGCATACAGAATAATGGACTTATGTCAGATTCCAGCTGAATGTTAATAAAAAGCTTCTAACAGAGCAGTTTGAAAGTGGTTATCTAGGGAATTACTGGAATCATAAATTTGGCAGCCAGCTGTTGGGGATGCTTAAATTCCTGTACTGAGCAGGGAATTGGATTCAGTGACCTAAATAACCCTTTTCAACTTCACGATTCTAAGTAGAGTTTCTCTTTAACTATATAGAAAAACCAACAGCAGTGGCATCTGACTAGAGGAAGAATTACCTACCTTAGAAAGTATTAAGACCCAAATCAATAGGTTGGCTTCCCATAGCACCCTAAACTATATTTAAAGCATTCTTTGTTGAACAAAACACAATAGGCAGGGATCACCCAACACACTGAGACTTTGTGGGTCAGAAAACTTCAGATGCCAGATGTATACAATGTGCTAAGCGGAAAGCAAAGCATTTTGATTGTTTGTTTACAAGATTTATATGACCGCCCAACTTGTATGAGCATGATTCTAAGTGGTATACATTGATAAAGTCAAACAAAAACTGAAATTAAAGCAAGCAATGTCAGCAAAAATGCCCAAAATTGACAATTCCTACTACATACAGGTTTATCAACATATATTTCTCAAAGATAAATGCTCTTCTATTCTACCCCAAAACCAAGCTTTTAAAATCTTCCTAAAAAGTAATAGATTCGGGGCCAATTGAAATTCAGGGGGGAGGGGAAGATGGAGGAGAGATAGATGTACTCCCTCAAGCTTGAAACTGTCATAGGTGCAACCAGTGTTGTTTTGGCTAGAACCCAGATTAAAAGGATTCCAGATCATCCATTTCCTCTGGCCCTTTCGAGCAGATGATTACTTACTCAATAACCTTCCCTAAAAAGGGACAGTTGGAGACAGGATGAAAATTTATGCAGCTTTGTTGGATCCTGCAATAACTTCTTAAAGAGGGGGAGGATCACTACATCCTTAAGAGCCAGTGGAACTGTCTACTCCTTTGAAGATGTATTTACCACAGTGTGAATCCAACCATGGAAACCTTCCCCTGAGATCTTAAACAACTAGGAAGAACATGAATCTGAAGTACAAGTGGTCACACCTGAAGGACCTTGTCCACTTCCTTGGAACTAACATGTTCAAACTCATCTAAGGTAACCAAGTTAAAACTGTGTCTCAATCAGCGCCATTGGAATTGCATAGGCAGATTCCAACTTCCAGGAAACCTGAATGATTTTTCTGACTTTTCCAGCTTCTCCTTATCCAGGGGTGACCAGATTGTCCTGAGGAAAGCATTAGTGGGCATTCAGTGAACTCAGTAAAAGCAGTTAAATTGTTATATTTTACCTTTTGTACTGTCACAAGTTAGTCCTTAAGAAGGACATGTACCTGTACTCAGAAGCATTATTCATCTTTTTTCAGTGGCTTTCAAAGACATCCTTCTGCTGCTTTATCATTCAGAGATCCTCTGAAAAATGGGAAGACTACTAGATTCCACAAACAGAGAGAGTCCATACAGAAGCAACCTGATCAAAGCCCTTTTTTCATTCCAAACAACAAATAAGCTAAGATTAAGGCCTCGGTCAAACTATGCATCAGAGCCTCAGAGATAAACTCAGTTATCTTATGACCATGTGGGATCTGTAAACCTAGTCACTAAATTTATCTTCCTACATCACTTGAGAATTTTATCCTAGAATTCAATGTCTTTACTAGAATGTTCTCTTTTTGCCCTTACACTTGACAATTTGTTTCATGCCTTTTTCTCTCTCTCTTTCTCTCTCTCTTTTTGGTTTTTCAGCCCTTTGTGATATGCATCCTATGAGAGCCTTGTTTCTCATTCCCCGAAACCCAGCCCCCAGGCTGAAATCAAAGAAGTGGTGAGTGTATATTTTTCTACTCTCCCTATGTGCATGCTGCAAGAAGCTATTATACTTTACTTCCTCTTTATCAACTGCAGCAATGAAATGCTTCTTGTTCGGTCTGAGACAATGTGGGTGTATCTACAAGAATTTGAATATCTTGTGTGAGTCTAAACTTTTCCATATTGACAATACAAACAATTGTCATAGATTTCTGAACACTGATAGGTTTATCAGGCAAAAGGCAGGTCCAAATTTTGGTCCAGTGGTTAAGACACCAGATTAGAAGTTAGGCGATTGTGAATTCTAGTCTTGACTTAGGCATGAAAGCCAGCTGGATGACCTTAAGCTGGACATTCTCTTTCAGCCCAACTCATTTCATAGGGTTGTTTGTTGAGGGGAAATATAGGAAGAGGAGGAAGGGGTAATATGCTTGCTGCCTTGAGTTATTTATAAAATTAATAAAAGCAGGATAATTAATCAATGTGGTCCTAATCCATATCCACCCTTTGCTTGGTGACTGCCAGTTAATCAATAAAAGCCGTATCTTTTCATTACCTATTGAGGCCTGCTGTGCTTCTTCACTTTGACTCTAAAGAAAAATAGACTCTTAGTCATACATTTACATACATATATTAATTAGGGGTTATAAATCTCTCAAAATACTCTTTGAATGTGTGATTCAAACTGAGTTTGCAATTCTAATCAAATTGATTAGTTTCAGTGCAAAGTTTTGGCTGGACAAAAATGTCTTTTTGTACTCGTGGAGTCCACTAAATCTTCAAATAGTTTTGAAAGCAACTGATTCTATTTGACATATCATCTTATTTTGGCAATTTGATTCAAAGAGAGTTGTTTGATCAAATTACTTTATAATGAAATCTTCAAACTGAAGTTTTGCATGGCTCTAATTTTGATCATGTTCTCAATCTCACGAGATATAGAACCTGTTTAGATTTCTGCTCCTTGTTGACATGGGGGAACTTACATGGTATGACTTTAAAAAGTCATTTTAGAGTTGGGTGATGCCTACATGGAATTAAATACGTAAGTTAGAAAGCAAATGGCATCATTTTTATATGTACTGCATCTCTGACATACATTAAAAACAAAACTTCTATTGCACCTTCATTGCTGCCATCTTGACTTTTTTAACCACTTTGCAGCCACCTTCTTGATAGCCTTCCACATTTAATTTTCAAGCTTTCATGATGGAGAAGAAAGCAACATTTAACAATTGTAGTTTGTTTAGAGAACCTGTTGTAAAGTCCAGAAGTAGTCTTTATAGCAGCATTTCAATATCTCAGGGGCTGCCACAGAGAATAGGGGATCAACTATTCTCCAAAGCACCTAAAGGCAGGACAAGAAGCAATGGATGGAAAAT
Organism: Laticauda colubrina; assembly: GCA_015471245.1. NCBI lineage: Eukaryota > Metazoa > Chordata > Lepidosauria > Squamata > Elapidae > Laticauda > Laticauda colubrina. The sequence continues at coordinate 15,771,534 of BLBF01000040.1, forward strand.
ACTCTCGGAGAGAACCCACCTAGAACTAAGGAGAAATTTCCTGAGAGAACAATTAATTAGTGGAACAACTTTCCTCCAGACATTATGGGTGCTCCAACACTGAAACTTTTGAACAAGAGATTGGACAACTTTATATAGTTTTAATAGTTTAGGGTTTCCTGCCTGAACAGGAGATTGGAGTAGAAGCACTCCAGAGGGTTAATGTCATTGCCCAGAAGACCACTGGTTGCCCTCTCCTCTCTTTGGAAGAGCTTTATAGCTCCCGCTGCCTTAAGAAAGTTATTTCAAAGATCTATCTCATCCTGGGCACCCTTTTCTTTTGAACTATTACCATCTTGCAGATGATACAGGATAATAAAAACAAGGTCAAATAGATTGAGAAACAGCTTCTATCCCAGGGCAGTAACTCTATTGAATTCTCCTGTATAGTGCAATATTAATGCAATATCAGGGGTTTTCCATTCAATGTATAGACTGTGAAGGATGTGTGCTTGTGTTTATTTTCATAATCACAATGTACACTGAAGGTGGTACTTAATTTCATTGTACCAGGTGCAGTGTCAATAAAGTAAACTAACTGAACTAAGACCTCAAAAGTTCTTTCAACTTAGTTTCTCTGTTAGCATTAAGGACTCCACAGTTGGAGCCCTGTATATTTTCTTCTATTGAATATCTCAGTTTAGCTGAAAATATTTCACACTATTTTATGCAAGAAAAGAAAAACTGTGCATTTAGACATAACTTTTCCAAAAACCATTGAATACTTGAGAAAGATACTGATGACTTATCACTCTGAATTACTGATGAACATGATGTAGTCGTGACAGAAGGCCTGCTGCAGTGACCCTGTGTAACTCCTGCTGCTAGCAGAAATAAAAAAAACAAGGGAGATAATCTGGCTATGCAAAGTAGTCTGTCCAGAAGCTGGACAGCTGGGAATGCCAGATAAACACAGCTCTATATCTTCGATAATCCATCTCTCCTACTTTGCCAGTAGGTCAAGAATGCTATTATTTATTGTAAGCCACCCAGTGTCTTGTATTTGAGATGGGCAACTATTTAAAGTCAAACAAACAGATTTACCCAAGAAGAAGATAAGAAGGGAGGGCCAAGTTGGGGATGAAGTAAAAGTTGAAATTAAAATCCACACACGGTTTTGGTACAGAAGGTGCAGCCTGTTTATTAATCATGTTCTTTTGAAAATACTGACATAAACAGGTTTTGTGGTTCGGAGAAAATTCTTGCAGCATGGCGAATTTGACTTATGGAAAACACCTATCTGAATTTTCTTTTACATTTTTTTCCTATTTTCTCTAACAAAGTTCCCCTGACATTTTTCTACTCCTGAAAATTGTTATCACATGGCTTCATGAATTTGGTAAGGAAGGAATTGGATACAGTGCAATTATTTCATTCGGTAATATGTGGGAGAAGGTATCACAGGTCCCCAGTGCTTGTAATTTAAAAGTTATCTATGTGCTATAAAAGTGGAAACATGCTGTATTTGTAAGATAAAATTGCAAAAAGGATTTGGCTAATGTTGAATATATATCCTGCTTGCAAGTACAGTTGCCTACATTCCCAGTCAGCTGCATTTCTGGGAGTTGTAAATACCAATCCATCAGGAAGAGATCAGAAAGATTGGTGCAGGAACATCTTGTCAACATTAATTGAAATTCAATTTATTTCCATGCATACACACACACACACACACACAAAAAAAACTATCTCAGCCAATTTGATAATTGATGGTAATTCTGTCTGAACTACAGTTGCAACAGTGCCCAATCTTCACTGAGAAGGGACCCTGTGGTGGGTTGAGGATTCGTAGATAATGTCCTGCACTGAATAGGAGTTGGATTTAACAGCCTGTGAAATCAACATGGCACATGGAGGAAATTCATAGCTGCAGCTTCTCAGTACAGATAGTACTGAGAAGTACAGATAGTCCTCAATTTACAACCACAATTGAGCCTAATATTTCTGTTGCTAAGTGAAACATTTGTTCAGTGAATTTTGTCCCAGTTGTTAAGTGAATCATTACAGTTATTAAATTGGTAGTACAGTTGTTAAATGAATCTGGCTTCCCCATTGACTTTGCAAAAGCCTCTCCTAGTGGTTGAAAAGAAATACAATTCGGGCAGACACCTGCTTCCTGGGGTAACAAATGCCCTCCAAGTATACTGAATTTCAGATCCCATAAATCTCAGCTAGCATTCCTTTGGCCTTATTAGGTAGCTCCCTGCTTTTGGGATCACACTTGGAAGTCAAGGAAATGGGATAAATCAAAGCACTATCATCTGAAAAAGAAGATCAAATTGGTTTTAACAAATTATACAAGTAGTTCTTGACTTTAAGCCCAAAATTTCTGCTGCTAAGCAAAACAGTTAAGTAAATTTTGCCCTGTTTAAAGACCTTTACTGCCACAGTTGCTAAGTGAATCACTGCAGTTATTAAATTGGTAATACAGTTGTTAAATGAATCTGGCTTCCCCATTGACTTTGCCTATAAGGAGGTAGCAAAAGAGGATCAAATGACCCCGGGGACTATGAAAATGTCATAAATATGAGTTGGTTGCCAAGTGAATTTTGATCATGTAACCATCGGGAGGCTGCAATGGTCATAAGTGTGAAAAATGGTCATAGGTCACTTTATTCAGTGCCGCTGTAACTTTGAACAGTTGCTAAACAAACTGTTGTAAGTCGAAGATTACCTATACTTGTAATTTTTTACAACAGCCCTTCTCAAAGATAAATGCATTTACCACAAGAAGGCCTTTTGCTAGAAGTAAATGGACTTACTTCTTAGCATTCTTCCTCCAAAGCCTGGTTCACACCCTTTATTAATGGTGTTATTGACCTACACACCCTTGTAATTATGCTTAGAGGAAGTATCTGCTCCAGAGTGATACACTAAGTCTTGTTGATAAGCAGCATTCTTTGCTAACTTGATGGCTTAAAATACCAGACTCTCTTTTTCCCTCCGTGGATAGTACATTCAGATTTTTATTTGAGCCTGTGGATTATCATTTGATGACAGCTGCTGCGCATAAGCGGATTGGTGTCAGGAGTTCCATTCTTTTGTTTTTGCATTCAGAAATGTATCCATTACATATAGTCAACCATTATAAAAGTTGAAGCTGTTTATCATATGGAGTATATGTAGGAATCGTTTAAAAGATAATCCAGCAGCAACTGGGTCTCTTAGGGGTCAGCTGCCACAGAGCTGCAGTCATCCAATGTTCGTATCTGTTCAACATGGAGAAGCCATTTCTTCCCAAGCTATTGATACTCACGAAAGCCTCTTGTAAAAAGTGAAGATTAAAACGCATTCAGCATCCTGGGCTTGCTTTTTTAAGGGTCTGCAGAGTTTACATAAAACATTTGCTTTATCCAAAGCAATGGGGTAAGCAATCTGATGCCTCTTGAGTGTTTTTTGATTGGCAAGGTTGAACTCAATTAAATTATTTTGCTCTCCTGAAAATATATTCCCCTGTGTTTGAACAGGTTTTATCAGATAGGGCTGTATGGCAACAGGCATGAACAAAAAAAAAAATGCCTTCAGTATATGGTGTGCATGTTCTTGCCTCACAATCAGGAAGCTGTGAGTTCAATTCTAAGTAGAGGCAGATATTTCTCTCTTTGGGCACAATGAGATTATATCTGCTGAACAAAACTTCGCATTGGTGACAGGAAGAGCACCCGGCCATTAAACACTCTGCTAGCTCCATTCAGTTGCCCCATTCAGTTGCCCAGACTCCACCAAACAAGGGATTATGGGGTTGTTAAAATAAAATGGTAATGATGAACTTCAGGGAAGACTACAAAAACTATGGGGGGAGGAAGAATCATAGCAAACTAGCTTAGATAATACTGAGTTACATGAATGAATTATCTATGTTGAGTTTTTCTGGAACTATCTTGTTCTTTTGTTCGCCAACTACGTAACAAAAGAACAAGATAGTTCTGGTAAAATGCATATTATTAATTATTTCAGAACACTAGTAATTAGTGGTATGCAAAATAATTTATATTTAAACCATTTTTTAAAATGCAATGTGATTAAGCAAGGTAACTTCTGCTACTGTTTAAAATTATCTTCAATCATGATGTTCAGTAGAAAACAGAAAAAAGTTCTTAAGAGATCATCTGAATATTTATTTTCTGTTTTGCAAAATGTAGGAAATTACCTGGCACTGTCAATGGTATCCAAATAGGGGATAAAACATTGGAAAATGAACAAAGCCACAATTTATAAATTTTTACGATTTAATTTTTACAAGGCTCTTGGAGATAAGCAAAACCTACATTGAATATATTGTTTGTAGATTGAAGTGGAATTCATCATTAGAAAATATGATGGCAAAGCATTATACTCACCTATCTTTCCAGTTCATTGACAATTTCAGCAGAAAATATTGTTGCCCTGTTTTTCCATTTACACATATTCATGCATGCATCCAAACAAGGCAGCAACTTTCTAGAGCATTGTCTCTGATTTCTATGAAACACATGGGATATTTTTAGACTTCCTGCATTAGTAGCAGCTGAATTTGCTAATTGTTTCTGTCATTGGTATTATCTCTAATTGTCCATTTATAAATATAATATATAAAAATATTAATTCCTTGCTCATTTATCCTTCTTATTCCCTTTCATTCTATTGGAGTTACAGAAAGTGTACTGAATTTGATGGGTCTTCCTCAAGGCAGTAAGAAAAGCCCCCAAAGTCTTAAAAAGTAAAATAATTTACCCCAGGTTCTTCAGCGGGATATAAAAAATATTATTCTAAGAACCCACTTAATTCTCAGCTAATTTGATAAAAGATTGGAGGGTTCACCAACTTCCTGACCTAACTGTCAACATTCCAAATAATACACCCATTGAAAGCAGAACTCCGAGGCTGATAAATTCTTCAAAGAACAATTTATTGGATATATCACATTGGCATAACTGGTGAAAACTGATTCTGAAAGTCCCCACGGTTTTCACCTAACTAAAAGAGAAAGTTTCCCCCTTTCCCCGAGTCATCAATCGCATGGTCCAATAGAAGTGCTGGCCAGTTACTGGGTTACTTTGCTCATCTCCCAGCTACCTGTTGGAATGACCTTGGGTCTCACAGGAAAAAAATTGTTTTGACTGCAAAACCCCCGTTAACTATTTCCCTCTCCTCCCATCTAGTGGCAACTCTGAAGCCTCAAAGATGGCCTCAGCCAGGTTCGCGTCAGGATTGACACTAATATGTTCACAGAAACAATCCTTTTAACATTCTCCAAGACTGGCAAAACCCTGACTCATAAATACCGTTATTAACCTAACCTTTTCCTGCACATCTGTCCCCAATTCTCTGATTTGATAGGTCCAAAAAATTCCAGTCCTTCATTGAAAGCTGCCTGGTGAAAAACCATGGCCAGAGGCCAAGCACTGAACAGCTGATGAAGCACCCATTTATTCGCGATCAGCCGAATGAAAGGCAGGTTCGCATCCAGCTCAAAGACCACATTGACAGGACTAAGAAAAAACGAGGCGAGAAAGGTAAGATAAAATATTGTTCTAAGTGGCCAGTGTTGACAAAAATTGCATTGGTTCAGAGATATAAGAACCTAAAAGGGCTCGCATTGTGGTAAACAACCATATTTTCACATTTCTCTGTGGGAGAAGAGAACAAAGCAATAAAAAATAAATAAAACCTTTGCCTCAGTATTTTGGGTGCTTAGTAACCTTTTGTATTCTTCATATTCTTTAGGAACTAGAGCGTGTAACTCTTAACCAATTTTAGAGTGGGATGAAAACAGGAAAAGAGAGTGCTGCATAAGACTGGGAAACTGATGGAGAAAACCTGGATATAAATATCACAAATCAATAAATAAAATAGACTCATTAATTCTTGTTTGGGTTGCATTTAAATTAAAGCCGTAAGATGTGTGTTTGACATTGATCTATTTATTTTTAGGACAGAGGGATAAATTTCCATTTCATGTTCTGTTTTGTTAGAAAGAATGGAATATTTTCGAGAATGAGAAACCAACTTTATTATAGTGCCTTGGGGTGTATCTAAGGATTCATAGAAATTGATTGGGACAGATTTTTTTTCCTAGTTCATTTGAACTATTGATGAAAAACAGTGAAAAACAGCTTCACTTTTATAGCCTCAAGCTTTGTACATAAAATAGATAGCCACCTAATTGCTCTGAATACTATTGCAAAAGTTTATTCTTCCCTTCAGATAAAACAGTGTGTCAGAAGTAGAAGTGAGATCATTTTTTTTCCCCTGCACTCCAGTTTTCAAGTCTAGTTATCTCTGATAGCATGATAGACTGAGTTCTAAGTCCCACCTTAGCCACAAAGCTGGATGGGTCACCAGGGGGTCAATCATTCTCTGTCAGCCCTGAGAATGATGCAATGCCAAACCACTACTGAAAAATCTTGCCAGAATGCATGGATGTTTCCAGCCAGTTACCAGGAATCAACATTGACCTGAAGACACGCACGTGTGCATGCGCACATACACACACAGTTCACAGGAATTAGTGATGATGATGTTTTGCCTTCTCACTTGTTAGGTTCATTCACCTTGATCTAATATAATGATCATTTGCCCTATCGAGAGATCTCTGTAATGAGCAGATATGCTCCAACTCCAGAATCCTTCACAAATAGAATGGAATGGAATGGAATAGAATAGAATAGAATAGAATAGAATAGAATAGAATAGAATAGAAT
>BLBF01000040.1:15778265-15798984 GCA_015471245.1 Laticauda colubrina
ATAGAATAGAATAGAATAGAATAGAATAGAATAGAATAGAATAGAATTCTTTATCAGCCAAGTCTGATTAGACACACAAGGAATTTGTCTTTGATGCATAAGCTCTCAGGATACATAAATGATATAAGTGATAAATCATGATCATAGTAATCATAAATACATTCATCATGAATCATAAGATACAACCCTTAGCGGTAGTTATAGGATACTAAATAAGCAATCAACATAAATCATACTAGGAACTAATAAACAATATAAATTGTAAAGATACAAGCAACAGAGTTATAGTCATAAGTAGCAAAGGAAATAGGTAATAGGAAGGATGAGAAAAATAATAGTAATATAGCCTTAGTAAATAGTTTGACAGTGTTGTAGGAATTAGTCGTTGAGCAGAGTAATGGCATGTACTTTTTAGCACTTTTTTTAGCACTCTTTCCCCATTTTCTCTCTCACACAAATTTATAATATTTGGACCACTTACAAATTAAAAAGCTTTCAGGCAAGCAGCACCTGCCTAATCCATTTTAGTATGACTATCCACTTTGTATCTGGATTGAAATCATCAGCCCATTGGAACTGCCTACTTCTAACTCTTTGTAGGCAGATTACAGATTACAAATAATCAGAGTTGGAAGGGATCTTGTAGGCCATCTAGTCCAACCCCCCATCCAAGCAGAAGACCCTACACCATTTCTGACAAATGGCAGTCCAATCTCTCTTGAAAGTCTCAACTGATGGCGCTCCCACAACTTCTGAGGGCAAGCTGTTCCATTGGTTGATTATTCTCACTATCAGAAAATTTCTCCTTATTTCCAGGTTAAATCTCTCCTTGTTCAGTTTCTGTCCATTATTCCTTGTCTGGCCTACAGGCACTTTAGAAAATAGCTTGACCCCTTCCTCTCTGTGACAGCCCCTCAGATATTGGAAGACTGCTATCATGTCTCCCCTGGTCCTTCTCTTTACTAGACTACCCATGTCCAGTTCCTGTAAACATTCTTCATATGTTTTAGTCTCCAGTCCCCTAATCATCCTGGTTGCTCTTCTCTGTACTTTTTCTAGAGTCTCAACATCTTTTTTATAGTGTGGTGACCAACACTGGATGCAGTACTCTCGGTGTGGTGTTACTAAGGCTTTACAGAGTGGTATTACTTGATCTCGATTGTATTCCTCTGTTCATGCAATTTAGGATTGCATGAGCTTTTTTGGCTCCTGCTGCACAGAGCTGGCTCATATTTAGCTGGTTGTCCACTAAGACTCCAAGATCCCTCTCACAGTTACTGCTATTGAGCCTGGTTTCACCCAGTCTACATGCGCCAATTACCACCTCTATTCTCTAGCTTCACCTTCCCACAGTGGTCTAGACCATCTGCCTACCTACCTTTTCCAGGAAAATTTAATCCTATAAGGTTTCTCTTAGTTCCCATAAGCAAAGCAAGTAGAAAGTATTTTATTTGCATGTATGAAAAGCCAGCAAAAAGCTATGTTTGACTGATAGGATCATCACTTATTTTATAATTTTAATGCTTTAATCCTTTAGACATTTCAAAAAAAGTAGGATTGCTGTCATTTAAACAAATCTACAATATGACAGATAGTTAATAGAACACATTTTCTTAGTGAATGCATTTCTGGTTTACTAACATCACCAACTATAAAATACTTGCAATTAACACATTGTAATCTCCATTCTTGTAAAAGTAGTATATGAAAGTGTCAGGAAATCATCCATTTCCTCCCTCCTCTATTATTTGACAGAAATCACACCCCCTTTGAATTGTATCAAGCAGATGTTAAGTGGTGTCAAACATCTTTTGTCATGAAAATGGATTATTATATCCCAGGCATGACAAATAATTGGATGAACACAAACTTTTATTGTTTGGCAACAGTGGTTTCTACATTTGAAAGGAGGAAATACAGAATGAAAAATATATTAATTCTGAATGTTATTCAGTGGCCAGAAGTTTCAGCATAACAATATAAAGATAGAAAATGGCTTGTTCTGCTATAAACTCTCATTAATCTATTTCACTTGCTTCTTTTAACACATTTTCAAGGGAAAGTATTTTCTAACCACACAGATTATCCTAATTTCCAGTTGTTCTCAATACAGGTAGTCTTTGACTTTTGATTAAAATTAAAGCCAGAACTTTTATTGCTAAGCAAGACAGTTCTTATGTGATGCACTCCCGATTTATGACCTCTTTTGCCATGGTCTTTAAGTGAATCACCATGGTTGTTAATGGAAGCAGATTGGCATTAAGCAAACCTAGCATTCCTCATTGATTTTGCTTTTCGGAAACAAAGAAGGTTGCAGGTGGCAATCATGTGACCCTGGGAAGTGTCCACAATCATAAATCAATGCCAATTGCCAAGGGCCAAAGTTTAACCATGGGACCAGAAGGATGCTTCAGTGATGTAAATGTGAGGAACCGTTTTAAGTCACTTTTTTCAGTGCCATCATAACTTCAAACAAATGGTTGTGGATCCATATACTTACAACAACCGATAGTACCTATAGTTCCCATGTTGGCTTGAAAATTCTAGGAATGGAAGTTGACACAATAGGAAGACACCTGAAGTAGGTAGACCTAATGCAATAGAAGGCCCTGTTTGAAGAAACACCCTACTGTACACTCAAACTCTCTCTACCTTCCTTTTTCTCTATTTCATTCATTCTTTCAGATGGTTGATGAATTTCAAACTGAGACAAATCTATCCTGAAATAATTTGTAATGAAAAGAAAGTTTTCTTTCTCCAGCCAAACTTCAGCAGCCTTAAAAAAAAAAGAGAGAGATGGTTTTCAAAGAGTGCATTAACCCTTAATTATATTCCTAGATGAGACAGAATATGAGTACAGTGGAAGTGAAGAGGAAGAGGAAGAAAATGACTCCGGAGAACCCAGGTAATGTACATTTGTCCCTGTTCTGCCTCTGCTCTCATTTTTGGGTGCATCCAATAGGGTTGCAAAAGGTGGGATGTAAATACACAACAAAAAAATTTCTTCGTGGCAGTAATGGAGTCCACAAGTCAAAAAAGCTGCCAAAGTTGAGAAACACTGTTCCAGGGAATACTTGGTCAGTTGGGGTATGATTCCCAGGAAAAACCTAGGGGGGAATATTTTTCCTAACTCCTTCTCTAAAGCTTCCATGGGAGGAGAGCTTGTTTCAGGGGGCAAAAAGTATAGAAATACTGTGTGTGTGTGAGAGAGAGAGGGGGGGGGGGGGAGAATGAAACTATGTCCTCCCACATATGTGAAATTTGTACATGTTGGAATCAAGCATTTTGTCCAATAGAATTTTGAGTCCATAAAAAGCTTTTGTCAATTGTCTCCATTGTATTTCTGCACGAGGCATCAACTAGTCACAAAAGCTGACACAATGAAATAAAACCTCAGCTGAGCTGTAATTACGGGCAGAGACTTTGTGTTCTTACAATTGTAAATTGTATGAAAATAAATGAGGAAATGCTAGTCTCTGTGGCCTCTTCTCTTTCTTCTTCTTTTGCTACTGTCTCATGCCTGCTTTTGTTCTCTGTTTATTCTCCATTTTTTGTAGAATAGAAGGATTGAATGTCTGAAAAATTCTTGGGTGATATCTATTTCAGGATATAATATTAAAACAGGAAATATGGGGATTTTATTAGAATAGAATAGAACAGCACAGCACAGCACAGCACAGAACAGAACAGAACAGAACAGAACAGAACAGAATAGAATAGAATAGAATAGAATTCTTTATTGGCCAAATGTGATTGGACACACAAGGAATTTGTCTTGGTGTAAATACTCTCAGTATACATAAAAGAAAAGATAAAAGGAAACAGTCAATATAAATCGTAAGTATACAAGTGACAAAGTTACAGTCATACAGTTACAAGTGGGAGGGGATGGGTGATAAGGAGTGATGAGAAGATTAACAGTAATAGTAATGCAGACTTAGTAAAGAGTTGGACAGTGTTGAGGGAATTATTTGTTTAGCAGAGTGATGGCTTTCAGGAAAAAAATGTCCTTGTGTCTAGTTGTTCTGGTGTGCAATGCTCTATAGCATCGTTTTGAGGGAAGGAGTTGAAACAGTTTATGTCTGGGATATGAGGGGTCTGTAAATATTTTTGCAGCCCTCTTTTTCACTCATGCAGTATACAGGTCCTCAGTTGAAGGCAGGTTGGTAGTCATTGTTTTTTCTGCAGTCCTAATTATCCTCTGAAGTCTGTGTCTGTCTTGTTGGGTTGCACAACCAAACCAGACAGTTATAGAGGTGCAGATGACAGACTCAATAATTCCTCTGTAGAAATGTATCAGCAGCTCCTCGGGCAGTTTGAGCTTTCTGAGTTGGTGCAGAAAAAATTCTTTGTTGTGCTTTTTTGATGACGCTTTTGATGTTAGGTGTCCATTATAGTTCATGTGATATTATGGAATGTCTCAAAAAGAGGAGAAAGCTTTTTCTATTCTACTTTCATTGAGAACCATGGTGGCATAATGGAGAGCCATGGTAGCGTAGTGGTTGGAATGTAGTATTGCAGACTAACTCTGCCAACTCCCAGTAGTTCAGTGCTGACAATCTCAAAGGTGACTCAGCCTTTCACCCTTGCGAGGTCAGTAAAATGAGGACCCAGATTGGTGGGGGCAATATATTGACTCTGTAAACCACTCAGAGAGGGCTGTAAAGTACATGAAGTTACACCTAAGTGCTATTGATAAATGCTATTGGTATTAAGATCAATTTGCCATGTAAATTGTTTAGACAGGTCTTTTTCCAATCTGGACATTCTCCATGCTTATAAATTTAAGTTCTCTGCCAGCTACCTCATATCAGTTCTTTTATATGCAGATGATACAGCCATTCCATCAAAGGTTGGGCTATGTAATTGTCTTGGAGTGTCATCACCCTAGTGCGGTAAAGAATGCTTCAAAATAGATCATTCAAAAAGAGTAGCCTGAGTATTTTCAAGAAAATACTTTAGCTTTACAGCTAGATAAATGATAAATGGAAGAACTATCGAGCAAATGAAATATTTCAGATGCTTAGATCCATATATTTTTCTAGGTAAGCTGATAAGCTGACCTTGAATTTGGAACCAGTATCATAGTTAAATCATACTATGAAAAATGTGCCCCCTGAGGATAAGCCAACCCTCAAAATTTTAACCATTAACCAATATTTTAACCATTGGCTTAAAAAATTGAGGGTCTGCTCATTCTCAGATGAACTTAACACACAAGTGTATATAGGATATACCAATGCTTCACAGGTACTTTTAAAAAGCTGAAGAACAAACCTATTTGTATATATTTGTGGATAAGTTCATTCATGGATAAATCAAATCCCATTTTGGAGTGTACAGTATTTTGGCACCTGAAATTCTTGGCTTCGCTGTGAGTGAATATGGTATTTAAGTTTAATCTTCTACTTGCTGAGGAAACCAAGTGAGGGGGCTTTCTGTTAGGTGCCAAGGAATAATTTAGCAATTACTAAATTTGCAAGCTGGCATGCAAAATAATTGAGGGAACTAGGTATGTCCTATCCAAGAGAAGGATAGGGTGACATGGTAAATATCATCCAGTACTTGAGAGACTGTCACAGAGAAGTGGGGTTGACTTATTCTTCAAAGCACCCGAAAGCAGGACAAGAAATAATGGGATTGAAGAGAGATCCAGCCTAGAAATAATAAGAAATTTTCTGACAATGAGAACAATTAATTACTGGAATAGCTTGCCCCCTGGGGCTGTGGGTGTTCCATAACTGGAGGTTTATAAAAATAGACTGGACAACCATTTGATCAGAGGTCTCCTGCATTGAGCAGGGAGTTGGACTAAAATACCTCTGAGGTCTCTTCCAGTCCTATGATTCAACAGTCTATTCAAGGCTAAAGTTTGGATATGTTGCTGTATAGAATATAAAATGTATAGGATGTGAAGATGTATTGTAGGTGACTATATTCATGAAGATATCCAAGTTCGGGAAGCCGCAGGTAAATCTTAAGAGTTGAGTTAACTTGCAGAAAAGTGGGAGAGATGTAAGAACTTTTGCATACTGAATGCAAAGGTATTGCTGGACTAATATAAGTTTGTCTCCCCGATAAAGCTCCATCCTAAACCTGCCTGGAGAATCAACCTTAAGGCGGGATTTTTTGCGACTTCAGCTTGCAAACAAGGAACGCTCAGAGGCCCTCCGTCGGCAGCAGCTGGAGCAGCAGCAGCGTGAAAATGAAGAGCACAAGAGGCAGCTCTTGGCAGAACGTCAGAAGAGGATCGAGGAGCAGAAAGAGCAGAGGCGGAGGCTGGAAGAGGTAATTTTATGCTTTTTAAAGCTTTGATGGCCCAGTGGTTAGAATGCAGTATTGCAGGCCAACTCTGCCCACAGCTTGGAGTTTAATCCTGAGTCGACTCAGCTTTCCATCCTTCCGAGGTTAGTAAAATGAGGAGCTAGATAGTTGGGGGCAATATGCTGGCATTGTAAACCACCCATAGAATCTTGTTAAAGTACTATGGAGTGGTAAATAAGGCTATTTTATGCTTCGGACTGGTGAATATGTGTAAGTTTTCAGAAGGCCTACCCTAGTCATTTTGCTTTAACAATCTTTATTCAATGAAAACTACTGTGTCTAATTCAAAACACATTGTGTCATCATGTGGATACAGATAGTCCTCAACTTATAACCCTAAAAGAGCCTGCCCATCTAAGTCATAAATCGTGATAGCTGTCATTAAGTAAATGCAGCAATCATTAAGCAAACCAATTGTTTGCCGTGGGCTGGTTTTACTGAAAACTGGAAGTGAACACCAGTTTTTGCCAAAACACCATAAAACATGGTCATGTGATCAAGGAATGTTGCAAACTGCTATAAAATGCAGGTTGGTTGCTGAACACCCAACATACAGCCAAGTGATTGGCAGGGTGTGACCGTCAGAGCTTTGGAACTAGCTAAGCGATGTAAGTTGTGACTTGAGGACTACCTGTATGTTAGAGTTTTGATTTGAGTTAGTGCAAAATTAATCCCAATCCCTGTGGTTTGCAAATCAAGGTTTATGTCTGAAAGTTATCCATGATCCAGGATATTGTGGCTTGTTAAACAGTGTTTTAGACCAGGGTTCTCCAACCTGAGCAACTTTAAGCCTGGCAGACTTCAACTCCCAGAATTCCCCAGCCAACTTTTCTAGCTATGGACTTCTGGGAGTTGAAGTCCTTCAGGCTTCAAGTTGCCAAGGTTGGAGACCCCTAGTTTAAACCATTTATGTTTAATTAGGTATGAACGCAGACATCTATAGTGCATGCTTGCGTCATTGGGTAATCTGTCTCCTGAAATGTTGCTTTCATTTAATTGGGGATAATTTGACAAGACTCGATTAGCAAGGGAAGACCAGAGAGGAGCAGAATTTGAGCTGGTCGAAGTTCTCAGCAAACAGCAACAGGGGTGATATATGTGTCAAAGAGAATCTTTAATATTCAATGTGATATAATCAACTAATGTCAGGGAAATAAAGCAAACTAAGGCTAGTTGCCATTGCTCTGATCTAAATAAAAATTGTTTTCCAGCCTTAGATTTAAAAAAAAAAAACAATTCACAGGCATTGCAGCCATTTTAGATACCCCACAGTGCACTGCTTGCAAACTTTATCACAAACTTAAAATGGTTGCTAGGTTTTGTTTATCAGCTGCCTCCCTGTCAGTTTAGTGGAATGATTATTCAATAATAATTAGATCTAATGATCTCAGTGCTAGAGCCCACTGTAACTACATAGCCAAAAAGGCATTAAGAGTTGTTAACTTAATCCTACGTAGCTTTTTCTCTGGTAATATCACTCTACTAACTAGAGCATACAAAAACATTTGCTAGACCAATACTCGAATACAGCTCATCAATCTGGAACCCACATTACATATCTGATATTAACACAGTTGAGAAAGTCCAGAAATATTTCACAAGAAGAGTTCTCCACTCCTCTACTCGTTGTAGAATACCTTATGCCACCAGACTTGAAATTCTAGACCTAGAAAACCTTGAATTACGCCATCTTCGGTCTGATCTAAATGTGGTATATAAAATCATACATTGCAATGTCCTACCTGTCAATGAACACTTCAGCTTCAACCATAACAACACAAGAGCACACAATAGATACAAACTCAAGGTTAACTGCACCAAACTTGATTGCAGGAAATATGATTTCAGCAACAGAGGGGTCAATGTCTGGAATACTCTACCTGACTCTGTGGTTTCTTCCCCAAACCCCATAAACTGTAACCTTAGACTGTCTACTATTGACCTCACTGCTTTCCTAAGAGGTCTGTAGGGGGCGTGCATAAGCGCAACAACATGCCTACCGTCACTGTCCTATTGTTTCTTTTATTTTTCTTATATGTACCCATTTCATGTATTCATAACTATGTATATACTTATACCTGTTATCTTGTAAGCGATTGACAAATCAAATAAATAAATAAATAAATAAAAATAAAATAAACATTTGGTATAATCAGGACTTTACAGTGCTTAAAAACCGAGCTGACTTTCTTTCTTTACATATAATACTATAGACAGCCCAAAGTTCCTAAAATAAGACTCCCTACCATATCTTCCATTTATATTTCACACTCTGTATGTTGTTAGCACCCTGTATAGTTTAAATGATTATTTCAGTCTTTAAATAACATAAATGTGACATTTGCATAACTGTATCTTGACTACAATCAAAATGATGATGATAAAATATAATAATGATGATACTGGTAGTAGGTGATGGTGGTGGTGGTGATGATAAACCATAATGTTGAGCTTCTTTGTGTAAATTACCATATTGATGATGATGATGATGACTATGATTATTTAACTTAGGCCTCTTCTTTGTTCAATCCATGTATTATTCCTGTCCAGTTTTCAATTTCCCATCATATGCATATGCCCAACTACTTAGCTTTTGAAAGAGAATCATGTTCCTCTCTTGCTTGTAGGTCAGGCCTCTAAATCAGACAAGCTCTTTGTTATTTAAGTATAAAACATGCTGAGAAACATAGCCTCTTCATGGAATACTTCGGTAATACGATTAAGGGCACTCACATGGAAATCACACATCCCAGTCACAATTAGACAATTAGTGGCCTGTATCTTGAGGTCACTGGACAAGGTTTTTGAATAAATGGACTTTGTTATTGTATGGAACCAGTCATCCTGCCCCACAGTATTTGCCATTTTTATTCTTAGGATTTCTTGGCAGGGACAATGTAGCCTGCAAGAGAAAACAAAGATACATCTGATGAGTTTGGCTTAATCATACAAATATACAAAGGCTGCTGCAGATATGAGTCTGCACTGCCATGAGGCTGACCACAACTATGGGTGTGACCACAACCAAGGGTATGATATGGCAACTATCATGCACTTTGAGGGACTCTGTCTTTTCCCAAACATGCTTTTTTCAAAAGGCAACTGGACTTGGTTTTGTTTTCATCCAGGTAGCTTCTTCAGTTCTGACTAAATGGTGGTGGAGGATGGAAGGACTTACATTCCTTGTGGTCATCTGGTCATTAGCACAGTTGCTAAGGCCATTTGGAGGTTTGTCTTTGACCTGGATGGGTGGTCACGTGAATAGTGCTACAAATGGGTGTAGAATGTTCTTGGAACTGCTGAAAGGCCTGTATTGTAAACAGGAAATAAGGTAAAGGTAAAGGTTCCCTTTATAAGGTGAAGGAAATAAAGTAAAGGTAAAGGTTCATTTCTGGCTCTAGGGGGTGGTGCTTATCTCTGTTACAAAGCCAAAGAGACAGCACTGTCCGAAGACATCTCCATGGTCATGTGGCCGGCATGACTAAACACCAAAGGCGCACAGAACACTGTTACCTTCCCACTAAAGTGGTCCCTATTTTTCTACTTGCATTTTTACATGCTTTCAAGCTGCTAGGTTGGCAGAAGCTGGGACAAGTAATGGGAGTTCACTCCGTTATGTGGTGCTAGGGATTCAAACCACTGAACTGCCAACCTTTCTGATCAACAAACTCTGCGTCTTAGCCACTGACCACCATGTCCCTCCAACAGGAAATAGGTGGTGCCATATCCCTCCTCCTCTGTTGAGAGAGGGCTGTTCAGTATTAATGTAGATGGCCTCTTTGATCCCTCTTCAAACCAATGATCCTCTTTGTCCAGAATGTGGATTTTGTGGTCTTCAAAAGAGTGACCTTTTTCTTTCAAACACAGATGGACTGCTGAATCTTGTCTCCCTGTCTTACTTTCCAAACAGAAGCCTTCCATTTTTAATCTGTAAAACCTCATTGGTTTGTTTTGATGTATTTTATATTCAAAAGTGTCAAATCAACGAGTAGATAAATGGGAGCAGATGGTCAGAATTCATTCAATCAATGAAACAAAAGCAATCTTTAAAATGCAGTGAAAAGATTAAAACAGGCATCCTTAGGAAGATGAATTAGAGAGCAAGTTGAGCAGAAAACCAGGGTCTATTGTGATGGGGCAAACACTAAGAAGTCTCAATTAAGTGATGCCTGCAAGGGAATCTAACCAGTGTTCTCAAGTGACCTTGAAATATTTGCAGAAAACATCTGGGAGTTTGACAAGCACTAGATCTGCTAGTGAGAAGAGAACATTTAGGGTTAGCATGGAGGATTCGTTTTTTCCATGGTAGCACTTTTCAAATGTTGTTTGAAAATTCTCTCTCACCATCTCTGAATTCCCAAAGAAGCTAATAGTTGGGAGAGCTACATCTGTTAAAATGTTTAAATAGAACAAAGTAGCTAATCACAAGATATATGGGAAAGCTGGCTAGCAGCCAAGCTCATTAAATAAATATTCTGCAAAATGTTTTACCATAAAATCTCACTAAATGCCTATTTATAATGAATGTTTTACAGTGCTTTGAAAATAGTGTGTGAAGTCAGAACTAGAATGCTGCCAGTATTTGGCCTAAAGTTGGACCAGTGTGTCCTAATATTATGTTGGCTTTGTGAAGATGTGTATGAGAATTATTTTCAGGTGTGCTCATGCACCCACACATAATTCCTGTTACTGTTCGCAATTCTGTGAGATCTATTTTCAGAATACAAAGCCTGTGAGCCAATGGCAAGCGTTTGTAGTCTCCCAAAAAGGATCTTGAATGTCTCAAGGATAATCTTGAAACCATCAGAGCAGAAGTATGGATGGGAGTGAAATAATTCCTGCATCCCTATCTTCACAGACTTCCTCAACAAAATATTTCAACTCTTTTCCAGTCTGCCTGGCACTCTGTATGCAAAAGCTCCTAGGATAGTAAATACTTCATGTGCTTTATCACTAAACTCAATGATGAAATGTATTGATGCAGAGCAGAATGAGAACGAAGGCACTCAAATGGAGACCTGGCTTACTGAAAGGCATATGGAACAGCTTCCCCAATCTATTTTTTTATTCTGCCTGAGGACTGGCTGATAAATTCTGGGAGTTGAAGTCCACGAGTCTTAAAGTTGCCAATTTGGAGGGCCTGCATTAATAATTCCTAGCAATTCAGAAGTGGCCAAATTGACATTGGATCCTCAGTCTCCTGTGTTTAAGCTCAGCTCTCTAAACACTATAGTCTAGAACCCACTGATATTGTCAGAGAAATGAATGTAATGGTTATGTGATAAGGGTCTTAGAAGACAGTGGGTAAAGCCATAGCATGGGGGACAGTCAGACAAGAGTCAGCTTAGCTTGCAGAAAGAATGTGGGCATGGCAAACATCTCAAAAGAGACCCTACCTAGTTTCTTGGACTGTAAAAGTGAAGGGAGAGAAATGTAACTAAGATCTGCAAGATTGATGGCAGCCTAGCAAGTAATCCAGGCAGGAAGCATGGCCAGATGAATTAATTCTACTTTACTGTAAGCTTACACGAGCAAAATCTTGCAAGTCTTGTAATGTTCTCTGGACTTCCAATGTTGTTTCTTAATAGTAAATCTGGCACCAAAAGAAAATTTGAATCAACTTCTGGTGTTCCAGCAGCTCATTAGCCTTAGGCAATATGAACAATAAAAGCACAGTAAATCAAATAACAAAAATTGTTGAGTAATGTTTCCAGTGCCTTCAAAAATGTTTACCTAAAAATGAATAATGAAATTGGTTTTACCATCAGAATTGTCAGTATGTACCAATTTGTCAGTGCCAGGAAATATTTCAGTTGATGTAATGCAATTTACAGGGGTTAACACCCTGTGAAGTATTTTTATAGTCAATTTTTAATGACCTTCCCAGATAAATTTTGACATATTGCATTCAGGTCCCAAATCCTCTTCCATAGTTTTAATCCATTTTTAAGAAAAGCTGTTGTATTTGACACAAGAGTGTCAAACAAACATGGAATTGACTTAATTCAAAGTTCCTTTGACTTAAAATAACACTGTTTTTCAAATACAGTTAATGGTCGTGACGACTGAAATTTAATTAAGTTCCCAAGACAAATGAAAATTTCATTTCAAAATCAAGTTGGAACATATGATAAAATTTTCAGCGAAATATATACAGAAAAGAGAAGTCTTGCAGTAGTACTTATGTTCATAGGAAGTTCCTTGTTCTTTTTTTTAAAGGAAGACATTGTTGATGAAATATTAAAAAGTGATTGGTTGGTTGGTTGGGGCTTTGCCAAACAAATGGTTCCCCAAATAGTTTGGCACATTTCTCTCAAATTCTTTCCAGAATAAGCAGGCATATGCTTTTCTTGAAAATGAAAATAAAATAAAATAAAAGATCACAAGCATGACTTCATCATTATTTTGAGAATAATTATTTCACTATGTTATGTAGTGGCTGCTTTGAAGGAATCATAAGTTAAAGGGCAATTTCAGTTGAATTTCTGCTGATCATCATTTCATCTCATCTTTGTACAGCCTTGAACAACATCACACATTTGACAGCCCCCCCAAGGGATTCTAGCTTTTGCTTTTGAGTGTTTTGCTTCACATTGCTTCCTCATCAATATTTAAGTTGTGTCATGATGAATATGGCAGAAAGAGGATCCCCTTCTGCCTTGAAACAAGAAAGAAAAAAGAAAAAAAAGGGGGGGTGGGAGAGTATCAAAAAAGCCTGGCCTGGAGCATCACTTCTGAAGTTGGGTAAACAAACCTCATAATGAATAATTGATGCTTGCTCTATGATCCTTTATCTATCTAGCTATTTAATTTATACAGTTGCCCAACTCACAAGATTTGATTTTGGGCAGCATGCAACAAAAATAACTATAAAACTATAAAAATGTCAAACACAATCAAAATATTTTTTTTAAAAGTACACATAAGAGATTCAATCAATAATGGAGCCATCTGAAGATCTCACCAGTCCTCTGAGAACCCTAGTTCTGTGCCCTGACTTGTGACTCCATCCCTATGGGTTTAAGGTGGAATTGCAAGTCATCTTGCCAATATAATAAAACAATAAAATTGGAAGGGACCTTGGAGGTCTTCTAGTCCAACCTGGTCAAGTAGGAAACCCTATATACCATTTCAGACAAATCTCTTCTAAAAGCCTCCAGTGATGGAGCACAACAACTTCTGGAAGCAAGTTGAGCAAGTTGATTAATTGTTCTGACTACAAGGAAATTTCTCCTTAGTGTCTCCTTTAAGTTGGGTTCTCTTTGATCAGTTTCCATTTCTTTCTTCTTATCCTGCCTTCAGCTGCTTTGGAGAACATGCTACCCCCTCTTCTTTGTGGCAGCCCTTGAGATATTGGAACACTGCTATCATGTCATCTCTAGTCCTTCTTTTCATTAAACTAGACATACCCATTTCCTGTGACCTTTCTTCATATGTTTTAGCCTCCAGTCACCTATTTCATTTCCAGTCCCCTATAATATTGATTTATTTCTTTTTGGAAAGTAAGTAGTAGCAGATGAGAAGTAAAATCGTAAGTCACAAAAGGCCATGAAATCCAACCCCCTGCTAGAATCCAGATTACAGCCTCCCAAACAGATGGCAAAGCTGCCTTCACTAAACACCACCTAGGAAGGGGAGTTTTTGAAATTCTTAAGTAATTGTTAGCACGAAAAGGTGTAATTGCATTTGCATGCAACAGAAAGTCAGCTAGTGGTTATGCTCCATTGCTTCCATGCTGAATAATTGTATGTTTGATAATGGCATACAAAGCAGGAACTCTGTTTTATTCCCCTGGAAAGAAACTAGAGCTTGAAACACTAGTTTGTGGTTGATTTCTGAGTACTGGTGTGCTTGGTTCAGATGTCATGATATAAACACATCCCAGAAGGAGCTGCTTTGTTTTATGTATTTGAACCCATCTTGCAAGAAGAGTCAAGTGAGAAGTTGTTATGTTTCCAGGAAGAATTCTGGTTACTTTGGATGAGGAAGTGCTCACTTTACCTGTCTTCTTGCATGGAAACAACCATGAACTACAGGTTGTTCTGTCTCAAACTTTGTTCCAAGGAAACAAACACGAAACAGAGGTAATAGCAAAACCTTTTAATGATTCTTTACGAATTCCATTCCTTCACGGTTAAAAGGCTGTTTCAAATTAATTATCTCTAATAAGAACGAGCCTTGCCAAGGTTGTGCAAGGCTGCCAAGAACAGTAGATAAAGTTACTAAGAAATATTTCAAACTTAAAGAGTCTCCAAACACCAACCAAGATTTTCTGAACGTCCACAAGGCTTGAGTGCAAAAACTTCTTTGCTTCCTGCAAAGAACTCCGTTTCTCAGCTGGCTTTTATCTCTTAAGGGAGGGGCCATTACCTTGCAGCCTTATTCCTGCATCACCCATGCTGCTGCAGTTGCTCTTTCTTTCAAGCAGCCTTGCACGCATGTGCACCGGGCACAGGCTCCTCGGGGACCTCTTTCATCACTATTGCCAGCCTTCACAATCTCCGAAGGCAGCATTTCACTCCCTGGTGGTCCTGGCCCCATCCCTGCATCACATGTAGGCCCCTCATCTGAGTCCTCACTCTCTGAGCCCTCAGCTGTCCACACCTGCTGCCAGTGAACCACAACACAGGTAGTCCTCCACTTACTTTATTTAGTGACTGTTTGAAGTTACGGCGGCACTGAAACAAGTGACTTATGACCATTGTTCATACTTACAGCCATTGCAGTATCCCCATGGTCATGTGATCAAAATTCAGATGCTTGGTAACTGACTCATATTTATGACAGTTACAATGTCCCAGGGTCACATGATCACTTTTTGTGGCCTTCTGACAAGGACCTGTGATGCCTCACCCAGAAAAATATGGCATGCTTCACTTAATCCTCCAAGGAAAGATTGAAATGCAAACGAGGTTCAGGCAGTAGAAGAACATCATGGCTTCAAAATCTAAGGGACTCGTTTGGACAAAACTCAACAGCACTTTTTTCATGCAGCTGTTGATAAAAATAGGATTGCCAACGTCCAATGATAGATATGGCACAAGAAGAAGAAGACAAGGAAAGCCAAAGGGAAAGCCAGATTCACTCAACATTTAACAAATAAGCGCACCAAAATGTCTTACTGTTTCTTTTTTTTTCCTTATTCATATCCATTTCATATATTTATAACCATGTTTATACTTATACCTGTTATCTAATAATTGTTTGACAAAATAAATAAATAAATAAAAAATAAATGCAATGATTCACTTATCAACTATGCCAAGAAAGGTTGTAAAATAGGACAAAAATCCATTAACTGTTTCGTTTAGCAACAGAAACTGGACTCAGTTGTAGTCATAAGTTGAGGACTACCTGTATAGCCATTAGCAAGCGTGCCAAGAGAGGGCAGTCTGTATAAAACAAATTGGTCACTTTGTTATTGCTTATGGGCAGGTTACAAAAAGTGATCATACACATAATACGAATGATTCATACTGAGTAGTTCATGCATACTGTTTCTTATTACTGAATATTACTTATCATTCATTTCTTACATCTCTGTCCTGATCTTTGGAATCTTTTCTTTGTCATTTCCAGAAGTGACATAGCTCATTTAAAGAGGCACACAAAAACTTGTTGATTTATCTATAAGCCATGGAAGAAAATCAGCATTATTTTGGTTAACAGTCAGCCTAATGTTAACTGGTGCATCACAGTTAAAAAGAAATGTTTGGTTCTGATTTTTCACACCAGATGAACATATCAAAATTGAATTCAGCATTTTGAAAAGACCAAAGAGTTTATTTATACTTTATGCTGCAAATGTGCTCTTCGGCATGATGTTAGTTGCTTCAGTTTGCTGAGCAGCTGAGACCAAAAAGGCATTGCAGAAACTCCATTTGAGCTTCCTCTGTGAGGTTTCAATTACAGCTCCCAATATTCCCAGCATTTTAGATCACCATGTGACCCAAAGAGATAGCCGAGAAGCTGGCTTTTCTACTTTAATTTCTTTTGCATCAATAAATTAGTAAAATGTCAGTTCTTACCCTTGTTAATATAACACAGTCTAATTCTTGAATTAATCCATTGTATGATCAGTTTGTTAAATTGGGCCAGGAAGCAGACAACATTCACTTCAAAATATCTCATTGAGGTTAATCTTAATCAAGCTTAGTTTGTTATGTGAATGCATGTTAGATTTCCTTGTGATTTGGTCAAGCATGTTGGGCCTATATTATTATGCTTTAAGAGTGGGAAAAGCTTCCTTTTGAGTGTTCTGAAGATTGCATGATACAGAGAAAGCATTATGTATCAGCTAGCACCTGGGTATCTAAATGTTTAGTGTAGCAATCATCTTTTTAACAGCTACTTTCAGGGTGTTTTCATCTTTCAATGTAAAATGTTAGTTGTAATCTATAAAGACCTTCATGGCATGGGGCCAGGCAACCTACAGAACTGACATTTTCTACCTCACCTGATCAGGCAGGGAAGATATGTTGTGAATCGTGTCAGTTAAATAACTCCCAACTGGTGGGATCTAAGAGCCATTGCCTGTACAGAACATTCTTGTCCTGGAGTTGAGGTAAGCCTTTGCTCTCCTGGCCTTCCAAAAAGGGGTTAAAACACAGATCTGCAGCCTTGCATGGGAAACCCAAAGGAACATATAGTCATTGGGGTTGGTTGATATAACGAGAGCCCTTTATTGGCCTTTGTCAATTAATTTTTAACAGGGTTTATTTATTCTTGCCTCCTTAAAATTATTTATATTTTTAATGCTTAATTCTAACATTCCAATTCAAACATTTTAATTTTATATATACTGTTTCTATATTTTGATGTTTTATTGTACACTGCTCAGAGTCCCTTTTTGAAAAAGATGGGCAGTTCAGATATGATAGCCAGCTATCTAGATAGTGTAGCTAGATAGAGATACAGATATAAATATAGATTTAAACATAGACAGATATAGACAGACAGATCTTCCCTTAGGTGTAACTGCCAGCAGTCAATCATAGAGGGAACAACTTAAATATCCAATAGACATTTCCCAGATAGTTAAGCAAGCTATATAGGGAAACTTTCAGTTAGAGCCAAACCCAGGTGGAAGACAATGGCAAACCACTTCCTTATTATTGAGAAGATACTTCATGGATGTGTCTGTACAGTACAGTGAGAAGTTGAGCACAATTTAAGAATCTTGTAGTTGTATCTTGCAATTTGTTTCTTAGATGCCACAAAATAAGACAAAATGAAGTGACAGGGATTGTTAGTTGAAGGACATGTGCTATTTTTCTTTCCAATGCAATGTTTCTTGAAGTTTCACATTTGTATCTCCTTCCCTGAGTAATATCTCAGCCAGCATAAATGGCTATAACAATGGGAAATACACCCAGGAAGAATTTACATCTAGGAGCGGATCATGTGCAGCTTGGGCTGTGAGAAAGTGGTCTAAAGCAAATGCAGGCATATTCCAGTATAATACAGTATTCATAATTCATATTAGTAAAATACATCTTAGTAGCCATTAGTCATACCATTAGTCAGTAATGCTTCAAATGAGGCTTGAAATTCATTAATAGAAGCCTCCAGAAAAACCATTAAGATTTGTCTATGGCTTATTTACACTATTGCTATCTTCTGATAAAGACTATAGTTTCTTTTAGATCAGTTGCTAAACTGTGATCTATGAATCACTGCTGATCAGCTTCTGTGTGCACAAAAAACATTATTAATAGCAAAAAGTCTTGAGAGAGCAGTAAGATTTTGGTATTTTCATACAAAATATTAGAAAAACATTTCTGTTCTGATTTCTGGTGGGAGCAAGTACAACAAAATCTATTGAGTATTGATGCTTTTTCAAGCATATAAACCATGGCTCTGCTGATTGGCCTATGGTCCTGATGGGGGCATTCTATACTGGAGATAGTGGATAAACCTCCACCTGACTGTGTATTGTTTCCTTCCTTTTTCAATTTTAATGTCAATATTTATCATTTTAACATGTTAATGCTTTATACTGTTGCTTTTATTTTGTTGTAAACTGCCTAGATTCGCCTGATGGCAAGATGGATCATGGCCTGTAAATTTAACAAAATATTAGCAATTTCTGTTCTGTTTGGAAAAGTAATTTAATTTTATTTAAATGGGGAGTTCCACGAGAATGGTTAGGACCTAATGGTTAGGTCCTTAAACAATGTTATTGATCTGTTAAGTGTAAGTCCTCAAACTTTCAATCGTTACGTAGTTGTACAGAAGGTTTGGAAACCATTGCTTCAGATAGAGATTGTGTATGTGCTTTTTTCACATTGATACCTATGACACTAGTATTAATTGCAGCCACATAGTCTTTTGCCCTGAATTGTGTGGCTGTGTTTAGTCTGCATTTACAACAATTTTAATCTAATTGCTGCACAAAGAGGGGGACAACATATACTCCAAAGCACCTGAGGACAGGACAAGAAGTTATTGGTGGTAGATCATTAAAGAGAGATCCAATCTAGAACTAAGGTGAAATCTCTTGACAGTGAGAACAATTAATCAGTGGAATGGCTTACCTCTGGAAGTTGTGAGTGCTCCATCAATGAAGATCTTCAAGAGATTTGACAGTCATTTGTCCGGAATAGTATAGTTTGAACAGACTTGAACAGTCAGACTAGAAGACTTCCAAGATCCCCTCCAAACCTATGTTCTATATTTTGGTTTGTTGTTATTGTATTGGCCTCCATTGTTGCATATGTTTATCACTTTGACTGACTAAATAGTTTATAAATTCATCAATAAATATGAACATCCAGCCCAGGGATGTGCCTCAATTTATAATATTTATTTTTGTATATTAAATTTATATGCCTCCCATGTAATGAGTCACAGCTCACACTAACAGTTGTAGCATTTGAATTGAGTACCAACAAACAATGAGTACCAGGACAAAATTTTCACATCAAAATGCCTTGAGTATCAATTTTGAGTTTCAAAGCAATTGAGTACGAAGGTACCATTGTACATCTGTTTTGTTTATTTGTTTTTTTTAAAGAACAACATTACTACTTGCCCACAGATTTTGATGGGAGTGTGGAAAATCAAGCAGGAGGGGAATATAAATCTCATATACGAAATTGTGACTTTTTGACTATAAACAGCAGAAAATCCTTTGGTTTTCAGTGAAAGCACTGCTGCTTTTCACCATTTAAAAACAACAAATCAAAACAGCTTCCAACATCTGATAGCAAGATTGGTGACTCTGTTAAAGAGTCTCCCATTTGCAGTTTTTTGTAAAAGAAAATGGAGGGAAAGGCCATTTGAGAGCTGTATCCATGGGCTGCTTTTTATATGGTAACAGCATTAACATGTTCAGGATGTGATTGGGGAATTACATGTTAGCCAAAATAGTAGAGAGCCAAATCCACTCAGTCGTCTGCTTGTACATGTCAAATGCCAGCCAGCCTGCTTTAATGACACAATTACTGAAGGGTTTTTACACATTTTCATTTTTCTTTCAAGGCACACCAGGCCAATTGTAGACACATCTCATCCATAGCTACAATCAATACTGAGTACGCCTCACAACGCAGACCCGAGTGGCATGTAATTATGAGGCTGTATTGATTTTCCCCACAAAGGGGTTGCTAACATAGAAAAAACAGCTTGACTTTCAAATGACTAGGCCGACAGCCTTTTTTTATTTGTCCTAAAGAAAATTAACACAGCTTGGTGAAAGGCCCGAGTCTCATCCTGGGCACAGTGGTAACTGTTTCAGGAGAGTCACTTTCTCCCTAGTTACAAAACCCAGTGAGATTATTCCAGACTTAATCTTCTCCAATTCCTCCAATATAGAATAACTAGCCGATAACCGGGCATTGCCCGAGTACTTATTTATCCCAATCCTGTATTGGACAAGAAAATCCTGTAGTCGGGACTCATGCTGTTGTACTGTCTCTCACGCAGCATCACAAGTCTTCTATTCCTCTCCTTGGGAGTTTCTTGTCTACACTGGTGTTTCATTTTTTTATTGCACTTGGTCAATCACCTCATGTTTCCTTGGAGGGCTGAGAGGGAGCCCCCTTGTGGAGTATTGGAGTACTGTGAAGCCGTTACCATGGCAAATCCACTGTGCTGTACAGTAGAAGCCATCTTAAGGCACAGACACACACCAAAGGGGGTTAAGGGTTTCTTACCCCTACAATATTTGTTTCCAGAGGGTAAGTCATCTATGTACCAAGTTTGGTTGAAATTGCTCAAGGCATTTCAGAGTTATGCTGGAACACACATACACACACACACACACACCTGTTTAGATGGATAGATAGATAGATAGATAGATAGATAGATAGATAGATAGATAGATAGATAGATAGATAGATAGACAGACAGACAGACAGACAGACAGACAGACAGACAGACAGACAGACAGACA
>BLBF01000040.1:15798994-15848595 GCA_015471245.1 Laticauda colubrina
ACAGACAGACAGACAGACAGACAGACAGACAGACAGACAGACAGACACAGATAGATAGACAGACAGACATGAAATGGTATAATTATAGATTGATTGCATGTTAGTTCTTACAGAAACAGAACTCTAAAGGTGCTCCTTCTCCAGGTGGCATTAATAACTTGGGAGAGCTCTGCCATGAAGTTTGTAGTTAATGTCAGCTTTACCCTTCCACTAACATTTTGGGAATAATAAATGCAATGTTGTAACAAGTATGAGAAAATTTATGCAATTAGAATCTTGATGAGTGCCATAGATCATGAATCTCTTCCCCTGTCTTTCATTCTATACCCACCACACTACAATAGTTTTTGGGGTTTTTTTATTTTGTTTTTTTGCTGTGGAGGAGTCCTTGGTGCTTTCTGAACTTGCTTGTTTTCTTGCAGATGTTTCATGACCCAAACTAGGTAACATCATCAGTTAGCACTGGTAACGTTACCTAGTTTGGGTAATGAAACATCTGCAAAAAAACAAGCAAGCTCAAAGAGAACCAAGGACTCCTTATTTCAACTCTGAGCTACAAATATTCTCCTTTATTTGTTGTTGTTGTTGTTGTTGTCAGTGACTAAAACGTGTATGACCTTATGGACCACAGCTTGCCAGACCACTTTGTCCTCCGCTTTCTACCAGAATTCATCCAAAGCCATGTTCGTTGCATTGATGACATTGTCTAGTCATCTCCTCCTCTGCCATTCCCTTCTCCTTTTGCCTTCAATCTTTTCCAACATCAGGGTCTTTTCCAGTGAATCCTCTCTCCTCATCATTTGATTTCCAAAGTATTTGAGCTTCAGTATCTGTCTTTTCAAAGAACAGTCAGGGTTGATTTAGGTTTGACTGATTTGATCTTCTTGCAGTCCAAACGCTCTCAAGAGTGTTCTCCAACATCACAATTTGAAAGCATTAGTTCTTTAGCATATATAGCCTTCCTTATGGTCCAGGTCTCACAGCCATAACATGACTGGGAAAACCATAGCTTTGACTCGCTGCAATAGAACTCCTGCCTATAATCTCCAACAATCAAGTGAGATTCCATGAGTTGATAAGAATACCTCTAAGATGGCCAAAACTTTGATACAACTATTTTTTCCTCAACTATTTGGAGAAAGCATCTTTGGAGAACAAACTTTATTTACTTTATTGTCATTGCACCTCATACAACGAAATTAAATACCATCTTCAGTGTACAATTGATGACTATGAAAATAAACACAAACACACATCCCTCACACTCCACACATTGAATTGAAAACCCCTGATATCACGTTAATATTATACTGGATGCTCATGGATATTATTATTGAACTTAAGTTATGTTGAGGAAATCCCCCGTTAGGAGAATGAGCGCATACAGGAAGATGTAGTGAGAGTAAGGAAGAACTTACTAACACGCACACAGATACACTGTATAGTAAATGTAGGTTTTTAACTTCCAATAAATGTTTAAGCAAAGTCCAAGATAAGCAGTTCAAGTCATTCACAGTGTTCAGTTCAGGGATAATCCAAATATCAAAGTCCAGTATCAAGAACAGTTCAGTAACAGACTTACATCAATGATCAGTAATAGTCATTTTGGAGGAACGGCAAAACTCTCCAACAGAAGAAACCGAGACTCACTGAGACTCTCTTCTGAGACTAAACAACCCATGTTTCTGCCTCCATCTTATGGCCATTTGTGGAACCACACCCAATTACAGATTTAGTATTCTCTTAAAGGCATAGTATTAAAATGTCTATCCTGGTTTATATATTTTCAACCCAAATAACTGTTAGGTGACTTATATTCCTAATAAGTTCCACAAATTTGATTGCACTGGTTTAATATTCTTTTTTATTATTATTATTTTTAAACCACTTCGTAATTTCTAAATAAAGAATGTGCTATTGGGGTTAGGGGAAATTAAACTTTACCATTGTCCATATATTGGTATGAAGAATAGCATATTTCTCATTATAAGGCAGGACGTATTATGTAAAAGACTGTCCTTCAACTGAATCTGAGGACATTTGGGTCAAGATTGTTGGATATGAATGCTTTCCCCAGTTCTCTTCCTCTCGGGTGTTTCAGAATTCAGATGATTTCTATATAATATGCTTTTGTGGGTTTGTGATACATTCTCTGTCTCTGTCTCCTTGAACAGATTTTCCACTGACATTATTATAAGAACAAACATGACTATTACAACCATTAAATAGAGCAGAAAGGATCTTCATTGTTGATTGCTTGGTTTAAAGTACATGCCTTGCTACATACACAAGACTTATAACAGTGGTGCGGTGGCCTAGAGGTGAAGCTCTCGCCTCATATTCAGGAGTCTATGAGTTCAATCCTAGGTAGAGATAGATATTTCTCTCTCAGGGCACAATGAGAATATATCTGCTGAATGAAGCTCGGGATTGGTGACTGGAAGGGCATCCGGTCAGTAAACACTCAGCTCCATTTAATTGCCCAGGCTCCACCCCACAAGGAATTATGGGGTCGTTAAAAGAAGATGATACACAAGATTTATGATCTTGTTCAATGTTGATCCTGTTGGTTCTATTGGTCCTACCACATTATCTTTAACTTTGGGGACATGGAGAACTCTCAAATAGTGGCTGTTAGATATAATACAGATAGTCCTCATTAGATAGTGGCCATTCAAAGTTAAAACAGCACTGAAAAAAGTGATGTATGACCATTTTTCAGACTTATGACCATTGCAGCATCCCCATGACTTACATTTGTATGCTTGATAACTGATTCATATTTATGACTGTTGCAGTGTCCCTGGGACATGTGATTTTGCGCTCTTCTGACAAGGAAAGTCAATGGGGATGTTAGATTCACTTAACAACTGGGTTACTAACAACTACTGCAGTGATTTACTTAACCACTTTGGCAAGGAAAGTCATAAAATGGGGCAGCATTTACTTAACTATTTCACTTAGGTCATAAGTCAAGGACCACCTGTGGAAGCATTGAAGAACTGATTTTGTACATCATCACCACTGTTTTAGGCTGAAACCCCAGGCTTTCAGCACAGGCTGATATTCAGGTTGTATACTTCTGAAATAGATGAATTTGCTCTTGGTATGGGATCTAGTAATGCAAATTTCCATCAAGTCAAAGAGAAATTAGACTTTATTGTGACATATCTTCAAGTTCTTTAACATGTGACACTGAGTTCTCTTAGAACATCGATCCATTTATTTGGTAGCCAGAGGATGTCCAAAATTCTTTCAAAAGTATTTCTTATGCTGAAATCCACTCCATTAATTGCCACAGCTAAATACATCTCTTCTCTGACTGAGATAGCAGGCTGATATGGATGAGATATATGTTTTTCCAAGAAATAATTCTCAGATGGTTAATTTGGAATTCAGAAAATTTGTGGTTTTGATGCATATGGAGGACTTTTGATAGCAGTGCTGTTTAGTTGCCAGTTTACCTATGGCCAACATTATTTTTCTGCTTTCTTTCTGCCCTGTAGACTTTTTGGTTTTCAAAACCAACAAGAATTATGTGATTTTCCTAGTTGATTTTAATAATTTATTCCTGCCTTCTTTTATAGCAGCAAAGGAGAGAGAAGGAGCTAAGAAAACAACAAGAGAGGGAGCAACGGCGACATTATGAAGAACAATTGCGGCGAGAAGAAGAAAGGAGACGGGCTGAACACGAGCAGGTGATGAGCTTCAGATCCAAATGATTGTAATTTTTTTTATAGTGCATACTGCTTTCTCAGTCCCAAACTCAGACTTGCCAGTCAAAAAGGAAGTTCAGTATGACCCAACTTCTTCATATTGTATAGAGATGTTGACACTGGCCTGAGAGTTTATTTAATTTAATAACAATAGCACTTAGACTTATATACCACTCCTTAGCACTTTACAGCCCTCTCTAAGCGGTTTATAGAGTCAACATATTGTCCCCAATAATCTGGGTCCTCATTTTACTGACCTCAGAAGGCTGAGTCAAGTTTGAGCCATGAGACTCGAGCTGCCAAACTGCTGGCAGCCAGCAGTTAGCAGAAGTTTCCTGCAGTTCTGCATTCTAACTACTGCGCCACCATGGCTGAATAACTTCTATTATTGACATGATCCTCTATTTTAAAGTATCAGAAATATATGATGCTGGTCAAGTGAACCCACATGAATTCTGGAATTAAATTCATGAGGAAGCTGAATAAAAGGGGGAACTCTTATATCCCCTTTTTTGCATTCCTTCCTTTGGAATGCTCCCCTAACCGCTGGGATAATTACCAAGAAAAGAATTAATGTTTGCATTTACATTCATTTGAGACAAAGAGATCACAACAGAGTAAACAGGCACACAATGGGGAATATGTTTCACAGCCATAGTACATTTCTCAAAAAAATAAAGGGAACACTTAAACAATACAATGTAACTCCAAATCAATCACACTTCTGTGAAATAAAACTGTCCACTTAGATAGCAACACTGATTGACAATCAATTTCACATGCTTTTGTACAAATGGAATAGACAACAGGTGGAAAACATAGGCAGTTAGCAAGACATCCTCAATAAAGGAGTGGTTCTGCAGGTGGTGACCACAGACCACTTCTCAGTTCCTATGCTTTCTGGCTCATGGTCTGGTCACTTTTGAATGCTGGTGGTGCTTTCACTCTCATGGAAGCATGAGAGAGTCTACAACCCACACAAGTGGCTCAGGTAGTGCAGCTCATCCAGGATGGCACATCAGTGCGAGCTGTGGCAAGAAGCTGTATCTGTCAGCGTAGTGTCCAGAGCGTGGAGGCGCTACCAGGAGACAGGCCAGTACATCAGGAGACATGCAGGAGGCCGTAGGAGGGCAACAACCCAGCATCAGGACTGCTACCTCCACTTTTGTACATGGAGGGACAGGAGGACCACTGCCAGACCCCTGCAAAATGTGCCACAAATGTGCATGTGGCTGCTCAAACGGTCAGAAACAGACTCCATGAGGGTGATATGAGGGCCCGATGTCCACAGGTGGGGTTTGTGTTTACAGCCCAACACCGTGCAGGACGTTTGGCATTTGTCAGAGAATACCAAGATTGGCAAATTCGCCACTGGCGCCCTGTGCTCTTCACAAATGAAAGCAGGTTCACACTGAGCACATGTGACAGACGTGACAGGGTCTGGAGACACTGTGGAGAACGTTCTAATGCCTGCAATATCCTCCAGCATGACCAGTTTGGCAGTGGGTCAGTAATGGTGTGGGGTGGCATTTCTTTAGGGGGGCACACAGCCCTCCATGTGCTCACCAGAGGTAGCCTGACAGCCATTAGGTACCGAGATGAGATCCTCAGACCCCTTGTGAGACCATATGCTGGTGCAGTTGGCCTGGGTTCCTCCTAATGCAAGGCAATGCTAGACCTCATGTGGCTGGAGTGTCAGCAGTTCCTGCAAGATGAAGGCATTGACGCTATGGACTGGCCTGCCTGTTCCCCAGACCTGAATCCAATTGAGCACATCTGGGACATCATGTCTCGCTCCATCCACCAATGCCATGTTGCACCACAGACTGTCCAGGAGTTGGGGGATGCTTTAGTCCAGGTGTGGGAGGAGATCCCTCAGGAGACCATCCACCATGTCATCAGGAGCATGCCCAGGCATTGTAGGGAGGTCATACAGGCACGTGGAGGCCACACACACTACTGAGCCTCATTGTGACTTGTTTTAAGGACATTACATCAAAATGTATCAGCCTGTAGTAGATACATTTGTGGATGTATGGATCAGCCTGTAGTGTTTCTTTCCACTTTAATTTTGAGTGTAACTCCAAATCCAGACCTCCATGGGATGCTAAATTTGATTTCCATTGATAAATTTTGTGTGATTGTGTTGTCAACACATTCAACTATGTAATGAACAAAGTATTTAATAAGAATATTTCATTCATTCAGATCTAGGATGTCTTATTTTTGTGTTCCCTTTATTTTTTTTGAGCAGTGTATATTTATGCATAATTCACATTCAGCATTAAGTGAAACAAGACTCTGTTACTTTCTCAGCAACAGTTTTTGCAGCTTGTATGGTTTTTACACTTGGCCAATGAAGAATTTTGTGCATTGCCCTGTATTTCTCTTTTTTCCTTTTGCTTCCACTCTCCTCTATCAAGCAGCAATCTTTAATGGTTATGTGATTTTTTTTTTCTCCTACTCTTACAATCAGCTTTTTTGCCTTTGGAATTATGGTTCTCCCTTTTCTCTCCTTTTTCTGCTTCCTGCTTCCCACCATCTCCAGGAATACATCAGGCGACAGTTAGAGGAAGAACAGAGGCAGTTAGAGATCCTGCAGCAGCAGTTACTGCAGGAACAAGCTCTTCTTCTGGTAATGGGGAGGCAGGATCCATCTTACATCCTTTCTCCCATCCTTTCTGTCTGTAGCAAAACAGCATGCTATCAGCCTTTATAGGGTTGCCACCCTTTCTTCCCATTTTTTGTACTTGAAAGTATGAAAATGTTGGTCAACTTGGCATTTATTAATATTTCTAGAATCTGCAAATAATGGGGGTGGAAGGCATGCCACCAAGGTTGGGACTAACTTAACATGCAGTTTGCTTTGCTTTTAATCAGGACACAGATTCAGTTGCAAATTGTTTACAATTTATTTTGAATAGGAAAGAGAAAGCAGGAGCTTATAAGACAGCAGCTGGACAGCTTTTGGCTACTGAGTTACTGGGATCACGGTCCAAGCATTCATAAAAAGAACTGCTAAACTTGTGCACAGGCTATTGGAAAAGTTCCCAAATCTTGCAAGATTAGTGCAGTATAGTTGTGGTTTTAATGTGAAATTTGGACAGTTTATTTCTTGGGGGGATCCAATCAGCATACTAGTGCCTTGTGTGTTGCATTGCCAACCTCTGTTTTAAGCCTTAAGTAACGTTTTATTGAAAGCTTGATTACATCTTCCGATAATGTTTTCTTTTTCCAAATTTAGCTCCTCGTGGACTAAATTTCTACCAAGAACAAAACATGGACATCCTAGGCCAGAATTTTGGTTTATTAATTTGTTTGTTTGTTTATTTTACTGTTACACCTTCTTCATCCAAGATGTGCTTCAAACTTATGGAGAAAGAGAGTTTCGGGCACTGCCTATAGCTGAAGATAGCTATAGTAATCCTGGAGCATAAATGCCAATTGAATTTAACTCTTAAATAACAATAGTTTATAAGTCCAATTAATTGGCGAGAAAGAGAAGAGTTTCTGAGAAATAAACACAATCTGAAATCCTGATTTTGCGAGACCCTTCCAATGCCAATAAGCAGTATTGCTTTCTATTTGTGGCCGAAAAGTATTAGTTAATGGGGACTACCAAAGAAAGGAGAAGGAAATAAAGATCAGAAAACAACAAGAATGGAAAAAGGAGCTAATGTAACAAAGGAATTTTTTTTTTTTTGGGGGGGGGGGGGGGAACGACATCTGAAGTGGCAATCCTAAAAGGCTAAGCTAATATAAAAAGCCATACTGGGAGAAGTTGGGCTACTAAGGCTCAACTTTATCTCCAGAGGAGAAGATAGCATGCTGTATTCGTTTCTTTTTGAATGCAATCCTACCAAGAACTCTGAATGTTTGTATTGCTTTTTTATTAATAATTGGGGATGCAGTTGGAGGGAGAGTTCCTGGCTTGCATATCTGTACATCTCTGTTCTCCGCTCATTACTGAGAATTAAGTGAAACCTCCTAGAAATATGTCCCATAATACAGTATCCACACACTTTCTAACTTCTCTATTTTGTTGCAATCTGGTAGCATGTTTCTTTATAGGCTGCTTTCTTCACATTCATGATAGAAGAGTGTGTGTTGGAGGATTATGTACCACTGCATTTTAAAATTAAATAGACAAATTCACAAACTTTCCCTTCTACTATCATTGTCCCTTCTCCTACATCAAAGTTGCATCTTGTCAGTATTTGAGATATGTAATTTAGGGATTTTTAAAACCATCATTCTATTAATTAGTGATATTTATATTTTATTCCCTTGTTAACAATAGAACAAGCAAACAAACGTATGTATAAAGATTTCTTTTACTGCCAGCCATTGTGATAATTCTGCACTAGTAGTCAATTAAAATAAAATGCAATTTATTAGATTTAACAATAAATGCCTTTCAGATTTAATGTTTTTTGTGTCAATGATAGCATCAGTTTGAAGGTATTATGATTAAACTTCCCTAATAGCTACTAGTACTGTATATCCATATTTTAAATAAGCATAATTTTAATGACCCTTTAGACACAATCTTAACTTATCTCATTTAAACTGACACACAGAAATACTACACATCAAGCTTTGTGGAAGTTTCCATACACACACCCTTTTAAAGTCACTTCATATGTAAAGCCTAAAATGAGATTGAATAGAGATTGAATCCCATTCAAATAGATCAAATAAATACCTATTTGTGATGGAAGTTAAGATTTGGTAATGAAATTGATTAGGAGTGGGCAATGAGTAAATAATGTGTATATGCAGAATTAATGGAGTTGAGAGTTTAAATTGCTTGTTGGTAAGGGCCTGGCCAAAAGTTCACCTTAGTCAAACACAACAAATATTGAAATCCATACAAATCACAACCATTGCATGTTAATGTCATGTTTTCATCCAGTAAACATCTACCTTGTAGACATGGCTGTTCCCTCACAGTAGCATTCTGACGATGGGAGGGTATCCCACAATTTCATACTCTTCTCTGGCTTTGTTAATTTTTGTGTGGTGCACATGTCTTGGTAGGAATACAAGCGCAAGCAGTTGGAGGAACAACGGCAAGCCGAGAGGCTACAGCGACAGTTGCAACAAGAACGAGACTATCTAGTTTCTTTACAGCAGCAACAACGACAAGAACAGAGACCAACCGAGAAGAAGCCTCTCTATCATTACAAGGAAGGGATGAATGCCACTGAGAAGCCAGCTTGGGCAAAGGAGGTAGGCCCGATCACATTTTATCTTGGAGTAGGTTTACAAACCAGTTTCGTCAAAATTGAATGTGTACACATTTTCAGCCTCCTGCCCACACCCAGAATTCTTTGGGATTATCTGGCACCAATCCTTCATTATATTGGGTCATTTGGCCCAATCACTTCACCTGCCCTCTGATGCCATCAGGTCCCTGTATCCAACCCAGTACCTATATTGATGGAGGTTCTATTTCAATTCTGAAATTCCATGGTTGTATCACACATTCAGATCTGGGTGGTACGTTATAACCGGGTAAAGTTACCTGTGTGTCTAATCCTGGGAAGAAAATGTTTCAGCAACAGAATAGAATTGCAGCATTGATGGTTAGGATTTTAAAAACTTCAGTGTTTTCAGTGGTTTTATTTTTCAAAAGAAGAGATCTCTTCTGTCTAAGGTATTTTTCAAGCAACTTGAAAAACAAAATTCACTGGTAGGTGATACTTAATAGAAATATTCTTTTTTTAAAAAAAAAAAAGTCAGTGATACATATGTTTTATAAAATATTATCGGGTGGAAAATGCTAGTATACTATCATACTATGTATGATAGTATATGCTAGTATAAAAGTATCCATTTAGAAGAACTCCATGCATGGTACCAGCTGATAAATTGTTGTGCCTAGCATTGATGATTATTGCTAGTGCAGCCTTTTGATAGGTCAGGAAAAATTCCTGCTGCAGAGCATTTTTAATATCTTGGTTAATCACAAATACACATGTTGCTTCTATGTAGAGAGATTATATTTTAAAAAGCTCTCTTGCAGTTTACACACTTTTTGGGTATCAGAAGTAATGCACAACTGAATTCACTTTCCACAGTGTCCAACATGGGAGCAGATAAGTACTTTTCCCAACTCATATAATGGGTAATTGAGGATGGGTGTGCAAATGCATGTAAATGAAATTAGGATATAGTTGTTTGCATATTACCACTGTTTAGAATTTTGTACTGTTTTTATCCGAGCTGTTTCCCCCGTTGTACTGCAGATATGTTGTTTTGCAAACTACATGGAAATGTGCTTCTTTCCCATCCACCCCCCTTGAATGGTTTTCAATCTTATACATTCGGGAAACACTTTCCACATCAAATCATGTGCCTAAGTGTTTTGCATACATAGTGCAAACCTTAGCACCTTGCAGAAGTAGTATATGAGGATATTGACGTGAAAGTCTCGGTTAAGTGTTGGTCAATCTCATAATTGCCATGTTGCAGAGTGGTGTGAGGTGGTGTGTAAGATATTCAGAATATCTTAAATTCTTCCATGAAAGTACACATTTTTACAAAAGGCAAATTATAAGCAAGCAAATTTTCAGAGAAAGGTTAAGGATCTCCCATACAATTTGAAAGCTATTGCCTGTTCTATATTAAATAGTTGTCCAATGTATTGTTTCATACAGCAAGTGTTGGCTGTTGTACCAACATTTAAAAAAAAAAAATCCTTCCCCATTTGGACATTTAACTGCCCATTGCACTTCTGGACTGAATCGCCTCTTTGATGCATGTAATTTTCTTGGTGACTGCATCTCTGTCACCTTGTTAGCAAAAGGCAAGGAAGTGGGGATGTCCAAAACAATAGATTTGTAAAAAAAATTCAGCTCATTTTAAAAGCCTGATTCCTGCTGTGAGGTCAGAGAAAGAACCTGCTTCCATCTCTGCTGCAATTATGATAGCGGTGCCAGCTACTGAATAAGAAGCGGTTATGTTCACATAATACACTTCCCCTGAAAGAAAGGATTGCCCATTCAAAAGCAGATAGTAGATGCCACCGGGGCACAGTAATTGCTACCACTTTGAAAAACTGCCGGTCTCTTAATAACTATCCTGTTTTGCTGAGTGACTATTACAGGGCATTTCATTATAGCGTAGAGGTTAAGATGTAAGACCTCTATGAGAAGACCCAGCTGCAGGTCCCCACTTGCTGGGTGTCATTAAGTGAGCCATTTTCTCTCAATACAGCTTATTAAACAGGCATCTAATGAAGGAAAGTCTTCATGTGTTTCATCTTAAGCTCTCAAAGGGAAAGCCAGGAAATAAATGCAGTGTATAGAGTTCCCTAAGATCACAGCTTTAATTGGCCTCATCTCCCCAACTCACATTTGTGGTTTTGGGAAGTCATTACAAAAAGCTCCAGAGAATTTCCAAAAACCCATTCCTGTATTGCATTTTTCCATGGACTGAAGCAAAAAGAGTGATTTTCAAGGTCATCTTGATTACTCTCCAGGTTATTTATTTATATTTATTTTTACTTTATTTGTTTGCCAAACATGTACAAGATAACAAGTATAGGTATGAACATAAACAAGAACGAAGGAACTAAATACAGATAAATGGGGACAGTAAGACAGGGATGGTTGGCACGCTGGTGCACTTATGCATGCCCCCTTTAAGGACCTCTTAAGATTGGGGAGAGGTCCATGGTAGACAGTTTGAGGTTGAAGCTGTGAGGGGTTGAGGTGTAACAACACAGTCTGGTAGGGTGTTCCAGGCATTGA
The DNA here is from genome assembly GCA_015471245.1 of Laticauda colubrina. Classification (NCBI taxonomy): domain Eukaryota; kingdom Metazoa; phylum Chordata; class Lepidosauria; order Squamata; family Elapidae; genus Laticauda; species Laticauda colubrina. The sequence goes on from BLBF01000040.1 coordinate 15,810,468, forward strand.
CTACTCTGTTTAGTGGTAAAAGAATGAAAAGAGAAATTATTACTGTAAAATCAAAAGCTTTTCTCATCCTTATTGGAAACATTCCATTTGTTCTGTGTAATAGAGGTTGATTTGTTCAATGAAATGGACTCAGATGAAGCAATTGCTATCGTAATCAAGTTCACGTTTTGCATGAGAATTTGGGAAATATTTTAAACAGGCAAGAATGGACACACTCTGCTAAAATGATTTTTAAAAAGCTTGTGCAATATTTTAGTCAATCTTGCATCCTTAGGTAATTTTATATGAATGAGAAAACAGATAAAAGTAACAAACTACAGATATAATTTAAAACACTGGGCATAAGTAAAACACTTTATCACATAAAATAAATTGCTAGATATTGCATAAAATTTTTACAACTCAGACATGTTGATTTATTAATCTAGGTTTTGTTTCTGTAGCCATCATTAAATATTTGGCTGTCACTATTGTAATATTAGGATTTTTATCTGAGAGAAGAAATTTAACTTGTACATAAATATTTCTGGTCTTGATTTTAAAATAGGCTAGATTATATCTGCCAAAAATGCTTGTAAAATTCACAGAGCAATCAAATACGATCCACAGTTTCAAAATAAATATCATTATCAGGACACCTTTGAGAGATGGGAATCTTTTGAAATGTATAGTGTAACATGCGATGGCAATGCTTTTAATCAGGCTTTTGAAAAGATTATTTTATATGTACTTAAATGTAAACTGCTAAAATGTATTGGCAGTCAAAAAGCATAATTGTAACATTCAGGGTAAATAATAAAATATTATAATAGAGGTAACTTTTACAACAATCTGGGAAATTATTTCTAAATAGGACCTACATATACAATCACATTTAAGAAAACACAGGCATCCTGGGATTATGCTATATTATCTGTTAAACATTTCAAAAACGCTGCTCATTTTTAAAAGGTGCAAAGATAACTGAAAATATCTACATATCTTCCAGTCCAAATCTGAAGTAATATGAATGGCTTCCCAAATATCTGAATATTGCATTAGAATTATTTAGGTTTCCAACCTTTGACTGTGCAAAATTATTTGCCACAGGATATGGATTTCTGAGTTAAAATAATGCCTCTTATTTAAGCACAGTTTCTGTTATGTCTTGGATAGCTTCCTGGGCCACAAATTGGAATTAGTTTGTCACTGTCTTGTTCCATGTTGCTTTTTTCCAAATTTATAGTAGTTTGTAGACCTAGCTCATCTAAATAATAATCTGCTTACGTTCCAAATGCAAACAAACTCAAATGTGTGCTTCTATCTGGTAAGAGAAATGTTGATTCAGATGATTTTATAAGCAGGCCAATTCATGTTCATTAAAAGTCTATGGAATTCCACATTCAGAGGGCCCCAATGAATATCAATCACTACAAGGAAAACCATTTATTTAATGTTCTCTCTTTGACTCCCAAGAAGTTCACCAGCTTGTAGAAATAGGCCATTAGATTGGTCCGCTATAGAAAGCTATAGCGGACCAATCTCATGGCCTATTTCTACAAGTATATCTTCTGTGTTAAGCAGTTGTGTACATTGTTGTTTGCTGGTTTATGCGTTAGAACATCTAGTTTCCTTGATTTTCTGAAGGTTTTTAAAGCAAGCTTGGTTCTTCTCTTATTGAAGAAGAGTTCTTATGATGAGCATAGTACAGGACATTGAACAATTGCATGTTGTCTGTGAGATTAATTACAATGTGTGTTTCAGTAGTTTAATTTCTGTAATCCTACTTCCCCAGGTCCAGCAACGAACTTTTAATAACCTGCCTGTTACCCCAGCTAAACAGAACCATAGTTCCATTTCCAAACACATGCCCTTTCTTATTCACAAAGACACCTTTCTTCAATCCAACTCTAAGGCTTATCCTAACATTTCCAAACTGCATGGTAAGCAAAACTTCCAAGATCAGCAAGCATTAGATCATAAAGAAAAGGGCATGTTGGCTTCTACTAGAGAAGTAGCACTGTTACCTGTCATTACAATTTCCATGCCAAGTCCTCAGGAAGATCCAAAGAAAAGACCCATTTTGATAAACTCTGAAACGAGGCGTGGTTTGCCAGACCAAAGGAACAGCAACAACAACATGAAGTACTTCCGTGGCTCTCGATCACAAGAGTGTAGCCCTGATAGGATGCAACCGCTGGAGGTCAAGTCAGTGTCTTCTCCTCATCTGCCAGAAAGAGATAAGTCACCATTACCTCCTTATAAAATCAAAATGAACTTCCAAGAGCACAGTAGAGACAAAAGAAGGAAAAACCAGCCTTCACATTTATACCCAGGTGTTATTTCTCCTTCGAGGAGTGCTCCATCTTTAAACAACATCTTGAAAATGCAAGATCATCTAGATTTGACTGCTTCTAGTCCAGCCTGTGTCTTGAGGTACCACAAGGTACAAAATGATCATAAGAAGCACCATATATCTATGGAGAGTGTCTTTGAACATCATCACATTTCTGCTGGGAACCATAGTTCACAGATGCCGAGGAAAATGAGAGGAAAGAATTCAGAGCAACTTCTTGTTCCTTTTCTGGATCTTTCGCCACAAATTTCTCAGTGGAATGTATCCAGAATGGAACCCTTATCTTCCTCCTCTCGCTCAGTATCTTTAAATGTCCTTTCATGTTCTTCTAACTCTGAAGGCTCCCATGGCAATTCCTCTGGTACTGCTATGCCGGTGAATCTGGGTTCATTTTCTAACTCTTCCTGTTTTTCTTCCAAACTTTCTCCACAAATACCAAATACAAAACAACCATTAGGTTTGCATATAAACAATTATATGTCCCTATCATCTAGCACACCTAACCTTCAATATGCTGGACAGGATTACATAAAACCAGTTTGGGTGGGTGAGTACTCCCAATAATTTTCCCAGTATTACCAATAAGCTACAATGTTGTCTCATTCTATAACTAGCATTCATCAAAAGCTCATAGCTCATAGCATTTCTGAAATGAATAGATCAAGCAAGGATTTTTTGTTGTTATTTTGCTTTGAGCTGCTATCATTTACCATTTGAGTAACATAACCTCTTACTAAACTATCAACAGGAGCTATGTTATCAAGAGATATTCCAGCTCTTCTCTCCTCTAACATCGTATCTGCTGCAGTGCATAAGTGCAGTATCTAAACATAAATTATATTTCTCATAACATGTTATATTTTTATCTCATTTTATGCATACGTCTGGCTAAAACTCAGCTCATTTAATTTGATAACAGCATTCCATTGTTCCATCCATTCTTATTTGGTCCTGTTTCTAATTAAACATGATCAAATGTTGTTGCTCTTGCCAATCTTTCCTTGGTACTCGATAACTGAGTAGCCTAGCTACATTCTGTTCCTTGTTTTGAAAGGAACTTGAAATTGTTCATTCTCAATCTGCTGTTTTCTGTTAAATTTGGATTTAAAAATCCAGTAGAGGTTTTCTTTCTTTTTGGAGGAACATAGAATAAATTCACAAGAGTTGTATTTAGGTGTTCCCAAGAAGGAATATATATATACAGTGCAAATTAGGGGAAGAATTAAAATGAAGGAATATCTTTCTTTTTGTTACTCAATGCAATATTTTTTGTTGCAATGCTGTTTGCAATTGTCCAGGGTTTCAAGCCAAAATCTTAACTTGCAGTCAAGCAAGCTCAGCTTCTATTGGCTTGCAGTCATACAGTTTTCTTCATGGCATAAGATAGTGGTTTGCCATTGCAATGTGCCATCACAAGGTGATTTGTCATTCCAAGATTTTTCTGTTTTGTTTCCCAATTTAACTTGTACCCTGGATTTCACAAATTGTCCTATCCAAATGCATAAGATGTTAGAGCATCTTTAGCTCTAACCGAATGCTTTGTGGGTGATTTTGTTTTGAATTATTGCATTATCTTAAAAATGCCCATAGTCTCCCATCAACTGTTACATAACTAGTTAGCTAGATTACCAGATGCTTCTGAGATCTTCCATGATATAATCTGTTATTGCACATAGATCCTCTCCCACTATCTGAATAAAAAGACAACATATAGAACAAATAATTGAATGTATAAATAGCTTTCTTCCATATTAGATTACATAACCTAACTTTCCTTCCTACCATATGATGTCAGTGTGATAGAATAATTAATAAATGAATGCTTTATTACTAACACAAATGCAATACTTGGCATTTTCTTTATATTATCAATATATATTTTAGAAATATTTTTATTAAAAACAAGCACACACACTTACAGACCCCTGTTTTTTCAAGACCATCTCTTTTGAATACAGAAATACATTCTAATCTTTTGGAAGAATATAAATCTTGTTATATTTTTATACTCATATAAGGTGATATTTTCAATCAAACTTTCCATAAGCAAACTCATTTTCTTTATTCTTTTGCTTTGAGTGCAGGTATTAGAGCTCGTATTGAAAATATTTTATTTAAGTGCTTAAATAGAAAACTACTTTCTTAAGACTCATTATGTCACCCTTCTGATGGACTCTCAAATCCATTATGAATCTGTAGGTTTAGGTCTTTTACTTCTAACCAGATATTATTAGAAAAAAAAAAAATTCAGCTTTAATTCCCAGTAGCAAGACATAATTCTGAGTTATCAGTCTGATGTTTGCCCTAAACTCAATGGGCACCTTGTATATTCAAAACATGTTGCAGGTTTTGTGGAGCATTTCAACATGAAGTTCAAAGGATCTTTTCCCCTATCTTGCTGTTTGTTTATCTGTCTCTCAACTTCTTTCCTGTTGGAAGGTTAGGATAGTATACTAATACTTAAGAACTTAAGAATTTTGAAGATTCCTTTCTAATGAAGGACAAGAATGGACATGTTCCAATATTTGAGGGGCTCCTACAAAGATGAGGAGGTCAGACTATTTTTCCAAACCACCAAAAGGCAAGACAAGAAACAATGGTTGGAAACTAACCAAGGAGAGAAGCAACCTAGGACTTAAGGAGAAATTTCCTAACAGTGAGAACAATTAATAGCTTGCCTTCAGGGGTTTTGGGTGCTCCATCCCTGAAGGCTCTCAAAAAGAGACTGGACAACCATTTGTCTGAAATGATATAGGGTCTCCTGTTTGAGCAGTGGGTTGGACTAGAAGACCTCCAATGTCTCTCCCAACTCTATTATTCTATGTTCTATACCTTCCACAAAATATACTCATGCAACTAATATCTTTTGCTGTTCAAGTTCATATTCTCTGAATTCCAAAGCAAACCCAACAAAACTTTTTCTCTGCTTTACTTTTTGTTTTGCTTTGCTTACGCAAAGAAGCCCAGTGAACCTTGCCAGCTTCCAAAGGTACTTTATGTCTCGTCTTAAAATCCTTCTGCAAGGGAACAGATCTGTAGAAGAGCGAGAAAAGGGCCATAGCTGTGGTAATATGCTACCTATTCAGACTGGTTCACACGAACCGGTAGTTAAAAAAAAAAAAAAAGCCTCCGATCAGCTCAACTGAGAGAGGAAAAAATAAACCTTTTGTTGCCTGTAATCTGACATGCTTCATATCTGGCTGCTGCTGGCATCTTTCTTTTCTCTGGGGTCTCCAAAAATAAGATGTATTTCCCCCAAAGTTCTTTTCATTCCTTGAATAAAGAAATCTTTTTATGGGCACGGCTGTCTGGGACGGGCGGGCTGTTTCATATTACATGCATACTCAAATCTAATTAAAAGAAAAATCAAGTGCTTATTTTAAATATTAGTTGGAAATTAATAGAAGAAGCAGCATAACTTTACTTTGAATTCAAATTGTAAAACACTTTTTCAATCGAAAGCAGCAAGGGAGTTAGGGAACATAAGTTTGTATTCCAACTGCTAAGACTAATTGCAACTTAAATAAAAGTTAAACTACTTTTACTCCAAAGTGTGGTTTGTTCAACTGTTTTACCAAAGTTTATAAACAACGGTGAAAGCTTTGTGTGCAAGGTTCTGGAGAAAGATATTGTCTGTCATAAAACCCATTTGTTTCAGCTTTTTCTTATGTCAGTGTAAATCTCTGAGGAGCTGAAAGAAAATCTGCACTCAGGCCAGTGAATTTGTTGTGAATGAGATCTTCAGGACTTGAGTCCCAAGTGTGTGTTGCTTTGTGAAACTGAAATGCTGTTAAAAATGGAGTGTTAATGGGTAATACTGTATAAGTGTATCTCATACTCAGATTTTCTGTATAAGTCTCAATGAGTGTTTGACTGATGGTTGTCTTGGGCAGAAGAGTGGGACAGTTTAAACTATGGGTTGGAAATATAAATAAAAAGACTGCATAAATTTACTTTAATTCAGATCATAACATTTGTAATAATTGATGGCAATGAGGGAATTGAGGAGCCATCTTTGATTTACACACAAATAATAGTATTTTAGCTAACATTTCCTGGAGGCATATAGAAGTAAATTTGCCATTAGGTGGGTGGCAAGCCAGTATTCACAAAATTCATAAAGATTTGTTTTTATTAAGAAGTGCTGCTGGTTACTTTCCCAGTTTTCCTAATGAACATATTTGGGAATTGTAAAGAGATTTGGACTAAAATAATCAAATTTGAGTGGATTTCTCAAAGAAACAACAACATTCTGCTTGCACAAAAGAATAAAGAATTCTCTCCAACCAAAGTTGCCTTTATTAAGCCATATAGGAGGAAAGCACCTTCCAGATCAGTCTAGTTTCCTTTATCATAAATATTGCCTGCTTGAAAGCTGAATTAATTATGCAGAACATTCTACCACATCAAGCCTATTTAATAACAAAGTGCTTGAAGGTTTGGTGACGACATCCTAGTTCTTGGGTTGTTTTAATCTTGATATTCTGCCTTAATTTGCTGCCAGGGCTGGTTCAGTCTGATATTTAATGATTGGATAACATCCCAGAATGCACTGCTTTATTTCTTCAGGGACTGGACAAAATACTTATGTGAGCTTGACTATTTTGGTAGCTTAGTCAACTCCTTCATGGTCATTTGGAGGATGGCAAACAAGAGTTGAAGTTAAAAACAAACAAGCAAACATATTTGCCATAGGAACAAACAACATTTGGAGCTATTTTCTGGCTCAGATATTGCAGTATAAAGCTATGTCAACCATGTACAGATACAATATTTTATTATTTGCAAATTTAAGTAATTTATTTCTTTTCATTAGGACGGTCTATTCAAAATTAGAATGTTGGGTAGTGGAAGGGAAGGATGGAGTTGTGAAGGTTGTTATTCATTTTACAATGGGATGGAATTGTGTTTATTGTTAAGACAGTGGCCAGGCCACTGAATATAGGATATTACAAGCAATATGTTCTTGTTTGTCCTCTCCAATTCCCACATTTTTAAAAGATATTCTTTGAAATTTGATGTCATATGGTTAGCATGCATGCTACTGCCGGCTATCTGCAGTTTGGCAGTTTGAATCTCACCAGGCTCAAGGTTGACTTCCAGCCTTCTGAGGTTGGTAAAATGAGGACCCAGATTGTTGGAGGCAATATGCTAACCCTGTAAGTCGCTTAGAGAGGGCTGTAAAAGCACTGTAAAGCAGTATATAAGTCTAAGTGCTGTTGCTATTGCTATTTCACACAAAGGGAAGAATGAGTCTTTCAGGAAATAAGAATCATTCTCTCTTGGCTCATTTTTTTTTCTCCAAAGAAGGGTTCTTCCACTACTTCTCTGAGCATAACAAAGGCAACTAGGCAGTTGCAAGAAGCAAAGCAGCTCATAATCACACTGTCTTGCATTTGGCATCCTCAGGATAACCAGACAACATCATCCTATCTATCTAGACCTTGTTTTACCTTGTAAACCTTTTTTATAGCCTTGTCAGACTAAGAACACCACGGAAGGTTGGTAAGCAATCCATTGGTGATGGTGAGGGTCTGTTAGAACAATTTTTTTAAATGCAAGTATCCAACAAATTAAAAATGTGCTGATTATCATTTGCAACTGATTCAAATCTGATATTTCATCTGAAAGAGTTTTATTGATGGCGTAATTCTTTTAATCAAGATATCCCACTGGATTCTAGCTCTGTTAATTATTACATACGTTAATAAGAGTGTATCATTGCCGTTTCTTACTGAAAGCATTTAACATTTGTTTTGATGCTTATGGCCTCAAAAGAGATCCAAACACTTTGGGACTTAAGTGGTAATCTAAGGATTCGAGAGCCTCTAAAGTAGGGTTTCTCAAATCTTTACTGCTGAAGCTTTGTACTTAAACTTTACACTACTTTAAAATGTGTGAAGGCTCCCTTTGGCATTTCTGTGTAATTCTCTATTCAGGATATGCCACGTTTTTGTTCAGCCATTTGCATACATCTCTTCACAGATTTAAGGGTGTACAAAGTTCCAAGATTTTCTAGTTAGCGTTAGGAAAGATTCCTACCAAAACCCGTCAGTTTAGATAATTCAGAAGTAGATGGACCAGTGCTGTAATTCAGGTTTCAGCAACTTCTTGTGGTCCATGTATTATACCAGAACAATGAATGATCATTACAGTCTCATTGGTAGGAGGCATGATTGGAACAACACGTCACACAGAGATTCTGCAAAGTAGCCTCTTTTGAGGACAAATGCTTTGAACTTCTAGCAGTCTTTACTGTTCTTTTATCTTGGTACATGGGCCATGTTTTAATCTGCCTTGATGTAAAGTTTGGGAATCTACTTTCTTGGGGTGGATGTTATCTTCTGCCCTTGCCTGCTGTACTTGCTTTTTTGAAGCCAAAAGCTGTTTGTTGTGTGTGTATCCAGTAAGCTGCTTCTTGGTTTCATTATTCTACATATACAGTCCCATCCCTGTAAAGTCCTCGGGATCACAAAAGCCACTAAGGAGTGGAGACTGACAAGTCATCTCTGCATGTTGCATCTCTCCTTACCTATTTGCTCCTCCATGGGGTTTTTCTTTTCTTCTTTCTGCTGCTGGATTCAGAGCAGGAAATTTCCCAAAGATAAAATTTATGAATGGCAGGCATCTATGATCACAGCTGGTATAATCTGGCATAAAAATGAAATTTCTTGCTTTTGATTTATAATCTTCTGAAGAGCGGTAAATACCGTCTGTCTGCTTGGGCAGGTTCTGGAGGGCTGCTACATCAAGGCGCGTAGGAAAATATACAAAATCTGTATAGCCATTTTAAAAAGTCAACATCTAAAATATAGCTTGCTAAATATACCCTCAAAGTACAGATTTGGAGCCAAATGCATAAAAAGAAAATAGTTGATTATGTTACCTTTTTTAAAAAGGACTTTCATATAAGGATACATATATGTTTGGATTAATATCTGCACAGGCAGTGGAAAAATAGGTAAAAAAGGTGTTGGAAATTTGTCCTGCAACCTGTTTCTATGTGCATTCACTTATTACTTTTTGTCACTTTCGGTTGACTGATGTTTACTGAGTTTACAATCTGTTCAGTCTACACTTTAGTCTTCTTGCTGATTACTAGGAAACCATTTAAATTCATCTGGTTGAATATTTATTTATATGACAGGAGGTAGAACTAGACTTGAGCAAAATTCATAAACTGAGCCACTCTAACTAATTTTGTCATACTATTTATTAATATGAAAGTCCTCTGGAGTAGCCACAATCCATAGTTAGCTGGGATTATTTTTGTCTTTGGAATGGCTGATTGGAAATACAGACTTGAGACAATGGCTCTACAGGTTTTTAGAGGTATTATGGACAAGGCCTTCAGACAACTTGAATTCTCAGCTCTTTTTTCTCCTCTTGTTTCAGGTTGAAGAACGTTCCAGACTTAACCGGCAAAGTTCCCCAGCCATGCCTCACAAGGTGGCAAACAGAATTTCTGACCCAAACCTTCCGCCTCGATCAGAATCCTTTAGTATTAGCGGGGTGCAGCCTGCTCGGACACCACCCATGTTGCGATCAGTGGATCCACAGGTATTGTGTCTTAGTAAAGCCTCCTGTTCTTTGCTTCTCAGATACAGTTCAGGCAAGAATGTGACAGATTATTTTCATCAAAGGTAATGTCAACTCTAAATAATTACCCTGTTCAACAAACATTAACATTTCAGAACAACACAGTCAAATTCTGCTTGTAGTTTGATGAATTCAGTTCCACTACCCAGGGTCTGTTTTTTCCTCGTCCCCTTATCTGAGAGGAAAATAAAAAAAATGTAGTCTAGCTGTCACAACCACCATATTATCCTCTGGACAGAGAATTATAATGAAAATAAAATTTGGGATTTTTACTCGTTCTGATATTAAAGTTAATAGAACAGTAGCTATCTCTCCATTGTTTGAGGTCATTCAGACCAAAGAGATATTCATGAAAATGCAGTTTGAGGGGGCTGATGAATAAGAAGCACAAGTCCATCCCTTACTTTTCTGGGAGAAAATGTAATCCATGAAGCTTCTTTTGAGACAGCAGATTTCATCTGGACTTGTCTCCATTGGCCTTCAGGAGAAAAAGCAGTGGCAGTGGAAATTTTTGGATGGCTGAGTGACCAGAAATAACAGTGGGGAAGTCACAATGGGTTAGAAAGAGAAGTTTTAGGCAAGATAGGGGGGCAATGTGGGTCAAATGTTGACCAAAAATCAGTCCTTCTGCACTTGTGATTTAGACAGTCAAACACACATTGAGGTAACCATATGGTTGGGGGAATGAAAAATGTTATCTATCTGTTCTTAACCTTTCTCTTTGGGAGAGAGGTCAAAAGTCAAGTCATAAGGAAACATGCTCCAGGAACTCTGATAAAGAGGAATGTTTAAATAGTGTTTCCAGTAATGTGGAATTGTGTCTAATCATTTTATCTTTTGGGATAAGCAGTGGCATTCATAATCAGAATATCTCATTCAAGTAACATAGATTTCATTATTATTTAAAAAGCCTAGTCCCTGTGAAGATATTCTGGAATGCCGAAGCTGCACATGTGTTTGTCACACGCTCCAAACTCCACATAATTATATATGTTATATATGCAAATTATATATTTGCATAATACATATTTAAATAAATTGTGAATGTGGCATAATGGAAGTATATACTGTAAGATATCAGCATATTTGATGGATATCCTGAAAATCTGCTCTGGAGCAAATTTGGATTTGTTGCCTCTTAGAGGCAACTCCTTGGTAATATGAGTGAAATTAATAGTACCGTATTTGTCTTTGCATTTCAATGGTTCCATTCATAACCTCATCATAAGTTCCATTCCAGATCATCCCTTTTTCTCCTTCACTGTGCAAAAAAACCCAAAACAACAACTAACCCCACGTGCTTCTCCATTAGTTAGCTTGCTTACAGGGCGATAAACCAGTGGTTTCCATGAAAGAGAAATTAGAAGATAACATATAAAATGCTGCTTTGGTCCAGGATGGCAATTCTTCCAGCTCCAAAATATTGGCCAAGGTTTTTGTTTGTTTGTTTATGTAATTGCTTTTTATTTGCATCCTTTTTAGATGTCATTTATAGCATGGAAATTGAGTGTTTGTGTGAAAACTAAGGAAAATACATAGTGTCCAAGCCCCTTTTGTGTCAGGTGCAAACAACCAAAACCAGTTGTGAATAGTCTCAAGCAAAAGCTTTATTGTTCGTCCCATTGTTACAAGAATCTTGCCAGACTGAATAAATTTCCCTGGTTAATGATCAGATAAGGCTTCAGGGATTCTCAGGGAAGTCAGGTCTGTGCCACTTTCTGCAGTGCAAGGATTCTAAACTAAGCCCCCACTTAACGCCTCCCTCTAGTCTAGCTGGAGATTCCACCACATTTTGCCCCTAAAATAATACATAGAATTTAATATCTTAGAGGAGGTATAAATAAGCAACTGCACACAGCAGCCTAAATTATGAGGTGCATTGGGGTTCTGGTTTTCCTTCTTGTGTGAACTATTAATTATTGTTGGTAAGGATTTATGGCTTAATGTATTATATAGACCCAGTTGGTATGGTGAACCATGGATCAGGCAAAATAAGACTTAGTCTCAACATGACCTGTGTCTGCCCAAATGATATTTAGACTCATGGCTTTATTTTCTCTTGTAGCTGTCAAACCAATTGCAAAGTTTCTTTTTCCTGTTTCTATTTTGGCAACTCAGTGCCACCAAAATGAGGAGCCACCAGCCTTGCAGATGCCTTTCTGTACACAATTCCTAATCATTATAATATTATGGTATTTGAAATGCAGAAAGCGTTACACTTTTTGACAACTCACCTGAAACACCTGAAAACAGCCACTCCACTTTTTGAAATGTTCTTTTAAAATAAAAAAGCTGAACACCATGGATCTGACACACCAAACCAATTGGTGGAAATAACAACAATAATATATGGAAAATCAAGTTTCCTTTGTTTCTAGATATCATAGACCATGCCAAATGAAACAAACATTTCATATGTAACTTTCTTACATCATTCCATAAATAACACATTATCATATTACTAAAAAAATATGCTTTAATGGAACAGAATTCAGGCCAAATAAGGAATCTCATCTTTGGCATTTCCTGACCTTCATCCACTTATTATTGAACAATCTGAATTTTATTTTATTTTTTAATCAAATTCATTTAAAAAAAAAAACTAAAAAACTAAAATAAAAATTGGGGAAACAAATATTTTTTTAAAAAAACATGCTTCATTTTTCTCTTTTTAATAACTTTTTTTCCCAATTTATACTTATGACTTTGTTTTAACTTGGTGCATAGATTCCACATCTGGTCAGTGTGAAATCCCAGGGACCTTCCTTGCCTGCCTCTCACTCACTGCATGAACAACCCACAAAGGGAATGGCTGGGTTTCAGGAAGCTCTAACGGTGACCTCTCACCGCACTGAGATGCCAAGGCAGAACTCGGACCCCACTTCCGAAAAGCCTCCTCTCCCCCCTCGTGTTGAAAAGTTTGATCGAAGTTCTTGGTTACGACAGGAAGAAGACATTCCACCAAAGGTAAAAATAAAAAAAAATTCAACAAAGGAATCATGCTAAGTTGCAAAATTAGAAATAGGAAATAGCTTAGACGTCTGTGGCGGTGCTGCAAATCTTTCCGGTGGCACCAGGGACTCTTTCCCAGTATGACCCTGGTGACTCCTACATTTGAAAGGGCCAAATACATGAATACTTGAGGACATGCTTCAAATTCCTTTGAGAGCAGTAACTGCAGCTCTGTGATAGACCACAAAAGGGTTCCAGGCTCAGCCTCTATTAGAATTAGAGGCTGAACCTGGAACCCTTTTGTGTTCTATCACAGAGTTTGAGTTGCCAACATCCGGATGCCTGCTAGATGGCAGCAAGGAGATTCCATACATAAACTATATAATTGCTACTCTGAAGTGGTTGCCTGGTTTTGCTTTTGCTTTTTTTCAATCCAGATCTGGTAAATGTAGTCTCCAACAGTTCACTTCATTCATTCATTCATCCATTCATTCCATTTATATACTGACCAAATCCAAAGACTCTTAATTATTTGCAATAAAACAAATACTATGAAAACAAAAGCACAGAAAAACTAGTTTCGTACACGAAGAGGCAACTGAGATCGAATAGGTTGCCCTCAGAGTTTCTACCAAAGAACAAATTCATCAAGCAAATTCAATGCCCATTTTCTGCAGCTGAGAAGCACACTTGGTTTTTTAATACCGTATCAGAGCCATTTTCCAAAAAAGTAGTTAGTGGGGCCATATGAAAACATAATTGGTTTTCAGTTTCAGTGTAATTATAATTAGAATCAATATATAATATCCCTTCTTTAAATTGCATTTAATAATTATCTCCTTTAGTCTAATTGCAGCGGAATAGACTCTAGATACTTTAGCGTGATGTGCAACCTTATGACCTCAGGTTGTGAGGCAAATGATGATGATCTGGATAAAACCAAATAAAAATTCTTTGATTTTCAATAGCTTCTTGGCATGAGTCCACTGCATAGTTAAAGAAATCCATTGGTAGCTATTGACTACCTGTTAGAGATGTGTATTAATTCAGTTTTTAAACTATAATGGCAGAAGCAATGAAGTTTTCAATCTGGAGGTGCTACCTGACCTCTTCTAATGGTAGCCATGTCTTTTCTGTAAATAAGCAAGGAAGCTAATACAAAAGTTTATGTCCCCATAACTTTCTTAATCTGAACCCAAAATTATTCTGGACAGGCCCTCTTTCCTATAAGAACTAAGGGCATATAACATTTTATACAAATAATCAAAGTTAGGCAGGCTTACCAGCCCATTCTCAACTGTACAGAAAGTCTTTGACTTACAACAGAATTTGGCCCAAAATTTATGTTGCTAAGTGAGACATGCGTTAAGTGAATTATGCCCCATTTTATGACTTGTCTTGCCACAGTTAAGTGATTCATTACAGTTGTTAAGTCAGTAACACAGTTGTGAAGTGAATCTGGTTTTCCCATTGACTTTGCTAGTCAGGAAGGTTGAAAGGTTGTAGGGACATTAAAATCATCAAATATATGAACCAGTTGCCACACATCTGGATTTTGATCGTGGGGATGCTACAATGCATCGTAAGTGTGAAAAATTGTCATAAATCCCTTCTTCCAGTGCTGTTGTAACTTCAAATGGTCACTAAATGAACTATCGTAAGCTGAGGAATACCTGTACGAGTTATTTTCTTACCTATATAGAAAATAAGGGCGTTTGGCTGGATTTGCTGTTCTGTCTTTAATCAAATGATCCTAGAGATGAGCTGGCTGGAGAATTCTAGGAGTTGAAGACCACAAGTCTTAAAGTTGCCAAGTTTGGAGACCCCTGCGAATGGAATACAGCAGCCAAGCCAAAAAGCAGATATTGAAACCAATTATTGCTGCATGGAATCTGAGGCAGGAATAAGATATTGGTCTGAACACAAATCCTTCACAGCATTCCCCAGCATTATTTTGGCTAAGGAGCTCCAGGTTACAGCATCAAGCCATTAATAAAAAATATGCATGAGATCAATAGACTGTGCTAGTGATATATAATATAAAAGACGGTTGCAATAATGTTGCAGAAGATGTGGCATGTCTGTCTTTTGGCTTCCCTTCCTTTCCCTCTCACTCCCAGCTTTGCATTTAGAAAAGGAAACCTGCACTAAGCATAAAACTTGCCATACTGGATCAAACCTGTAAGCTTTCCAGGCTGACATCATGCGTCCAGATACAATCAATATTAGACAAAATATTGTACAAACGCTCCAGAATCTTAAGGCTTTCATGATTTGATGGCAGCAGTAGCTCTTTAATTAATATGGTTACATAGGCACTGACTTAGAATTAAGTCCCACTGAAATACATGGGACTTTCTCCTAAGGAGGTGACTATTGCAGTGCAGTCTAAGGCTGTGTTCCAAACTAATGCAGATACTGCTTTGTTTTCATTAAGGCTCTTATAAAAACAGTGTCTCTTTCATGCTGAATCTTGGATTGCTCAAATATGAACAGAAAGAAAAAAAAACAAATAGCTCATTGATTAAATGCAGAGATGTCCCTTGTGTGTGTGTGTGTGTGTGTGTGTGTGTGCGTATGGCATTCAGCTTGCATCGATGTCATGAATAATTTATATAGTATTTACCGAGAAAGATTAGGGATTTGCCCCTCAGATAATTTCATGTCAAAATAAGAAGGTCACCTTAGATTCCCCAGGAACAATGGTGAAGAAAACAAGCGACGTTTTTGTGTCCAATCTTAAAAGGAGGAAATTGTCTTGAATTCGGGATTGTTTTTGCAATTAGGTAATTGACCAATAAGTTGACTACAGAGAGACCTCCAACTGGCTTAGAGATGGAGCTCTCAGTTAGCTGCATTTTAGAACCATGACCTGCGGGTAATGTGCTAAATTGCTTGAGCTGTGACATCAACAAAAGTTTAATCCCCTGAGATTAACACTGAAAATAAATTATTCACTTGAAGTAGAGAGGCAAATAGTTATAAAGTACCCTTTTCTTTTCAAATAAAATTACATGCAGTTAGAAGCAGATTGTCCATAGAGATTCTCAGTCATCTAGGTCATAGTTATCCCAAACGTGCTTTTTCAAAAGGCAACTGGATTTTATTTTTCCTTGAAGACGTTTTGCTTCTCATCCAAGAAGCTCCTTCAGTCTTCAAGGAAAAATAAAGTCCAGTTACCTTTTGAAAAAAGCACCTTCAGGCCCAGATTATTTATCAAGCCTTTGTCCGTGAAGAGTGTACAATATATTTTATTTTGAAATCTTCCATGTATGATGTTATTCGTGAAATGCTCCATTTTATTGGCAAAGTGATTGCATTGAGCACGTTGGAAGCATTAAAAAACACCCCTTGTTGGAAGCACTAAAAAAATGTCCATGTGCTGGAAACACAAGAAAATGCCTTATAAACTATCTGATGGTAACACAGAGGATTTTGCCTTTTGTGGCACCGATGTCATGGCATACCCTCTTTTTTTGTGTTACACCAGCCCCAATAATAACATGTTTCTCACTTCTCTTTTAAAAAAACTACAACACACTTTTTTATATCGACATCTTTATTACTAACTCTGCCTAACATTCCATTTAAAGGATATTTTTCCTGTGTTCTTACTCCATTTTTATGGACATGGCCTCAAGGTTTTCTGTATTGAGAAGGATTATAAAAAATATTATCATTCCATTATTACTGCCACCACTATTAATAATAACCCATTGTTCATCAGCTCAGCAGCAAAATCCACAGAAGCTACAGTTCGGGTACATGTCTATTATTCAACATTCACTACATAGAACTGTGTTCCATTTTATCACATTTTAAGTCGCCATAACTGTGGAATGGAGTTACCTTCATTCCTATTCAGACCAGTTCAGAACTAATTTGTTGTTTGAGATCACAAACCATCACAGGAACATCTGCATAATTAAAAATCTGAATGTGTATATTATAGTCAAATCTACCTCTCATAATCATTTGTGTAAACAATCATCAAGTATTTGTATATTCATCATGTCTTTTTCTCTTTAAACAAGGCCATTGCAAAACAAGCTATTTTATGGCTTGCTTTGGAAAAGGGCTGTATTTCAGATGTACTTTTTATGAAGGAAGATCCCAAGCTCAGCCCTTGGCATCTCTAGTAGATATAGAAAGAAAATTTTAACTAAAACTGAGTGGCAGCAAAAAAAAAAAAAAAAAAAACTTCATCCAACTGATGGTGAACTACAGTTCCCATTATCCTTGATGACTGTGCTGGCTGTATTGTTGAGACCCAAGTTCCAATAATTAGGGATGGGCTTCAAAATTTTAGCAATGGGTTAGTTTGCTGGATGGGTTTGCCCATGGTGTGTGTGCCCGAGTCAGGTTCCTGCACCAGAGTGTGGGGGGGCACTTTTGCCCTCCTTGAGTTCCGGAGTTTTTCCTCGAGCCTCTGGGAGGTCAAAAACTGCTTCCCCAGGCTCTGGAACAGAGGTGGTATTCAGCAGGTTCTGACAGGTTCTGGAGAACTGGTAGAGGAAATTTTGGGTAGTTCAGAGAACCGGTAAATACCACCTCTGACTAGCCCTGCCTCCATCTATTCTCTGCCTCCCATTGAGTCCCAACTGATCAGCTGAGTCTTCTTTGGTTGCCCTGCAAAGGAGAACAGAACTGGAAAGCAGCTTAGTGGGGTGGGGAGGGAATGGGATTTTGCAGTATATCCTTCCCCTGCCATGCCCACCAAGCCACACCCACAGAACCAGTAGTAAAAAAATTTGAATCCCACCACTGTTCTGGAGGCTCTCTGGAAAGCCAGATATGAGCCCATTTCCCGAACCTCTGTGAACCCCCAGGAGCCCACCCCTGCCAATAATATTTGGAAGGCCAACTACCCCACACTGAGGATAGACAATACTGATCTTAGATGAAACAATTATCTGGCTTAAAATAATGCAAGTGCAATTACATATTTGATATTCGCATCTCCGCCTTGCTTATTATTACTATATTTGTATGGCCTATCGTGCTAATGCTCCATTGAATTTTTGTACATCTTGGTTTTGAGTTAGCAACTGTTAGAATCTTCCAGTGGCTCTTAATCCCCAGGCTGACGTAAAAATCAATAGTGTTGCTGCACTTCTACTCTTCAGTCAATGCCTCATTATAATAACGAAATACTATCCTCCTTAGTGTCATTGTAATATAATAAGTTTTGGACCTGGAATCAGAAGATCCCGATTCTCCTTCCCATTCAATCATAGAAGCTCACTGGATGATAACTACAGGCCACTTGTGGCCGCTCAACCCAATTCTTTTCATTGAGTTCTTGCTGTAGGGGTAAAAGAAAAGAAAGCCCCCCTACGTAAGCCACTTCAAGCTCTCAAAGAAAGTGCCTTGCTTCTGATGAAAAATCAATGTTCTCTCTGTTTCCGTGAGACACATTAAGACAGTTCTCCAAAAATCTTGGAATTTTAACTTCACATATAATACTTTCTGCAAATCAAATATTGGTGTGGCAACTTAAAGATCATCAAGCCTTGATTGAAACAAGTAATGGAATTAAAATGAATGCATTTCAGATATGATATTTTATCTCCTAACAAGGTGCTGTGAAAACCAAGTGCAGTTTATAATTGCTTCATTGAAAAAAAAATACTTCCATTTTTCCAGAAGAAATTAAAGCACATTTCACTGGCAAATTTGCCTAACCTGGTAGTCATTACCTATAATATATTGGTTGTAATCTGGGAGGGTCGTTGACAATTTGCCACAGCCAACTTGCCACAGCCAACTCTCCTCAGGAGAACTTGCCATGGCCAACTTGCGATGGGACAACTCATGCATGTGCATGACAAAAATTAAAATACTTTTTATTTCTTTTAAATAATTAAATTGAATTGTTAAATTGTCCAGTGGCAATTGTCCCACAGCGAATTGGTAGTGGCAAGTTGGCCACAGCAAGTTGTCTCATTTCAAGTCTGGGAGCCTGCTTGTGGCAGCAGAACTTCAGTAGCCAGCACGCTTTGGGTTTTCTTACAGGTGCCTCAACGAACTACTTCCATCTCACCTGCATTAGCTCGGAAGAACTCACCTGGGAATGGAAATGCTCTTGGACCTCGACTCGGATCACAGCCCATAAGAGCAAGGTAATGCCAACCAAGATAAAACTTAATGTTCATACATCTAAAGTGCTAGATTTAGAAAAGAAACACAGTTGAATATTCTGTGGAGGAAGAATGTCTTATTTCCTTTCCCCAACTTTCTTGTAGATGAGAGGAATGTAGCAAGTTAGGGAACCTTGTACCCTATTCAGATAGTATTGAATAGTGGTGTTCAGTGGGAGAGCACATATTTTGCATGGCAGTTCTGTCCTTGCCATCTTCAGTTTAAAAAAAGCTCAAAGGAGCATGAACATAATGGACACATACATGGAAAGAGCCTTGCTGGTTAGAGCAAGATCCCATCAAGCTCAGTGTTGTGTCATAAACAGGTAACCCGATGTATTTGGGAAGCTCATAAGGCTTCATAAAATTATGATAGCCCTTTTTCCACTGTTGTTTCCTAGCATCTGATATTTAAGATAACAGTTACTTTATTCGCTACCTGTGTTCAAGGAAGTACCTAATAATGGGTTACCAAGACAAGTAACTATTGACTGTCCTCTCCATGATTTTGTCTGGATTCCACTAAAATCTGCCTAACCTGATGGTCCATCACAGTATCTAATGGAAGCAAATTTCACAAAGTGTCTCTTAAGAATTTTCCCCCCCAATCCCGAATCTTCTACATGTAATTTTAGCAGATAACTACACTGTCAAATGGGGGGAAACCTATTTGCCTCCGAAGTGGCATCAATTAGCCCCTCTACCCTTTGGTTGACCTTGAATACAAAACCCCCAGTTGCTGCAGTTTTTTTTAATTTTCCCTTTTTTGCATCTCTTCTAGTTCATATATTGCCCGGCACCTTTTCAGATATTGCCTGAAGTTTTGGGGAGCCACTGGCCTTCAGAGTAGATTATTTATTTATATTTCAGAAAGGTAGGTAGGTAGGTAGGTAGGTAGGTAGGTAGGTGGATGGATGGATGGATGGATGGATGGATGGATGTCATTTGTATATTTCATATTTTGCTGGGCAAGAGATCTTACTTATTTCAGCTCTTGATAAATCAAGATTTAATCTGATTTAACTAAACTAATGCATTAAGAGCTAGGGGACTGCTGTAAAATAGGAAATGGCCAAGATTTATTTAAGACTTTGGCAAGCATTCATCCCCACAATATTTCAAATATCATTTCTGGCATACAACAGCAGCAACCTTTGCCTAAAAGGATGTAAGTCTTGGATCTAGGATTTCTTGCTGTTTCTTCAATTAGTTTTGTGTTTTGCATCACACTGCAGATACTGTTGCAGTATACAGTAAAAAGCAGCCATAACCCAAAGACTCTTTTATGCACAAACAAAAGAGTACAACAAACACCATCTAAGTAGAAGATTGAAAGATTTGCTCAGAAAGGCAGAAAATCTAGAATTTTCCCTAGGAAACCTCACTCATACTGCATCTAAAATTCAAAATCTACAGAAACCAGTCTGAAAATATTTGCATTGTATTCAGGCAAGAAAATGTTTCATCTTCTATAACTGCCTTTTCCAACTAGATAGAATTTGGAATATACAGTTTTAGAGTTAGAAAACCCAGAAAAAAACTAGTGAGTTATTCTTAGAATGACCCAATTAAAAATGGATAATCTATGTGTTATTTACCAAAATACCAAAAATAACAAAATGTGTTATTTACCAAAATATCAAAATTTCCACTCAAGGTGGCATGCATAAAAGCTACCCTGCTTTATTTTGGGCACAGTTGCCCTTTTGTCTTCTTTCTTCCTTGCTGGGATCTGAACTCTTGAGAGAAAGAACAGGATGGGTTTCCTAATCTCATTTTAAATATAAGAACAGTTTAAGGGCAGCTAGAGAAGTTTGGATACGAACCAAGAAAACCGAGTTTCAATGTTTTTCTTACCTCTAGAAAAAAGGGTGGAATGTCTATACAATAAGCACCTCCAACAAGCAGGATTTAAATGCAGATTCCTCTTGTTCAAGTCTAACTTTCTATTCTGCATTTGCTTTAGGCTGGATTTTCACACCTGTACTTGTTCTTAGGAATGTCTCTTCATTACTTTGCAGTGGAATTGTTGCTTGGAGCTAGGCACTTCGCTTTTAAATTCAATGTCCAATGATAGAATGTTGTTACTATATGTAGGTAATTTTCACTAACTGTAAAGATGAAAGTGAGATCAAAGAAAAGATAGGACAGGATAAAAGTGGCATCCTTCAGCTAAGAAGATCCCTCTAGGCGTGTGGTACTTCAATTCTCCTAATACCTCACAGCCAGCCTGGAGTGGAACAATGTGAAATAACACACCTGGGCTGTGTGTTCCACAGTAGATGAACAGTCATATCTGAGACTGCCTTGAGTCTTTTCAGTTATCTCAAGATCAACTCAGTTGTTGCCTTTTGGAGGGAATTAAAACAAGGCAAATAGATTAGTTAATCGTAGCTGGTATATAATTTATGGTAGCTGAAATACAGAGCTACATACATCATAGAATATTTGCAGCTGGTTTCAGAATGATTTTGTTTAACTTATCACTTACTGGTTTCCTTAATTTGATGGCTGCCATCCCATTACTCTTCATGACTTTGTTTTGGTCATCCTACTGCATCTCCTAACATATCTTGTATAAATCAGTTTTTTAAAATACTGACTGTTTTAGCAGAAATTAAGGAAATTTCAACATAGTATGCTGCAAAGAATTTAAATAAATGGATGATCATAGATAAGGCCCAATATTTATCTGATGGCTATTGATTTCTCAAAGACCATATCTATGTAATTAGGTTGTCCCTTGTTTACTATGAAGTTGTGATTACACGTGCAGCTATTCGATGATACAGCTCATCTAGTATCATCCAAGATCTCTTCTCAACTTTTCCAGAGGTTTGATTGGAGAAGTGATAGTACCCAAAGCCACTAATTTTGTAAGCCTGGTTCTCTGACATAATGAGAATGATAGCTTCTTACTCTGTGAGGATGTTGTTTAAGGTTTTCAGACTTGCACAATACTCATTTACTTTCCCTACTTTACACATACAAGAAGTAGTTTGGGAATATTCCTGCAGGATCTTGGCTTTATGGTTTGGTAGTTGTGTTTTGCCTTATTTTACTTAGTAAAGATCTTATGGATCAAGAGGAAATTGTTGAAAGAACAGAAATAATAGTTTTCTCCTTAGAGGAGAAGAAATATAATCCATCCCAGTGGAGTAGCCATAAACTTGTTTGGGGAAAGGACTACCAAACATGAATGACATTGGTTGTTGTTGTTTTTCACTGCAGTTTACAGTGAAGTATTATCCATTGCCTCTACTTAATGATTAACTTTCCAATTTGTGGATTTTCTGATGCTGTTTTAAAGCATTATATTTGGAAGGGGATCTAACACCCCCCCCCCCAAATGATGTTCAGTTTGCTCCCTTTGGAAGAAAGAGGCAGCTGTGGTTTAGCTGTTCATGGCATTAGGAACCAGAGCAACCTAGTTGTTATTCTGTAAGATCTAGGGATACATGCCATCTTCAATACCAAAGGTCTTCAATGAAAATTTGCAGCATTGACCAAAATAAGCATCAAAGGGTTCTCTCCCACCTTACTAATTCACAAAAATCTTCCTAAAGTATTCATGAAATAGATGAATAGATAAACAACAGCCAGTCTGGTCTAGTTGTTAAGGCACCAATGTAGAAATCAGAAGATTGTGAGTTCTAGACCTGCCTTAGGCATGAAAGCTGGGTGGGTGACTGGACAAGTCACTCTCATGTCACAGGATTGCTGTTGTTAGGAAAATGGGAAAAGTATTAAGTATGTTTACTACCTTGAGTTATTTATAAACAAATAATAAAGGTGGAATACAAATAAGTAGGTACAATAGCCTCTTTTCTTTCCTCTTTCTAGTAACCCAGATCTGCGGAGAACAGAGCCCATAATAGAAAATCTGATACAGAGGACAAGCAGTGGCAGTTCTTCCAGCTCCAGCACCCCCAGTTCACAGCCCAGTTCACAGGCCGGCTCCCAGCCTGGATCCCAAGCTGGTTCCAGTGAGCGGAACCGAGCCAGAGGTGAGATTTCAGCCCATTCTCATGCCTACAGTTTGTCCTCTTCCATTTTCATTTTTGCTGCTTGAAATGCTCGTAATTCACTGGATTATCATCTATGACCGCCTATAATGCGAGAAAGAATTTTCATTTCTCCCTGTGTCCTAAACTCTGTGTTTTGAATGTCTGCCTTGCTATGAAACACTAAGCCAGGATATTTTAGCCATGATTATTGGACAAGCACTATCTCCTTGGTTTGCTAAGAGTATAAAGCTATTGGGTTCACACATTATGCTAAGACACAAAGAAGAGAACAACCTTACAGTTTTAGCATCCATGATCAGCACAAAATGCCCACAGGTGCCAGGCTTCTTTCCAACTCTAAACCATTCTGGCCTCTCAAAATTTAGTTAGCATTCCACAGGATCTCAAGTTTGTGGGAAAAAGATGTGATGAGATCTCTAAAATCTCATTACATTTAGCTTGGGGCACAAAAAGATGTCAGTTCCTGAGTGAAGGATGATATATGTGGACATATATGAAGGACATATATTTAATATGAATATTAAAGAAAATGGATGCCGCTAAGGCAGTTTGCTATCTCCTCTTTCTACATCAGAGAACTGAAGAAATCCTTGGCAGATGAAAGAATCCACAACCAAATAAATCCCCAAACCACCACCCCACCTGGGTGTCTTCCAAATGAGTGAATTAAAACAATGGTGAAAGCTGGGAACAATTGATGACCATACATCTGGAGGTACCCAGACTAGTCTGAGGCCATAGCATAACATCAAATTTTATTTCCTGATGGGATGATTCCAAAATTGCTCTACGTTCCAACTCATAGTTGGTATCAACACCAACTTTTTATTTGAAGTGGTATGGCTCAGATACAAGTTTAACTAAGCCAAGCTTCCTGGAAAGGTTTCTCCAAGTTTTGGAGAAACATGTCTTAAGCAGATGTAACCAGTACCAAAATGCCAATGGTGTGAGAATGAAAAGAAATGGGGATTTCTCTCAGACGAGCATGTACTCTTTGAGATCTAGGCTCAGAAAAGATTACAGTCAGCACCCAAGAGAATGGGATTTTATGAAGCAGACCTTCTCCCCCTGCCTCACACTTCCTCCCTGATTTGGTCTTGAATCCTTTTTGTATTGAGTTTCTTCTTTGCCCAGGAAATGCCAAGCTTGAAGGATCGCCCATACTCCCACATGAACCAGCCAAGGTAAAGCAGGAAGAAAGCAAGGAGATGACCCGACCAAGTCGACCTGCTGTGAGTCCCATTTATCTTTTGTGCTAGGCATCTGTCATATATGAGTAGTATGTAGCAATAGCAATAGCACTTAGACTGATATACGCTTTATAGTGCTTTCCAGCCTTCTCTAAGCAGTTTACAGAGTCAGCATCTTGTCCCCAACAATCTGGATCCTCATTTTACCCACCTCAGAAGGATGGAAGGCTGAGTCAACCTTGAGCCTGGTGAGATTTGAACTGCCAAATTACAGGCAGCTGATAGTCAGCAGAAGTAGCTTGCAGTACTGCACTCTAACCACTATGCCACTTTTTTTTTTATTTGATGAATCATCTCTCCACAAATTTTGTACAATTTGGGGGTGGGAGGGAGAAGAAATAAGTATCTAATATACTTAAAGTATACTTCAAGTATTTGTAAGGTACTGTAGTATAGGTGGTCCTTGACTTATTACCTCAATTGAGCCCAAAAATTATGTTGCTAAGTGAGAAATTAGTTAAGTGACGTTTGCCCCAATTTATGACTTTTCTTGCCCCACTGATTAAGTGAATCACTTCAGCTCTTAAGCTAGTAACATGGTTGTTAAGTGAATCTGGTTTCCCCTTTGACTTTGCTTGTCAGAAGGTCACAAAAGGAGGATCACATGACTCTGGGACCCTGCAATGGTCATAAATATGAGTCAGTTGTCAAGTGTCGGAATTTTGATCACCTGACCACGGGGATGTTGCATTGGTGTGAAAAACAGTCATAAGTCACTTATTTCAGTGCCATTGTTACTTTGAATGGTTACTAAATGACCTGTTGTAAGTTGAGGACTACCTGTGCGGATAGTTGTCAGTGTAGTTTCTAATCGTTTGTTGTATCTGCACTTGTTTTTATTTTGGGGAATCTTTCAAGAAATTCTGGCTTGGTTCAACACAAGATGAAGCACGGAGACTCAGCTCAGTGCCTTGATTCCTAACCGAAAGAAGTAGACGAGAAGGAATTTAATTAAATATCCTCTACCCTGTGGCTAATCTAAACTACCATTATTTTTGGTATGAGATTTCACAAAGGCCTGTAAAAAAGCTGACCGTGCCATTTCATACCAGTTTGATTTTGCTTTTTGACATTTTGTATTTCTAAATTGGAATAGGGTGTAGAAGAAATTACTTTATTATTGTGTTTTTTCTCTTTTTACCCTTAATCATTTTTAGTTTGTTTCTAACCTACTTCCTGATTTTTCTGACTTTTTATTTTTCTCCCTAAACTGACTTAACAATTTGTGTTTTATTTCTAACTGACCTGGTTTTTCTGACATTATTATTTATTTATTAAATTTAAAGATGTCTTTTCCTATCCTGATCTTTTTTCCTTCTGGTGCTAATTAATTCACCATTACTCTCAAGCCTATAATAAAGCAATAGAGAAGGTTTATAACAGTGTCTATTCTTGCCCTTGCATAAAGTTATGTTTAAAGTAAACCCTACTTTCTTGTTTGCTAACATCTCACAAAATGGGCTCTTGCTAATTTTAATTCCAGAGGAAAGATCTTAATATAACCAGAGAAACACTCTCTCTAAAAGGAAAAATAGGTGTAAGTGTGACATGTAAAACTTTTATTTAAGTTGTCTTCCATCATGATGTATTTAACCCACTAAGATAAGATTGGGGCATATTAGAGTTATAATGATAGTAGGAATCTAAATAGAGCCTATATTGCTAGATTTTCCTCCCCAAAAATAGAAAAGTCAGTTCTGATTAAAATATTGTCTATTTTCTCAGATATTTAGTGAAATATGGAAATTGCACTTTCTCCTGATCCTTTTGGGCATTTGTGTAACAGGTAAAAGTTACACGTCGATCTAGATTTTTAGGTTTCAAACTCACCATTTTAAGATCATGTGATAAAGGCTTCAAATCCACATGAGAATAAAGGGAAGTGTCACCAGGGATATTCTGGTTGTATCATGGGGTCTATTTAAAGCTATTTAAAGCTCATGAGCTGAATCAGAGCTGCCATGCAGGTGTCTAGGTATCTTCCCTGCTTGAATATGTGCTTTTGCTATTTACATAAACTAAAACTTATATATTCATTATGTAAAGAAGCATGAGTGAGAACAAAGAAACCTGTCCATTATTTTATGTCATGGTTGCTGAATAGAGAATTCTCCAACCCAAACCTAAGTGATGTGTAGCTGCTCATGTGTTTTGGGTATTAAAGACCCTACAATTTTTAAAAAACCCAAGAAATGCTATTCCCAATGTTCTGACCAAGGCTTCCTGAGACCGTAATTAAGCACACGCTTAGTCCAAATAACTCTTGTTTTATTTCAGTGCTGGGAATTATATTCATTCCCAGCCATAATGTCCCTTGAGATTTTATCTCCCACCTTTATCTCCTTTGAAATGCTGCCAACAACTAAAGTGCCAAATTAACTGTAAAAAAAAACCAACCGAAGTAAAAAGTCCACATAGAGCTTCAATGTTTAATCTGAACAGAGCAAACAATTTTGCTTCCTGCAAAGGTTTCTCTACCTTTGCACCTTCTTTATATCTTAGGGAAGGGGCAATCACCCCCAAGCCTTACTCCTGAGTTACCCCTTTTGTCTTAGCTGATCTTGCCTTCTAGCAGCTCTGTGCACACGTGCACTGGGAACATGCTCCCTTTGTTCCTCTGCCTTGCTGCTGCTAGACTCTGGAAGCTCCAGAGCCAGCACATCACTCCCAGATGGTCCTGGCCCCATCTCTGCATAGGATGCAGGACCCTAGTCCAAGTCCTCCCCAGATTCCCACTCTGGTCCCCATTCTTTCCCACTGTCCAATTCCGCTGCTGTCTGCACAGGCTGCCGGCGAACCACAATACTCTCTATCATTTGGAGTTAGAAAGCCTACATTTTATAGGCTTACCATCATATTAAAAAAACAACAACAACCATAGAAAGTCTCCAAATTTGACTTCCCTAAAAAATCAGGAAGTAAAGATCTATGCAACTCATGTACTCTATCTAGACGGCATCTTTACATCAGTTGTTCCAGTTCCGTAGTGTGGGGTATTTGTTTTTGGCTTTGCCTGGATCTAATTCTCACAATTCCCTTTTCCACACATTCCAAACTATAAGTATTTTTTATCAGGGCAACCTGGTCTACCCAAATATGGGATGGAGCGTACTGCTTCTTCTTTTGCTTTTCATTCCCAATCCAAGAGCCTTCGCAGGCAACAAACTATTTGCAACAAACTATTTTTTTGTGTTAAATTTATATTTACTGACAGAAATAAAGGGAAGCTAGTATAGATCTATTTCAATCTATTTAGCTCTCATCAGCTAGTCATACCCTTTTTTCTTTGTAAATATAAATATAACATTCCAAACTAGATGTCCCTCCAAATTAGGATAGCTAAACTGAAGAAAGAGAAGACAACTGGTCAGAGGCCAGGAAGTATGTTCATAAATCCCAGATTGAAGCTAATTTAGGAAAATACATCAGGACCTTTACCAAACAGCTACTACATCAAAGATGATTGGTACCTTTATTATAGGTTGTTTTTTTTTACATAGGTTAAAATGTTCATTCCCAGAAGTATCATCTTCCTACATTCTGAAATTAAAGAAAGGCCATTCGCAACTCTTTCAACCATGTAAAGCTGCTCTGAGACATGCTGCATTGAACACCAGTGTATCTGTAATACCCTGTGGATTAAAACTGTTGTTTTCATGTGTGATTGGAAACCTAGAAATCTAAGAAAAGAAACATTTAGGCCCAGTTGGGGGGCCCTTTCTCTTGCTTGAATGATTTGTGAGCAGGAATTATGAAGCTCTAGTTTGATATCCAAATTATAATAGGGGTTGCAGTTGAGAATGTATAAGCCAATTTTTTTACAATTTAATTCTCTAGTTGGATGATGGTGAGCAGACTAATTTAAAAGTAATATGATGTGTTGCTGCAGGTAATTGGAAACAATCCAGTCAGAATGAATGAGTCATTCATTACTGGACCTTGAAAGGTATATTAGAAAAATATTCATGCTGCCCAAATCTTAATTGGACTTGTTTTCATATGGGGATGGGGGGGTGAGTTTGACCGAAGCATTTAAAACCAAGGAATTTGTTAGTAATGAAAATATTTGTTTAGATTAGGGCAGAAATTAATTATGTTTGTTGGTAGTAGAAACCATAGTTGTTATTTTCTTTAATTACATAAAAAAGAATATAATGGGGTGTAAGAACTTTATTCATCTTCTAGAGCAAGGGTCTCCAACCTTGGCAACTTTAAGCCTGGAGGACTTCAACTCCCAGAATTCCCCAGCCAGCAAAGCTTTCTGGGAGTTGAATCTGGGTGGAATCTGCTTGAAATGATGTTGGTACAGTTTTCTGTTTCCTGGCATTGTTATGTGTTGAATTTGATAGCATTGCAAAGTTTGACTTGTTAGCTTCATGAAGTAAAACTTCAGTTGGCTATTATTTATATTTTGAGACTGTTGATTTTGTAATGTCTTAAAAAGATGGTTTCCTCTAATGTGGAATGGGGGATTTGGGTAACTTTACATTTATAATTTCTGCAGTATTTCAAAACAGTAGACACTGTAGTTTAAGCAAATGAAAACCGGGTATTTGGTTGATTGAAATTTCTCCCATTAGTTCATTGTTCTATTTCTATATCAGTCTTCCCATAGATTTCAATATGCTCAAGATAGATTTTGTTCATAATATTTTACAAAATGTCTAGAAAGGCTCATAATTTAACCTGAATAGTATTAGACTTGATGGATAGAGGGAAGACGACTCTTTGATTTCCTTGCACAATCACTATAGACTTGACCAGAGGTGGAATTCAGCAGATTCTATCCAGTTCTGGAGAACTGGTAGTGGAAATTTTGAGTGGTTCAGAGAACCGGCAAATCCCACCTCTGACTGGAGATTTTCCTTCCCCTGCCACACCCACCAAGCCACTGCTGCAGAAATGGTAGTAAAAAAAATTGAATCCCATCACTGGCCTTGACATAATCAAGCAAGCTGAGTGCAGAACTATCAAAGAGAACTTCACTGAGCCTGGATTGTTAGGGTTTTTTTAAAAAAAATCTCAGTTTCTCCTATCAGGTTGCAAAAGACTGTTTATTTGTATTTTTAAGAGACATTCCAAGACATTTTACACAAAAAATAATTATATGATGCAGGAAAAAGCAAATATAGCTAGAGGAACAAACAAACCAACAGTATAGAAACTTGAATCTTTTTCAGTTTCTTTTTCTCTAATCTTTTATATCTAAGCAAATATGCTAATAGGTTCCTTAGTCTTAATATTGTAAGAGAGTTGATTGCAATTGTTTTGATCATCTTCTGCTTGCTTAATGCCTTATCTTCTAACTCATTTAATTAAAGTTATTGTGCTTTTTATTTTTTACCCTACTGCTTTCCTTTGTGTGGCCATGAAAGCATGTAAGATTACAATAAATATCTCTTTCTAGTTCTTACAACTTTTTGCCTCAAACAACACGATTAAGATATAAATGGGGAACCTTAGATGTTGTGTTAACTGAAAAATTCTTTGTGTCTGTTAATTTAGGTTCTAGCATTATGATTCATGGCCAGTTTTGCATATGTATACATTCACTTCACTTGCACTCACATACACATGTTGTAAAATGCACCCTGCCTATATCTTTTTGTACATCATTATGCATGATTCAAACGATTATGTGAGCTTTACATATGTTGCACATTATTAGTGACAATCATAGATAAGGAATCCATTTGATACATTGCACTGAATTTCTAGAGAAATGGATATAAGGAGGTCCACATGGGAAACGTAATAGCCAAAGTTAGTTCAGTTAGCATTATCTAAAGTCTGTGGTATTTGGTCATGGTTGACCTCATGCACTTTCATTCCACTGAAATGTGTTTAAGTGGAAGACATGCAGATTTTGGATCATCCAAATTGTATGTTTGGAATCAATAACCTTCTGAGATGGCATTGTTCCCAGTTTACTGTGATGGCGACTGCATTCTTGTAACTGCTATAGCTATCAATAGATTTAGGTATGCTAAATCTATCATAATGAGCTTGTGTGTGTCATGACATTGTCATGCAAATGATACAAATTTATTTGTGTCAATTGCATGACATAATGTTCAAAATGTCATTTCCCCCTCCCCTAGTCTTGTACATGTTCATAGAAGGCTATAAACACATGTTTATGTGTAACCCATATGTTAGCAGTTTGCTGTTTGGTTTTCAGTGAGTATAAAGCCAGGGTTTAGTACGCCAAACTCTATACACTCCATAATGTTGCCTTCTATATCAGCTGGCTATCGTGTTTCCTAATCCTCATTCCACTCCTTCAGTAGTTCAGGTGAAAATTCATGTCGTTTTTCTGCATTTTCCCCTTCTCGTACAGGATCTGACTGCTTTAGCAAAAGAACTGCGGGAGCTGCGGATTGAAGAAACCAACCGGCCTTTAAAGAAAGTTACCGATTATTCCTCTTCCAGTGAGGAGTCCGAAAGCAGTGAAGAGGAGGAAGAGGATGGAGAAAGTGAAACTCAAGACGGCACTGTGCCTGTCAGCGACATCCCACGGCTTATGTAAGACATTCTCTCTTGGTGAAGATAAATCCACAAATGCGCTTCATTTGGAATTATTGGTTGGAATAATGTTCTGTAGACTAGCGGCCCCCAACTTTTTTGGGCTGGTTCCATGGAGAGAGGTTTGCCCACATACTAGAGAAGGTGTGGTTTTGCATGCTGTCTGCATCCCGAGGATGGGGCTTTACATGGCCCAGATTCTGGTCTGGTGCCAGTCCATGAACCAGGGTTGGGGGCCTCTGTTGTAGACAGTGGCTGAAAAAAATATCTCCATAATGTATACAAAAGATTTCCCAACAGATTGGGCCAGGAGCTTAGTCTCCTGTTCTCTCTTTCTCCCCAAAGAGAAGTGAAGAAATGCACAACAGCAGTGGTGAAGGGACCCAGCAACTAAATGTATGCACTTTCATTACATTGTTTGGTAAGGAATCAGATGATGGCAGTAAGACATAGGTGAGAAAAATGGGACCCTATAGAGCCACATCTAACCCCAAGCCTCCTTTTTTGTGGTTTCTGGAACCACTTCTGAGGTTGGTTACTTAAAATAGAGGGGCTGGTTTTCTGTCACTTTGAAGTAAGTGATGTAAGAAAATACTTCTGTAAACAATAGTCTTCTCTGAATCAATCAATATCCCAAATTCCTCTCCTTTAAAAAACAAAGGGAATGCCTATAGATATATCCAATTTTTTGTCTACTTTATATCATTCCTCCACCCAATTTACTACCGGTTCTGTGGCTTGGTGGGCATGGTGTGGCTTGGTGGGCATGGCTAGCTGGGCATGGCAGGGGAAGGATATCATAAATTTCCATTCCCACCCCACTCTAGGGGAAGGATACTGTAAAATCCCCATTCCCTCTGCACTCCTGGGGGAAGGTTACTGCAAAATCCCATTCCCTCCCCACACTACTAACCTGCTTTCTAGCTCTGTTCTCCTGTGCAGGGCAACAAAAGAAGACCCAGCCAATCAACTGGGACTTGGGAGGCAGAGAATAGATGGGGGCAGGGTCAGTCAGAGGTGGTATTCGCTGGTTCTCCGAACTACTCAAAATTTCCGTTACCAGTTCTCCAGAACTGGTCAGAACCTGCTGAATACCACCTCTGCTCCATCCCCTATTTCAGCCCTCCTGCTTCCAAAATGCTTTA
The DNA here is from genome assembly GCA_015471245.1 of Laticauda colubrina. Taxonomy (NCBI): domain Eukaryota; kingdom Metazoa; phylum Chordata; class Lepidosauria; order Squamata; family Elapidae; genus Laticauda; species Laticauda colubrina. The sequence continues at coordinate 15,842,442 of BLBF01000040.1, forward strand.
AGCCACCAAAGCTATTCCTCCTTCTAATGCAGACCTAGGCATTTGATGCATCACGGACTATGTCTGGTCCTTTGGCTGTCCCTGTCTGGCATGAAGTGGTGGAGTGGTGGTGGCAGGATTGTAGTGGTGGTAGTGGCAATGGTAGCGGACCTCTCACATGGCCACTTGGGAAAGTGAATTGCCCACTCCTCCAATGATATGAGGTTCATTGAGCAAGTTAACTGAATGAGACTTCTTGCTCAGGAAGACCTAGCTGTCCAAGCCCTACATCTCCATCTTGAAGTGGAGATCCGAATGCAAAATTTATGAAATAGTAAATTTGGGCTCAGTAAAGCAACATTCAATTCTGTCTGTTGGTGGAATGTATTTCTGTAATACAAGGGTGTTAGACTGGAGTTCTTCCAGGGCCAGATCAGCATTGGTTCTTCTATAGGCCAGCCGGGGGTGGCAGAAATGGGACAAATGCCTCTTACAGAACCCTGCTGGCCAAAACGGGGGGGGGGGGGGGGCAGCCCACAGCCCTTTTGTACTCCATTTTCACCAGCAGAGGCACCGTGGGTTGGTCCTTTGATATTTCCAGGCTGGTCCAATGGGCTAGATTTAAGCACCCTGTGGGATGCATCTGGCCATGAGTTTGATACCCCTGCTCTAATACATTCTTTCTCATTCACATACTGAAGAATTTAGGAATGGGTCTTTTGAAAAATCTCAGATTTTTTTTTTAAAGAACCTTCTCTGAGTTCTTCTGTATTTCTGTGATGACTTGGGGTGTGGCACAAAATCAATAAAGTCACACAAGTAGATAAAGTCCCTTTAATACCTCCAACTTTGCCCCCAATGTCCAGTGACCTTCAGCTGGAGAAAATAACTCTCCCAAGAACAATTTTTAAAGGGAAGAAATTCAGTCCAAACCCAAAGTATATATAAATTATAAATAAAATCCAACACAAACTACGCTGCAGCAATTAATGAGACAGGGCAGGATAAGGAATTGCAGACTTCAGAAGATATCGAAACACACACACAGTTGGGAGGACACCAGAATCCAGATAAGATTTGACAAACAAAGATAATTCACGCTTTGCTTCCAGCAAGGTACTGTGCGCAAACATTCTTTTTAAATCCTGCTTTCCCAGCTGCAGCTAATGTAGGGAATCAAGGCCCTTTTCTCCTCCATAACCCACATAACTCACATTGCTCCCTTCTCAGTTCCTCCCTGCATGCCCTAGGATGAAGAGGGAGTGGCCCTGGGTCTTCCTCTGAATGCCCAGCTGGACTGTACCCTTCCCCAGTTTCTTCCAGAGACACACTTCCACTCCCTGTCAGCTGCTTGACCTCCCCCTCAGAATCAGATTCCAACAAGGGCATGTCAATTTCAAAGATAGAGATTGTTACTTTATTTGGCAGGCAATACCTTTAATATTTGAATATGTCATTGCCATTTGTATCAACACACACACACTTCAATGATTTCTTGAAATTCTGAAGGCTGACCAAATTCAACAGTCCATCCGGTTCATGATCAGAGCATCTTTTAATTTATCTTTCTATAAACATTAACTAGGTCAATATCTGCCTTCAGGCAGAAACATGCAGCTGTTGCTTATTTTCATTCTTCAACCAAAAACATAAGGCTGACGTTTAGGCAATTAGTTTATTTGTATTTTTCTTAATGTGGTGAAAAATATTCTGTATTGCAATTTTACATTGGAGAGCTGTCAAAAATAAAAACGGCCCGGTTGGGACGTATGATTTGACAATAATGCTAGCTGAGGGAATAACTTTGAAAATAGCCTATGTATGGCAAGAACTGCCTGTCTGAAATATAGTCATATAACATAACATTCTTTCTTGCTAATCCCATTCATCTAGCTTCTGCTGAAGGCAAGAAGAATCTCATAATATGAATTATAATGTTATGATGAGTACTTGAAACTAGTACAGTATTGGGTTGTGTGATGATGTATATGGGTGCTCCATCACTGTAGGTTTTTAAGAAGTAATTGGGCAACCATTTGTCTGAATGGTAGAGGGTTTCCTCCTTGAGCAGAGGGGTTGGACTACAAGACCTCCAAAACCCCATCTACCAACTGCGAGGTTAGCAAAGATGTTCCAAAACATGTCCGCCAAATGTTAGAAATGCAATCAGACACAAGGCACATATTATCACATGTGGTAGACATGTGCAAAGGCAAAAAAAAATGGACAAAAATGCACATGTGTTTAGAAAAAATGTTAAAGCAACATATTGATCCTAAGCCAGAAATGTTTTTGTTAGGCATAGTACCAGAAAAGTATGATAAAGGGAGTATATACTTAATATTGCATGTCTTGACAGCAGCAAGAGTTATATTTGCATAGCACTGGAAAAAATGAGGAAATACCTACAGAAGAGAGTGAAATATTTTTTTAAAAAAATCAAGCTTGTGCAGAAATGGATAGGTTGACATTAAAGATAAAGGATAAAGAAGATACAGAATATTTTCTGACCTGGAACTTGTTTTATCCATGACTTGACAATAGAGGTAGAGATTAGAAAATAGATAAATATTATTATGCATAAGCAAATAGACCCAGACAATACATTGTTCACAAAGCACTTGTGAATGTAAAAGAAAAATGTATAAATAAACAAAAAAAGAAAGAAAAAGGAAAGACCTCCAAGGTCCATTCCAATTTTGTTATTCTGGTACTGTAATCAAAGCTCTTTTATATATGAGCACGATAGCTATGTATGAATGGAAGATACAGCTTTGATTATGTATGATACAGTGACCAACCACCAGATTAACTCCCTGCTTCCCTGTTCCTGGGTACCCAGCAGTGGTGCTATTCTACTGGCTCGGCCTGGTCCCGGTGTACCAATTGCGCCAAGGATCGGCTGAGACCGAACCGGTTCTCTTTGATGAGCTGATGTTGGGCCTGCCTGCCCGCCCACCCAGGTTCCCATACTGACCTTTATTCCCTACTTTTGAAGCCCAGCTGCTTTGCATGGTACAGTAGATTGCTGCGCGTCAGCTGTTGAAGCTACAGGGATTACAGGAGGTGAGTAGGAAAGCCTCTGTGCACGCACAAAGTGCATGTTTGGTGTGCACATGCACAAAGGGTCTGCGTGCGCATAAAGCGTGCCCACCAAGCCACACCCACCGAACTGGGGGTAAACCTCTTGGAAACCCACCACTGGTACCTAGTGTATGCCTTAAGGCCTTTTCAGCATCAGCTTGTAGGGAACATGACAACATTGGATGCATGTTTCCCATTTAAAGAGACACCGTCCAGTTCTCCTGCCTTTCTCCTTGAAGTTAGTTCAGAAAATACATTCCATGGAGCGGCCAGAGTTGTATATTAATAGAATATGACAGGAAGCATCACAGGACAAACTTGAGAAGCTTTCAAAAAAAAAAAAACAACACAAGTTTGGGATCATAACTGTGAAATTGCTTTTTCAGGCAATAGATACCAAGAATGAGAGAGACCGGCATTGTGGGAACATGAGATAGAATCCTTTAGCTTCTGATCCTGATTTTTCTATATCTCGGCAATTACAAATCTTTTAAGGTTAATTTTTTTTCCTATAGTCGTCATGAATTTATCATGAGAAACCAACGACTTCTTTCTCTTTTCTTTTTGTTTTAAAAACTCCTCTTTTTCAGACCAACGGGAATGCCAGCCAACAATGAGTCCTACAATCTAGGAATGGTATCGAGCCATGGTGGTCTAGAGCCTCCCCACCCTGACAAATTTAGCAGTATTTCCAGAGAAGGGACTTTAATGATAAGGGAGGTAAGTGGGTGGCAACCATTTCTTCTCAGCAGTGCCTTTGAGAGATAATGTCTTCGTAGGCTTTGAATAATAATTACACTGTGTATTCTGAGCACAGAGTGATTGATTAAACTGTACTGTTTTGCAGCTGATTAATATAATTATAAAATCTAAACAAAAGATGTGTCTTAACTATAAACAGCACCAAACACTGTAGGACATAGCAAGGTTGTTTTCAGATCTTCATCTTCTTTCAAACTGACTTCAAAGCAAGCAATTTGCACACAATTGAGAGTGTGAAAGTGAAAAAGAAACTTGGTTCACATACTACAGGTAGTCCTCGACTTACAACAAGTTCATCTTCAAAGTTGCAACAACATTGAAAAACAAATAACTTATGACCATTTTTCACAGTTGCAACTTTTGTAGCATCCCCATGGTCATGTGGTCAAAATTCAGATGCTTGGTTCATACTTACGATCTTTGCTGTGTCCCCAAAAAATGTGGTCACCTTTTGCGACCTTTTGAGAAGCAAAATCAATGAAGAAACCAGATTCACTTAACAGCTGAGTTACTAACTTATCAACTGCAGTGATTCACTTAACAACCATAGCAAAAAAGGTCGTAAAATGGGGCAAAACTCACTTAACAAATGTCTCTCTTAACAATAGAAATGTTGACCTCAATTGTGGTTGTAAGTCGTGGATTACCTGTATATGGAAGAGATTCTCAGTTGCTAATTTAGATTAATTATAATACTTAGCACACCAATTATTATACCTTGGTGAGAAGAAAAGGAAGGCCCTCTGTAAAAGTCAGTGGTGAAAAGTACACTTGTGTTGTTTTTTTGTAAACATAATAGGGACAAGGCAATTGCACAAATATAACAAAAGGAAGGCTTTAGTAAAAGTTATTGAGGAAAAGCTACACCTCTTTGTGGGATACCATAATTAATATCCTGCCATTGATAGATAAACTTTTTCTAATATCTGGCAGATCATGATGATAAGGAACTGCACTAAGCATCGTCCCAAAGGTGCATTTCCAAAATGCAACTGGATTTTCTTGTTGTTGTTTTTGAATTTTTTTTGTTCCCACCAAATAGCTGCTTCAGTTGTTCTTCAGTTTTAGAACTGAAGCAGTTTCTTGGAGGATTAAGGAAACATTTTCAAGCACCTTTGGGACAACCATGAGCTGGGTTGATTGAGAACCTCCGTAGACATTTACCCCACACGTCATTTGCTTAGGCTGCTTCTACTTAGGCTGCTTCCTTCTCCTCCCAGAGAAATAATACTCCTTTCCTCTCCTTGTATGAAAAGAATAGGTTTGCTTGATGATATTGTCAGGACAAAAAGTCAGAGTGTAGGAGGCAAGTGAAGGCAGGATAATTTAGCTAAGGGCATGAGCCCAGCCCATATTCTGTCTTGTTTTGTCCCACGGGGATACCCTTTGATTCAGATCCACTCTCTGTAATCCCCCTTCTGTCTTTCATTCATGAGTTAGTGCCATTCCCTCCCTCTCTTCCTTCAAAACATTATCTATACATCATGAAAACAATCTTGAGGAAAAGAAAGGTCATCTATCTTTTTTTTTTCTTAAGCCTGAACAAATGGAAATAGATGATTCATGGTCAGAACTCCTATCAAAAAAGAAAAAGGACAGCACCCAAACAATAAAGGGGAGATCAGTGTATCATTCACAAGTATACCTGACACCTTACATGAAGATCTCCAGCACTGTCCAGCAATCGTCTGTGATATTAAATGACCCACTTCCCTTTGTGAGGAAACAGTAGTTTTGCTTATTGTTGAAGCCAGCTATAGTTTTTAGAAGCAAGGATGGGGTGGAGGAGCTGTTCACAGCTAATTTTAATTCTGGTACAGTGAGAGCATTGTTCTAGCCATATTCTGTTGTCTTAGAAGAACCATATGAAGAACCGTTACAGGAACTAAGCATGGCTAGTCTAGTGAAGAGAAACTCCAGGGGAGACATGATAGCAGTCTTCCAATATTTGAGGGGCTGCCAGAGAGAGGAAGGGTCAATCTATTTTCCAAGGCACCCAAAGGCCAGACAAGGAATAATGGATGGAAATTGATTCAACCTAGAAGTAAGGAGACCATGAGCACAATCAACTAATTGAACAGCTTGCCTTCGCAAGTCGTGGGAGCTTAAGCACTGGAAGCTTTCAAGAAGAGATGAGACAGCCATTTGTCAGAAATGGTGTAGAGTCTCCTGCTTGGGTGGGGAGTTGGACTAGATGATGTACAAGGTCCCTTCCAACTCTGTTAATCTGTTAAATCTGTCTTTTCATTGTGGTGGCAGGAGATAGAATGATGGAATGGAACAGAATAGAATAGAATAGAATAGAATAGAATAGAATAGAATAGAATAG
>BLBF01000040.1:15848605-15889086 GCA_015471245.1 Laticauda colubrina
AGAATAGAATAGAATAGAATAGAATAGAATAGAATAGAATAGAATAGAATAGAATAGAATAGAATAGACAGAGTTGGATGGGACCTTGGAGTCTTCTAGTCCAATCCCCTGCTTAGGCAGGAAACCCTACACCACTTCAGACAAATGGTTATCTAATCTCTCATTCTGATCTGAGGGTATTTCTTTGTTCAGAGTACATGTCCATGTAATTGTCAAGCTAATCGCTGGCACTTTCTCTACTTCTGAAATCCCTCAAAGTGGTAATAGCAGGCACATCCTCCAGGGCTCATAGGTTACTTTTAAACATCTGTTTTCACCTTGTGACCTGAAAATTCACAGGTAGACATGGAAGAGAGCATCTTTAATGGAAAGGGGAAAATATAGCTGGCAAAATTGTCATCCAAATGGTAGTTTAGGCATCTTAGATAGATTTTCAATTGAGGTTTTGTGACTCTGCAGTAAGTATCTTCTAAGTCTTAAACAGTCCTCGCCCGATGCGGTTTAGTAATAGAATTTGACTGTAATAGAACTATATGTAAGTTCTGGTATTTTCTTCCTCTGGTTTTCATTGGCAGCACCTCGTGTTTTAAGATCTGCTGATAAAAGACCTGCTTGTAAAACACTCTATGAATGTCTTCTACTTTACACATCCTTTTCCCTCTTTAAAATATGATTCTTGTGCAAAAACCAGACATAAGATACTGACATAATTCAGATGATCGCGGAGGTCTTCCAACCTGTTGACATAAAATGTGCGCTTACCAAAATAGTACAATAGGAAGGGTAATGTAGTGAGCTGGCTTCTTCTCTTTCTTCTTCCTTCCTTTCTTCCTTTCTTTTTCTTTTATTCATTCTGTCTTTATTTGCTTATTTATTTTCTTTCTTTCATTTTCTTTCTTTCTTTCTTTCTGTCTTTCTTTGCATTTGGCAAAAAAAATGTGCGAAATTGCATTTGTGTTTTCTCTGTGTAGTCGTCTTTTTTGCAAAAGTGTCTGAAAGTGACCTTAAATTTGATGGGATTTGAGAACCATGCTGTGATGAGTGCCTCAGATTTCTATGTCTCTCCCCCCCACACACCCCTGCTTCTTTCTTTGTCCTCCCCTAAATAAATCATTGCCCTCTGATTAAATTGAGAGTTTTAAGAATTGTGGCAGATGCCGTTTATGCAGCCTGGGGTAATCTCTTTCAGGTACATTACCCTGCTCTAGAGCCTTCCCTCAATAAGTGGCACATTAGGCACAAACAGCAGGTTGCTGCAGCTGTAACACATTGCTGACAATTTCTGCCAGACTTGTAATTCTGCTGAAATAGCATCAACTAGCTTTCTTTTTCATTTTTTCCCCTTTTTCATTGCCAACAGAGGCTAGCAGAAAGAATAGAGGTGTTTTTTTTTTTTCTTTTGCTAGATTAGATTGCATTTCTTGAACGGCAGATGGAAGTGGGGGAAAGGAAGGGATGCTGCAATGGAAGCAGCTAAATTTCATTGAAACTAGTACGCAACTAAGCTTGTGTGCTCTGTGGGACCAAAAGAAACTTACTAATCTGTGCAGGGGAAGCACAAAACTACTTGTGCACGTCGACTTAGAGTAGCCTACCTACTCGGGGTTGCCACAAAGAAGAGGGAGCCAAGCTATTCTCCAAAGCACCTGAGGGCAGAACAAGAAGCAATGGGTGGAAATTAATCAAGGAGAGAAGCAACCTAGAACTAAGGAGAAATTTCCTGACAGAACAACTTATCAGTGGAACGACTTGCCTCCAGAAGTCATGAATGCTTCAATACTCACTAAGAGATTGGATAACCATTTGTCTGAAGTATCTTTCAACTCTGTTATTCTATTTTAGCCACTGTGAAAAAGAATTAGCTTGGAAAAATGGCCAGTGGTTTTGATAAATTCCAGATTACATAGCCCAGAAGGCTTGAGTTACCAACACCTTATGTTGTTGGCTCTGCGAAAAACTGGTGACTTGTTTAGTTTGATTTTCAAACTAATATTAGTACAGAGATACACAATGTAACGTTCCAGAGCTGGACACAACTTCTTGATTTACGCACAGACAGCAAGGCTTTCCAAAAGTGCTGCCAACTGGAATGAAGAGGACTGAAAGGAGAAGTTATTAAATCCATGGGAAGCAATCCCAGCTAAAGTAGGTCAGGTGTGCATTTAATTAGGAACAGATTTGATGAGGTTGAAACACAGTGAAAACAAAATTTCCTTTTTTGTCCAGGCCCACCTTTTTTTTAAAAAAACATGTCCCTGACTGACTGGATACAAGGAGGCCAAGACTATTACAAGCCAAAACCATGTGGTTAAAATAAATGCCATTTTGCCATTTTTTAAAATTATTTTATAATTACCATGCCATTTCAAAGCTAGTAGGCAAAATACCAGATAACTGCCCCATGCCAGGATATAAATCCAGATTTCTGCTTTGGATGCTGTGATTCTGCCAGAATAGAGCATATTTTCTCAAACAACCGACTAGCTACCCTTGTCCCACACAATATTTTTTCTCTTTGCATGCCAATCTTGGTAGCTGCATCAAAATTAATTCATACCATTTCTCTGTTACACCCAAACAGCAAATGATGGTTTTATTGATAAACTTAAAAGCCTGGTTTCATATAGTATATCAGAGACCCAAGGCTGATCCTTGGTTTCTCAGTTAAGACATAGTCTAACAGGTTCTAGATACCACCAAAGATCTCTAGATGTCAGGAGAGGAGAGAGGAAGCAAGACCAGTTCATTTAATAGGCAGAGTGGGATTCATGCAAACTCTCCTTCTGAAACGTATTAAGCTGGAATATTTATTTCCAAACCAATTCATTGAGAACATGTAAGAAAGGATATTATCATTCATTTACTCAAGGGGATCCTGCTGGCATGGTAAAAATTGTACAGCAAAAGGGACATAAAATTCCAGGCAACTTCCCAGCCCAGATCTGGATGAGTATCGTACAAACTTAGAGCTCCCCGTTGGCTTCTGAACTAGAAGGAACCAAAGATAAATTGTCAGACAGCAGAGGTTAGCTTAGTCCTTTTCTTGACTTAATATTTTTTCATAACTAGATTTATGCCACACACTAAGGCAGGAGCAGTAACTTCTATGTGGGATCACTATTTTTGGGGCTCCAAAGACTGCATTAGTATCATCGCCAGACTGTGCAAGGGAAACATTTTGGCCCATTTTTAGGGAGGAAATGTGGAGATTTTGAGACCAACCCCTCATCCCTCCCCCTTATCCATCACTGGAAGTGATTGAATCCTTGAGATGATCCCCAAGTTGACATGCAGAAGGGAAGAAATTTGGTGAGAATAGAGAAGTTCATTTACTTCTAAAGTCCCTTTGAAGTAGCTTTTCCAGTTGGGTCCCCTTCTAAGATTGCCTTAAATTTTCATACAGGCAGTCCTCAATGTATGGCTACAATTGAGCCCCAAATTTCTGTTGTTAAATGAGAAATTTGTTTCGTGAGTTTTGCCCCATTTTACCACCTTTCTTGCCACAGTTGTGAATCACTGCAGTCATTAAATTAGTAATGTGGTTGTTAAGCAAATCTGGTTTTCCCATTGATTTTGCTTGTCAGGAAAGTCACAAAAAGGTGATCCCAGGACACTGTGAACATCATAAAAATGAGTCAATTGCCAAGTGCCTGAATTTTGATCAAGTGACCATGGGGATGCTGAAACAATTGTAAATGTGAAAAATGGCCATAAATCATTTCGTTCAGTGCTGTTGTAATTTTGTATGGGTCACTAAATGAACTGTTGTAAAATCAAGGATTACCTGTCCTAATCTGGTTATCATAGGCCAGGTAGGCTGAGGTATTATAGAATTGAAGACTAATTCCTCTGGAGGACAGCTAGCTAGAGAAAGTTTCTGTCAGGGAAATGTTAATATTACAAGTCTGAGAATGCAGCAGATATTGGATATTACTATATTTCCCATGAGATAGTTGCTCTGTGCTGTTAAGCATTGTCAAAATTGAACCTTGCCACACAAAGATGAAGAATGTGACAAAATAATTGTGTCAAGCACATTTTAATGTGCCTTCTTATAAAGTCAACACATTCTGTTAATTCTGTTACTGTAAGATGCTATATAGAAAATGGCAAGCACATTATGATGAAACTACATTCAGATCCACATTTTTCCCATTTTTCCCACCAGTTTATTTCTAAACTTATCTCTGGCCCAGTAAAGAAGCCCAGTGAATTTGCAGTGAGGGCAAGTATCACACTAGGCAACACTTGCAATAACCATGTTATGGGGACACAGCTCTAGTGGTGCAAGAATCCTGAGATCCTGATAGGACACTTAACAGGCTGTTCTGTTTGTGCCAGTCATTTCTTTGAAAGCTCTACATCCGAAAGTCAGCACCTCTACTCTGGTTGTCAGCTGCCATGCAACCTGTAGCATTTCCATTCTGACAGCTTCCAAACACTTGCTTTAAACATGAAAACCATGTTGACTCCACTGTCCTTATATTTCTTCTGCATCCTGTCACCTATCCGATAGTTTTTGCCATTGGTATAAATTTCTAGCATTTCTAGATTCATGGTCTTTTTTAAATAAAAGATCATAATCATCTTTCTTCTGCTGTAGAAGCATGCTGTCCCACCAACTCGCTGGCCTGTGAATTCATTTTTGTGTTGCATGCCCTCCTAATGTCACCTCTGCTGATAGTTGCCTCTTGCTGCATGTTGTACGTCAAGAAACCAGGGGTCTTGTTTCTGTGCTTGCTTAAGAATGTGGGTTGATATGGCAAGCTTGGGTTGTGTTTTTTTTTGTTTGTTTGTTTATTTCCTTCTGCAATTCCTCCTCCTCTTCTTTTCCATATAACTTGTGTCTCTGCAGACTTCTGGTGACCACAAGCGCTCAGGCCACCCAGCCAGCAATGGCTTTGCTGGCCATGTCAACCTTCCCGATCTAGTGCAACAAAGTCACTCACCTGCGGGCACGCCGACTGAGGGCTTGGGGCGAGTCTCCACCCATGGGCAAGAGATGGAGCCAGTGGCTGAAGTAGGTAGTAGAGGCCCTTTGGGTTTTAGACACTTGTCTCTTTCCCTTTGTTTCGCTTTGTAGCATTCTGTTTTATAGAGGCACTCTTGAGTGGGGCAGCTTTCCTGTTCTTTTTCTTAATTGCATTCTGTATTAAGATGACAAGCAGAATCTCTGCAGTACTTCTTCTCCTATTACAAAGGAATGAGAAAGAAGCTAGAATGCTCCCAAGATACAAACATTCCCACATGTTGGTAGCTATAAAACCCCCAAATGGAACAGGAAGTATATTACAGAAAAGGAAATCATTACTACTTTTTCTCAAACGTTCTCATTACTAATGGTGCTGTTGTGGCACTAAGCATCAACATTTGGAAGCATCAACATTCAAAATTTGGAAAAATGCCAAACCTTCCAAGATCCTCAACGATCTTGTTAGAAATACTGGTGTGCAGTGCCATATAGGTACAAAGAAATAACTGAAGTTCTTGCAATATTTAGAGCCATTACCATTGTGAAGCAGAGTTTTCAGAAAAGGGACCAGAGCTTCATTGACCAGTCTCACACTGTTCCCAAAACCACATATTTCATTTTATTTTTATTGATTTGTTTATAAATAAAATTTGTATAGCTGCCCGTTTTATGTAACATAATCCTGGGTGGCTTACAAAAAAAAATGAAATGATATGAAACATAAAAGCCTCCCAGAACACAGCCCACTACCTGGTCTTGAACTGTTCCCAACCAAGACATGAAAGTGGCAGGCAAGTGCACGGATGTATGCACATCCCAACTTGTACAAGTGACGGGCAAGCATATGTGTGTGCACTCCATTTGCATGGAACCATCTCCTTTCACACACACACACCAGTCCGCAAATCCGGAAAGGTTGGGGAACTCTGTCCTAGAACATTCCAGCACAACATAGTCCCAAATGAACTGTAGAGCTTCCATGGGCTCCAAACTCACCACCCCAAAGCTTGTGGAAAGAACCTTTTGGAAGGCCAGGAGGAGAGTAGCCTGACAGATCTCATGGGAAAGTGTGTTCCAAATTGTAGGGCACTTGTTCAGAAGGCAAAATGTCTAGGTATCATCAACAGGTAACATTTGAGGGAATGGACTTGGAGTATGGCCATTGTACAAGACCTAGTGAAATGGGAAGATGCCCCAGGGAGAAGTGGCCCACAAGTAACCTAGCCCTTTGCCATTTAGAGTTTAAAGTGAATGGGAAGTTAGTGTAGTTAACAAAGCAGTGGTAGAACATGGGCAGACCATGGGGTGCTCAAAATTACATGTGTCTTCTGAACAAGCAGTAATTTCTAGATGGTCACCAAGGGCAGCCCGCATAAAGTATGTTGCAGTAACCAAACTAGGATGTGACCGGGGAATGAGTTTCCCCCAAAAAATGCAACCAAATGCAGAGAAATTCCATACTTTTGTGTAGTTTATACAATTGTGGCACTGCCATTAAGGTGTGACAGGACCAAATTTTGAAACCACCTACAGTTAAGCATTAATAATATCTAGGCGTTGTGATGAAATGTTTTGTGAAATACTCCTTCTGAAACCTTTTTGCTTAATCCATTTCTTACTCTACTTCTTTTGCCTGGAAATTTAGATGCATTCTCCAAATTCATCAAAGATTCAAATCCTTTATGTATTTTAACAGACTTTGCCATGATTTGGGTTATACCTCAGAGCTAGTACACTGGGTAGTTGAGTTATCCAGTGTAATCTCTCTGAGGACAGGTAGACCTCGACCTTCAATCCCATTTGGAATAGAGTCTCCCTTGCTAAACAAGACAGTTGTGATGTAAATTGCACCCAATTATACGGTCTTTTTGCCATGGTTGTGAGGGGAATCATGTGGTCATTAAGAAGTTTGGCTTTTCCCATTGACTGCTTGTCAGAAGCCAACAAATCACATGACTCTGGAACATTGCAACTGTCAAAAATACTTGCCAAGTACCCAAATTTTGATCACACAACTCTGGGCTTGCTGTGATAAATCATAGCAGTAGCACTTAGACTTATATACCCTGAAGCACTTAGACTTATAAGTGTCTAATACTTCTATACTCTGAAGCACTTAGACTTCAGAGTGCTTTACAGCCCTTTCTAAAGCATTTTACAGAGTCAGCATATTTGCCCCCAACAATCTGGGTCCTCATTTTACCAACCTTAGATGGATGGAAGGTTGGGTCAACCTCACCTTGAGTCTGGTGAGATTCGAACTGTCAAATTGAAGGTAGCCAGCAGTCATCAGAAGTGACTAGCCACTGCGCCACCATGTCTCAATCCACTCACCACAGATCATAAGTCATTTTTTCCAGTGCCGTTGTAAATGAAAACTGTTGATAAATTAATAGTTGTAAGTCAAGGACTACCTGTACACTTTTATCCTAGATTGTGGACATGGTGCCAGATGCCAGTGGTTTTTGAAATAAATTCTAGGAAAAGGAATCCAACGGCCCTGGTGAAAATTATTCCCCTCCCTCCCACCCCTTGCTGCTTCCTATTATGATTCCTAATAGAGGTCATAAATATAGCAGGCCCTGGATAAACAGCATACGTGGGGGGGGGGGGAATCAAGAGCTTAGCCCTTACACAGGCTTTGCAGCTATTGAAAGGAATATATCAGTGAGATTGTAAAGAGGCTGCAAAAGGAATAGAAGGGAAAATTAGCAAATAGCCAAGAGACAGCCAGGGAGTCCATTTATAGCTAATCTTATAAATGTCAGTTTAGTTCAGATGCCAAAAAAGAAACTTGGGAAGAAGGGATTTCAGATCATTCAAAGAGACTCCACCTTAGTGACTTCACTTATGCTGATGTGGGTTGGAAATTTATTTGGCAGTTTTCCCAAGACTGTCATTAAAGATACTTTACCGAATTCTGTGCAGTTCTTGCTTCCTTGATGTTACCCAGCTTCTGGGACTTGATATTTTCCTCCACAAGGAAATCTTATCTTTGATTTTGGAGGCAAGTAGGCAAGGTTGAACTCTGCCTTCCATCCTTCCAAGGTGGGTAAAATGGGGACCCTGATCATTGGGGCCAGTATGCTGACTCTGTAAACCACTTAGAGAGGGCTGTAAAATACTGTGAAGCAGTATAGAAGTCTAGTGCTATTACTATTTACAAAACAAAACAAAACATCCAGACACTATGAATTCATTTTCTTTGATTTCTTGTTTATGGACACACACACAAATCCCGCCCCCAAAACACACACACACACACACACAAATACAGGTATTCCTCAGCTTGCCACCATGATTGGGACTGGAAAATTTGTCATTAAGTGGCATGGTTATTAAGTGAGGCATCATATGAGCACATTCAATTTTACTGCCTTTTTTGATGCAGTTGTTAAATATAACATTGCGACCTTCTGTGCTGGCTTCCCTATTGATGTGGCTTAATCATGAGTCTTTTTTTTCTTAGTGACATTGTAGCTTCAAACCACTGTTAAATGAATGGTTGTATATCAAGGACAATCTCTATCCCCCTTCTTTTTAAGTAGCCTCCAGTTCTTACATCTGTTTTAGGCCACAACGTTGGAAAACAAATTAAACATGGCAGAATCCCAGTCTTCATGGGAGTCACTAAGTGGGGGTGCACTTGTTTTCTGGGTCTTGGGGAAGGAAAAGAATAAGGTGATGTATTAATTAGGGAAAAGGAAAAAAAGTTAATGGGCATTGATACAGAAAGGGAGCAGAATGCTGTCCCACTCGTTTTCGAGAAAATTTGCAGCTGCCAATCTGTATAACTAAACATTGCACTTTTATCACTTTGGTGCAATTTGAAGGTATGTCCCAAAGGGGTTCTTCAGGAGGCAACTGGGCTTTCTGGTTTTTTCATTTGAAGACGTTTCACTTCTCATCCAAGAAGTTTCTTCAGCTGTGACAGGATAATGGGGAATGGAAGGATTTATATTCCCTGCAGACAGCTGGTAATCTGAGGGCCATTGATGCACTTGAAAGTTTATCTATGTCCTCAGGATCACCTGAGTTCCTGTGGTCAGTATTTTTTCCTCTGGAAATCCATTCCTACTCCCACACCATTCAAAGGGTGTTCATCCCCAATTGTATTGATAAAAGTCTGTAGAGATTGTCAATCATCCAAGTCATGGTGGTCCCAAAGGCGCTTTTTCAGGAGGCAACTGAATTTTCTTGTTTTTTTCTTTTGAAGACATTTCACTATTCATCCAAGAAGCTTCTTCAGCTCTGACTGGATGGTGGGGGATGGAATCTCTGCAGACTTTTAGCGATACAATTTGAGATTGACACCCTATGAATGGTGTGGGAGTATGAACGGATTTCCAGAAAAAAAATGCAGATTACAGGAATCATGAGCGCTACTCAGGTGACCCTGAGGACACAGAAAAACCTCCAAGTGCTTCAACGACCCTCTAAAAGGATGCAAATGACCAGCTGTCTGCAAGGAGTATAAATCTTTCAATTCCCCACCATCCAGTCAGAGCTGAAGAGGCTTCTTGGATGAGAAGTGAAACATCTTCAAAACAAAAAACAAAAAAATCCAGTTGCCTCCTGAAAAACTACCTTTGGGGCAACCATTACCTGGATGACTGACAACCTCTATCGAATTTGAAGGTATGTTTCAGAACTTTTCAACCCTCTGGTGTTGATAACTGCTTTTCCATAAAAATGTAGGGATCAACTGAATCGTCAATGCTAGCTGGAGATATATGAGTTATATAAACTATGCTAGCTTAACATAATGCCATCTTGGTGTAATAATTAAAGCACTAGGCTAGAAACCAGGAGACCGTGTGTTCTAGTCCAGCCATAGACATGAAACCAACTGGGTTTGACCTTTGACTAGTTACTCTTTCTCAGCCCTAAAAAGAAGGCAGTCGCAAACCACTTTTAATAAAACCTTGACAAAAAAACCTGCAAGGTTGTGTCCAGGCAGTTGTCAGGCATCAACACTGACTCAAAGATAGACCCACAATTATAGACCGGTTCCTCATCTGGTTTTGCAAAATTGTACCTGCACTGGATTTTGAATGAAGCTCTTCCAGGTTCCACCTACAAGAGTTCACACGCACGAGTGTAGCCACCTCGGTTTTTTTCACCACCCGATGAAATGCAACTGAATATGTCAGATGGTTCTGCTGGAAAGGATGGTTAATTATTTTGCCTCTCCAAAGAGACAGTCACAGTGATGCTTATTTGATAATGAAGCATTGGTGTGGAAAAAAATGCGAGCTCTCTCTGCTATATGAGCCACAAAGGGTCATTTGTGCATGTAATCACCACTAGATGCTGCAGGAGAAAATTATCTGTTCCATTAAAGTAGTCCTTAAATGAAAATACCAACAAGCAAACCTAGATTTGCTCAGCTGGGCATAGAAGTCATTGTAACACAAGGATACCATGGGTGATTAGGGTGATGATGACAACCTTATGAATCATTTCTGTGTTCTTCCCTTTATAGTACGGCATGGGGAGCAGTACAAAAGCTTCTTTCACCCCATTTGTGGACACCAGAGTGTATCAGACCTCTCCAACTGATGAAGATGAAGATGATGATGAAGAATCCTCTGCTACAGGTAAATTTATTTTGCATATCGCATGAAATACATGGATGAGTGGTGCGGTGGCCTAGAAGTAGAGCTCTTGCCTCACAATCAGGAGGCTGTGAGTTCAATCCTAGGTAGAGACAGATAGTTCTTTCTCTGGACATATTGAGATTATATCTCCTGAATATAACTCCACATTGAGGACAGGAAGGGCATCTGGCCAGTAAACACTCAGCTCCATTCAGTTGCCCAGACTCCATAGGGACTATGGGGTCATTAAGAAGACGGTGATTGCATGAAATATATGGATAGCAAAAGGAAGGATATAAGGAAGAACACATAGTGAAACAGTAACAGAGTTGGAAGGGGCCTTGAAGGTCATCTAGTCCAAACCCCTGCTCTCACAGGAGATCTATACTTATTTCTAATAAATGGCTGTTCAGTATCTTCTTCAAAGCCTCCAATGATGGAGCACTTGTTTTTGTGTGCAGATCTCTGTTTGTGTGAATTGTGCACAAGCCCCATTCATGGGAGTGGAGGTTGTGTGGATGTCATTTGCATAAATGGAGCTGTGCACATGCACCTGTCACTCACCTCCCTGCCCCAGGCCGGGCCACCAAACTGAACAGGTTTGGGACCACTTACCAATAGGATTGTCATTCTGCCTGTTTTTATCTCACTTGGAATCTCAACCCAAAAAAATCATCATATGGGATCCAGATGAGGCATCTTCTTGGTAGCTGCAACTTCTCTGTGAAATAATATGTCCCTTGGTGTCCATATAGCTCCAATCCTGTTGGGCTTCTATAAAGGCATAACAACTAGTTCTTTCAATAGACCTTGGAGAAGAGTGGAATGATCAGATCCCCAATGGTAATTGATAGAAAATATGCTTGTGTTCTCCTTTCCCTCCATGATGTCTGTAGTATATTCGTCAGCTGATTCTGTTTTTTATTGTTATTTTTCATTATTATTTTTATTTGATGACTTAATCTTCTTGTGTAAGCTGCCTAGAGTCACTTCCTGATTGAAGCATCCTGTCAATTGTCAGGGAGTTAGGGAAAGAAAGGAAATCTTCAGAGCTTCAGAAAAGAATTGCCTTAGCAAATAGACCAAGATGCCCTTTGTCTTTCACTTATTTCATTCTGGGGCAATGTTGAAACAAACGTTTGACCTGCACCTACCCATTATTCTTAATGTTCAAGAAAGTTTATGGGGACACATTTGGGGTTAGCGTTGGTCTTTGGCTAATAGCATACCAGCTTTCCATTATTTTTAGTTGAAGAGAATTTATTAAAATATAGATGATTAGAATAACAAGATGCTATGCAACCCTAGACTCAGTGGTACTATGCTACTGATTCGGACTGGTTCACCCAATCTGGTAGCAAAAAAAGCTTCCAACGATCAGCTGAGAGGATAAAGACGAGAAAAATACAGGATCGGCCCTCCCACCTGCCCCTGCGCTTTTCTCTTCTTTATCCTCTCAACTGATTGGCGCTGCAGGCCTCAGCTGGTGTGTGGAAAGCTGCGCGTGTGCAGCATGCAATCACCAAAATGGTAGTGGAACAAGTAAGATCTCACTGCTGCCTAGACTTGTACTATTACAGAATTGTGCAATTAAAATCTGACGAAATCCCTCAGTTACATATTTAACAAAGCTGCTGCTGTGTTTTTCCCCCCCTTTTAGCATTATTTACCAGTGAGCTGCTGAGGCAAGAACAGGCCAAGCTTAATGAAGCAAGAAAAATTTCTGTAGTAAATGTGAATCCCACCAACATCCGTCCTCATAGTGACACCCCAGAGATCCGAAAGTACAAGAAACGCTTCAATTCAGAAATCCTCTGTGCTGCTTTATGGGGTATACATTTCATTATTCATACAAATAGTAGAAATGAACTCTGATATGATTAAAAGAGAGGGAGAAGAAAAAAATACTTCTGTTCAGAAGATAATAGAATTTAGCCCAGTGTTTTTATTGCAGTTCTGACT
This sequence comes from Laticauda colubrina, assembly GCA_015471245.1. NCBI lineage: Eukaryota > Metazoa > Chordata > Lepidosauria > Squamata > Elapidae > Laticauda > Laticauda colubrina. Next base: position 15,861,140 of record BLBF01000040.1, read on the forward strand.
GGATTTGTAGAAATGAACATGCAAATTTAAGTCCTTAAGTAGGCCATGACCATCTGTGTTCATCAAGTCTAAACAGAAACTGTTTTTATGGTTTTACTGGTATTGCAGTTGGAATATTTGCAAATCATATATTTAATATAATTTACATGAAAGTAGAATTTCCTAAAATTGGCAAGAGCTGCAATAATTATAATTCCTTGAGCTTTGAGTAAGAAATGAAGTTTAATACAACCGTCTGTTCAAAGTCCTAGCCTCTTTCTGCTTCAATGATTTTATAAATACATGCTCCCATAGAGATTTTAATGTGGAAATAATAGTCACCGGGTTATGGAGAAAATATTAGAAAGAAAAGAGGATGAGGGGATGTTGGTGCTCTCTGAGCTTGGGTAATGAAATGTCTGCAAGGAAAAAAAAACCAGCTCAGAGAGCACCATGGACCCATCATTCCAACTCTTAGTTATAAATATTCTCTATCAGAAGAGAAGATGGTAGCTTGAAGTAATAAAATCAGTATATGAGAGAATGCAATTAGATGTAAGAGGAATCCAGACATTCTCTTCCTGAAGTGGCTGAGTTGTCTTTGGTTAGCAGGTTACATGAAGGTGGTTTCTTGCTTAGCCTGCTTTCAAGTTAGCCTGGCTCCCAGTCACTGAAGATCCCCATCTAGGGTAACAAATGTGCACATGCTGTAGCAACTTAGTTCAGTCAGCTCTTTTTATCCTCAAAGGGAAGATCTCTGTATGTGTGCACTTTTTTCCTGATGTAGGTTGTATGTAATAGGAGAACCTAAGAACCTCCATCCTACACATGCCGTTCCACACATATATACTTTTACTACACAGGTCATATGACAGTGCTTTTGTTTGACTTATTTTGCTTTTAATTTTGCTTACTTCTCAACTGCATAATGGGTAGCATCCTATACATTTCATCCTCCATGATTTTTATGGGAAAGTCAGAAATCACTTCTTTCAGTAACGTCATTAGAATTCAAATCCTTTGTGCTTTTCAAATAAAACTCAGGTCCATTCAGGAAGTGTATCTAGAAGATGAAAATATTAGATTTCAAGTGTAGAAAAATCCATGAATGGTGAATATTAAAGTAATTACTAGAGTGGCTAAGACTGTGGCCCTATATCTTGATTATTTAGCCATTGAATAATGGTGTCAGTGGTATCAAAACTGAGTTAAAGGCGCACATACAATCAATGAATCTCTGAGGAAGGATTCCTAACTCGGGGAAGGAAGATACATGTCTTGTCCTTCAGATATTCTTATATGACTTTCTTTCATTCTTGATCATAGGCCAAATTGACTGAAGTCAAGAAGGACTGGAGGACCAAAGCTTTCCTAATTTCTCTCCCTAAACCAAGGGTCTTGGCAAGTTTAAACTTGTGGACTTCAACTCCCAGAATTCACGAGCTAACATGACTGGAGGAGGAATTCTGGGAGTTGAAATCCACAAGTCTTAAAGCTGTCAAGTTTGAAGACCCCCCTGCCCTAACCAAATGACGTGTATAGCCAATAGTGAGACTCTTGGTTCAAATGAATAAGATGCCCCGTCTTAAAATAGAAACAGATATTTCTGATTATGTTATTTTTTTTAAATACCATTCATATAAAAATCTGGATTGCAAAAACAATCTTGAAGAGACACTCGTGAACATTTTGCCTCATAGGATGATGAGCTGTTCCAAATGTGGTCATGCATTTCATAAAAACAATAAAAATGGTTCCTAAATATTACTTTCATCCTTATTTTTTAAAAAAGTGATTTGCTAGTTAAAACTGCAGTGTTGCAGCTGTACTTTGATACCCATATTTTGTGATCGTTGACTCCAATTTTTGTTTCATCTCCTTTGCCTTATGTAGGTGTAAACTTGCTGGTGGGAACTGAGAATGGGCTTATGCTGTTGGATCGGAGCGGACAAGGAAAAGTGTACAATCTGATCAATAGGAGACGATTCCAACAAATGGATGTGTTAGAAGGCCTCAACGTCCTAGTAACTATCTCAGGTATAATCGCAAGACCATATCATGCTTCCATTATATTCCTGGTATCTTTCAAACTTGTAATTCCATCTGTAGTTAAAGCCAAGGTGTATTTTGAAGGTTGCAATTAAAGAAGCCAGTAAGATTGGGACTGGATCATTCTGCGTTAGCAATGACTAGCATACATTTAGATTCTAATTTCCCTTTCATTCAAACAAGAACAGGAGACCAGTTTTACCACAACCATCTTGTGTATCCTTCAGTCTGTTCCATGCCATTCCAGATGAATTGGAAAATTAAACCATTGTCAAATGGAACAGTAAATGTACAGTGTCCCATAAGCTACAGAAATAAACAAATAGTAGATTTTTTTTTATTTAATTAAGAAGAAAACAGGCACGATGTGTTAAATTACTGCAACTGGCTCACATGAATACATGAACCACCTCACTTACTGTATGTTCAAAAATAGCATATGCTGACACACAGATCTGTGAAATCCTTGTATCAGTTCAGAGGGATCTGCTGAAATTGATTTGCTGATTTAAAAGATTCTGTTTGGTCAAATCACCTTCTAATGGAGCCCTTAACTCTTAAGGCATCACGGTAGTGCAGGGCTGCCAAATTCCCAGCTCGCAGCGGGACGTATCACCCGCTGGCCATGCCCATGCCCAGTTTAGCAAAAGGGCGAAAAAGTCCTGATACGTCACGTGACGCCACCGCAACAACATGAGTTTGACATCCCTGCTCTAGTGGATAGCTTGGCCTCAGTACTCACCCAGATCAGATTGTCTCTTCTCTTTGTGAAAGACTCTGCTCCCAATATGGAGCAGAACAATATAAATTGTTTCTTTGGTACTTTTATCAGGTTTTCACCCTACTGGGCTGCCAAGATGAGATGATAGAGTAAAGGATGTTAGGCTTTACGCTTTTCACTGAAAATTCTCCTTGCTCCCTTGCTTGCTTACTTTAAGTAGTCATAAAATTGATTATATATTCATAATCACAAAGCAATAGATAATTATCTGTAATTTCTGTTCACTAAAGCAGCAATAGGTAAATGGTACTATCAGGATACATGGCCATTGACCATGCAAGCTAAATTAGAAGAGTGAGGTTTTTTTTAATATAATTTACATCAAGAATTCTGATTACAATATAAAAAATAATATAAACTAAACATAAAGAGAAGAGGAAATACAGTTTTCGCTAATGTTGATATAGTCTTCACTAATTTCTGGCTCTCTTCTTCCAAGATCTTTAATATTTCTGATGCATTTTTTTTATTTTTGCAATTCTGTGTGTCCAGTTTTAACTGAAATCAAGAACAGGCTCCTATTTTTTTTCATTCTGTTTAGATTCTTTCGTACCTCTTGTATCTAGTTTCTAAAATTGTAAAGTAACATCTTTATTATGACTTACAATAGTTGGGATAATCAAAATTAATCCATTTCCTAGGAGAAATTATTTATTTTTCATAATTAATTCCAAAATCCTATAATGACAATCATTATTTCAAATTTATCTTCATTTTATAACTTTCTTAGATCAATATTACGTTTAGCTTTTTCTGTTTATTTCAAATTCTTTAAGTTCTTAAGCTTATAATTAATTTTCTATTTGTTCAGAGTTGAAGATAAACTGGCCAATGAAGGTTTTTCAAATGTGTCATTCCAAAGAACACTAATAGATTGAAGATGGTTAATTGGCAATTTCCAAAAGTAAAGAAAAAGTGAGGTTAGTGTCCCTTAAAAGGCTTGCAAGCAAGAGGACTATAATCCCTTTGGCCATCAGTGCTAACACTCATGGAAAACAATTGTCCTCCTGTGATTGTGTGTAAAGTAGCCATCTGGAATATATGTGAGTAATCTCTCATCCTCTGTTTAACTGGAGAGATTCCAAGGGACATATGAGCCCATCAGTTCCTTGGTCTTTGCCATGTTCATCAGCTCCACTTTCTTTTTTTTAAAAAAAAAAAACAAATTTTATTCAATTTTTCACATAAAAACAAAAAAATATTTTTAGTGAACAACATATTTCCAGGTCATCACTTTTACATACAAATATGACAGTAGTTATACATTCATATATGCATACTTAATTCTATTATTACCTTTTCCATTTCAAACTTTCTGAAAGGAGAGAAACAAGCAAATTAATCCTAGTCTCTTACATTAATCTCAATCAAAACATCTTTTCGTTCCATTTCAGTTATTTCAAATATAATCCTTTAATATTTATTTCAAAAATAAAAGTAACAACATACGTCTGCCTAATAAAAAAAAAGTTACCAATGTCTCTCCTTTTAATAGTCTATATTAGCTTATTAATTTAAGTAGTTCTTTAATATGTCATATTTTCTTTCCATCACACATTCTTTCTATAGATTCTAGGTTAATACAAGTTTTAACACAAAAGAAAAAGAAACAAGTATAGGTTTCCCCCCTTTTACTGCTTTGAGTGTGACCCCTCAGTGGTTAAAATATACCTTTATTCCCTCATCTTAATTCCCAATAAACCATTATTTTTAAGTAGTTACAATAATAATCATCACATCTTTTCATTTGGATTCCGCAACATATTTTTCCCCCTTAATTTTATTTCTAATTTCAAAAGAAGTAAAAGGGAAAAAATTGACTATTCAATTTCTGGTCACTGATATTAACCTCATTTTTAAACATCTTCACATCCATTTCAATTATTATAATTTCTTCAATAAATCTTAACTTTTCTTTTGAGAATAAAAATAAAGATATATATTCATCTAATAAGAGTTATCAGTATCTATCCCTCCTTTAATAATCTATAGTACCCTATTTTTTTAAATATTTTTTTAATTGCAAATATATTCTTGTTACCCCTTGTCACCCTGCAGAATCCCCTTTTTAATTCATCAACCATTATATCTGAAAAAATGATTTCTTTTCATCATTTTACTATTTCTATAGTTCTTTATTTCATGGACTTGTTTCTTACTGCCTCTCCTCCCCGTCTTTTTCGCATATATTTTCTCATTCCGGTTTATATCCTCTCTTGATATCTTCCTTTCCCCTTTTCTGCTGGATCTTTCTACCTCTGCTAATTTCACAGGTATTCCCCTTTTTGATGATCTTCTTAAATCTCAACTTTTTAGCCTTCCTTCTTTCCCCTCGTCTTTATAGTGTTCTTTGTGTTAATTGTCTATTTAAGATGGCTTCTCCTTGAATCGACTCCTCCTCCTCTAAAGTTCTTTCTTCTTGTTCTTCAATCGCCATTTCCATTTCTTCTAACACAGAGCAAAGTGATTCACCTCTTTCCTGTTTCTCTCATATTTTTAAGTTCCATTTTTAATTCGCGGAGAGATATCATCATTACACACTCTTATATTTTATAATCGTTGAAGTCCACAAAAAACACTTTCCTTCTTTCTTCCAGTTTTCTAAAGTTCTCAGTTGTTCCAGCCCAGTGTCTATACCAAAAATGTCAATCAATCCCACAATCAGTCTTTCCTTGCTTCTTTCTTTATTCTGGTTCAGCTTTCACTTTCTAAGATTCTTACTTTGTTTCAATATTTCTTTAACATTAATAAATAATGTTAATATCATTAATATTAATAACATTAATAATAACACATGTTCCTACAGAAACAGGATGTTTTCCCTTTTGTTTGAGTTCAAGTTTTTGTCAAAAGATGGCACTCTCCATTATACAAAGTCCTCATCTTTTTCCCCTATTTTTTTATTTAGGGTTTTTCAAACCTCAATATTCCAGCACAATCCAGTCTCCAATTTGTAAATTTTATTATTACTATTTTTGACACTCTTAAGTCCAGCTTTATTTTATGCCTCTTTATTGCCGAAATATTTTAGTCCAATTTAATTGAGTCTTTAGTTCCAATTTCTTCCTTTCCCAGTTCGAAGCCCTGCTTAGCTGTCAAAATTATTTTCTTATTTTTTTTTCCTGTCCCTTTGTATTTCCGCTGGTCACTTTTCTTTTCTTAAAAGTTCAATGTTACCTTAATCCTGGGGTACTTTTTGTTTAGTTGTTTTGCCCAATTGTCCTGGTTCAGATGTTATCCACCTCTTTCTTCCCTCCTGCACAAATCTTAATCCAGCTGCGTCCTCTTCTTCGGGGTGGCCATTTTAGACCACCGCTTCAGTCATCTTCAGAGGGAAAAAGACCAAGCCCAGAAGGTGAGATGCTCCCCTCAACCTGGCTTGTGGCTTCCCCTTACTCCACAACCCCTCCAAGGCACTTCAGCCCCTAATCGCAATGATCGGGGCTCTCCGACAAAAGAGCACAGACTATAGCCATGGACAGTCGCAATCTACAGTCCGTCAGCAAGGAGGGCTCAACCCAGAAGCTCATTCATCAGCTCCACTTTCACAGATATCTTCAGTTTTCCATATTTCTCCTGGAGGACCTCACCATACCTTCCCCCAGAAATCCCTGGATTCAGAAGCATGTTGATGTGTTTAATAACTGGAGGGCATCACTTTGACTGTGTCTGTAGTAGAAAAGCCAGCAGTGGCCATTTTTAATATATGGTGATAAAATATTTTAGTATTCAGGAAAACTAGCACAAGCATATTGTAATGTTCCAAAAGGATTTGTCCACTTGGGTGAGATAGAGGGTAGAAAAGAGAATTCTTAATTGGCCAAGTGTGATTGGATACGCAAGGAATTTGTCTCAGGTGCGTAAGCTCTCAGTGTCCATAAAAGATTTAAGTGATGAATCATGATCATAGTCATCATAAATACATTCATCATGAATCATAAGATATAACACAGTGATAGTCATAGGATACTAAATAAGCAATCAAAATCATACTAGGAAACTAAATAAAACAATATAAATTATAAGATACAAGCAGGTTGGTAGCAATTGTTTTTTCTGCAGTTCTAATTATCAGTTGATGTCTGTGTCTGTCTTGTTTGGTTGCAGAGCCAACCAGGACAGTTATAGTGGTGCAGATGACAGACTCAAAAAATTACAGAATTGTAATTGTAAATAAATACAGAATGAAATAGGAAGCACCCCTGTTGCTGCATATGTGTATTGTAGATTTTAAAAAATACAGCTTATATCCCCCAAATTAACTTGCTTGAATATAATAATGAAACAGGAAAAAGCAAAAGAATGAAACATATTGTCTATAGTTGGTGAAATTACCTACCTGCCTATCTATCTGTCTGTCTGTTATTAAAAAAATGAGCTATGTGTCTCAACAGGAAAGAAGAATAAGCTTCGAGTTTACTACCTTTCATGGTTAAGAAATAGAATATTGCACAATGATCCAGAGGTAGAAAAGAAACAAGGCTGGATCACTGTAGGTGATTTGGAAGGGTGCATCCATTATAAAGTTGGTAAGTATAAATCAATTACACAAGTACTGATGGAAGCTCTTTTGGGTGCAGAGCACATGAACTCGTAAAATCAGTATTCCTACTACATAAGTCCAATGTAGCAAACTATGTTCTTGGGGCATTGGTAACAATCCCTAAATCTTCCATAGAAGCCTTGATACGTCTAATCCAGCAATTGCAGAAAGAGTTTTCTGAAACAAGATGGATGGTGATGTACAACACATCATAAATTATCCTCTACCTGATTCACAGGACCTATTATTATGGGGGTTGAATGTGTACATATGGGACTTGTTATGAATTGGTTGGTTTTCCAGTGTCGTTCTCAATTCATCTATGTGAAATTGGACCATGAATGAAAGAGGCAAGCATTGTCTTAATTTCCCAATTTCACAAAAACATAAATCAATAAATGAATTTCTTAGTTCTTGTCAAGTAGTTGAAAGCATTGCAGTGACTAGATCCACATCAGGGGTTTTTTTGGGAGAAGGGGAACTGGTTGATTTCAATAGACTTACTTTGTTTTGGCAAAATTTGCTGAAGTTACTATTTTAAATTAATTACTTTCATTATCATAAACAATATTTTCTGCTCACCATGTTCTAACCTTAAATCTTATATTACTTACTGAAGGAATGTAGACAATCCTCTACTTACAAACAGGTTATGTTCCAAGAAGCTGATTGTAGGTCCATTTTGTTTGTAAGTCCAACTAAATATAAAAACATGCACAATATAGTTCATATCTTAGACAATTGTCAGGTAGGCCTTAATACCTGGTGGCAATGGATGACCAAATGGGGTAGCATTCAAAATGGCATACATTCAGCCTCCCAATGTGTGAGATATGTATGCAGCACACCATAAATTAACCCCTTCCTATATTTTCCTACTATCTGAGACCTTCTAGATTGGGGTTATCAACAGGTTTGTTGGTATTGGTGAAAGTAACTCAAAAGTTTATAAGAAGTCTGTATTAAAGATAGTGTCATGTGTGAAATTACTTTTCTCAACTTAAATCCAGTTTTCTTCCAGATACTGCATGCCTTTCTTCAAATGCCTGAATTTGTATTAATTGGAGTTCTCTAATTACTATAAAGGCTCAAAACATGTTGCCACCTTTAATTTGCTTAAGATAGGGTGACAAATAGACAGGTAAATTAAAATGGTTGCCTTCATGTGTAAAGGATATCCAGGCTTATGAAGAAGCCTGATTCTGATTTTCTATGCTCTTTTTTTAATGAATTATTTTTGTACTTTAGTTTATGTAAATAGGATATTTTTAAATTTTATTTTTATTTCAATTTTAGTGAAATATGAGAGAATCAAGTTCTTGGTGATTGCCTTAAAGAATGCTGTCGAGATATATGCTTGGGCTCCTAAACCTTATCACAAGTTTATGGCATTTAAGGTATGTTTTGTGTCACCCCAAAAATACTCATATGTTTATTAATGGGGTTTTTTTTTCCAGATGAAAATGTCTGTTATTCAATACTGGTATTTAGCTACCTATAGCAAATAATCACCTTTGGCCAAAAAAAAAAAAAATTAATACAACATCATTAGAGCCGCTTTTCTTACTCACTAAAGTTCTTAGCAAGCAAATCTGATTATGCCACTATTAAATTGCTAGCTGTGCTCTAACCGGATGCCATGCTTGATGGGGCTGCATATGTATCTGAATGTCTGTAAGATTCAGCTCTGCAGTAATGTCCTGGATTTTGCAAAGATCGCAGTCCATGTAGTTAGCCATTGGATTTAAGATTTAAGCGATAGCTCGTTCCATCTTAGGATAAGACGTAGAATAGTGGCCCAAGCTACTCTAATACATTCTGTACATCCCAAAGAGGCCTAATGAGTACTTGGAGCAATTTGATAAAATTGAACCATTTTTTTTCTTAGATTATTTCCCCTTTTTGACTTTTTGTAACAATTTTGTTGTTCGCTAAGGAATTTAAAAGCAAATATTTATTTATTATTTATTTATTTGATTTGTCAATCACTTACAAGGTGATAGGTGTAAGAGTAAACATGAGTACGAACAGAGGAAATAGGTATGGATAAATGGGGACAATAGAACAGGGAGAGTAGACACGATGGTGCACTTATGTACACCCCTTACAGACCTCTTAGGAATGGAGTGAGTTCAATAGTGAATAGTTTAAGGTTAAAGGATGGGGTTTGAGGATGTAACAACAGAGTCGGGTAGTGCATTCCAGGCATTGACCACTCTGTTTCTGAAGTCAGACTTTCTGCAATCAAGTTTGGAACGGTTTACATTGAGTTTGTATCTGTTGTGTGCTCTTGTATTGTTGCGGTTGAAGCTGAAGTAGTCATTGACTGGTAGGACATTGTAGCAGATAATTTTGTGTACTATGCTTAAGTCCAACCATAGGCAATGTAGTTCTTGATCGTCTAAGCCCAAAATTTCAAGGCTGGTGGTGTAGGGTATTCTGTTGCAAGCAGAGGAGTGTAGTACTCTTCTCATGAAATAATTCTGGACTCGCTCACTTGTGTTAATATCTGATATACAGTGTGGATTCCATGCAGATGAGCTGTATTTGAGTATTGGTCTAGCAAAGGTTTTGTATGCCCTAGTTAGCAATTCTATATTTTTGGAGGGGAAGCTTTGTAAGATTAGGCTTACAACTCTTAATGCCTTTTTGCAATGTTGTTACATTGAGCTCTGGCACTTAGGTATTTTGATATAAGTACTCCAAGGTCCTTGACATAGTGAGGGTCATCAATGAGGTCATGTCTATCTAGCTTGTATTTGGTGGACTGATTTTTTTACCAGTGTGTAGGACAGATAAATAAATAGTGAAAGTGCACAGCCTCATTAGTCCAAGATCTGAATGTGCGGGGTTTGAAATGCTCGTTTCAAAAAAGAAGTAACAATGCAACTCTCAAGATCTTCTGCACCTTGAGTTAAATCAGAACCCAAAGGGGATTCCTATTTAGCTGTAGATACCCCTTTTATCCTAAAATCCTCTTTCTGTTCAGTTTTTAAATGTAAAAAAAGCTATAGAATTGTTGCAACAGGGATGGGGGCAGAATTCAAGTTTCTTCTCCAGTCTGTGTATCAGAACGTAATAAATAAATCACCCTGGTAGCCCTTGGAAAGTACAGTTTTCTTAAAGGGATTAAGAAATTCTTGTTCATGCATTGCATGGAATGGTCTCACTCTCAAAAAAATCCTTCAAAATAAAGAAGCAAAACTCCCATGGAAATTTCCTATGGAATTTTAGACCTCCTTACAATATATCAATATATTTTAAAAAGCTTAATTTTGTCTAAATCTGCAGAGATTATAAACTTGTAGACATAGAAGAGCACATTTTTAAAAGGAGAATATCAAACTTTCGCTTTGTTGCCACTGAATCCTAATTATTAAGATATTTATTTATTTTGCTTCTCACCAAAGAATCAACATATTAAAAATGTTAATTTTGTCTAAATCTGCAGAGACTGTAAACCAGTAGACATAGAAGAGCACATTTTTAAAAGGAGAATGTCAAGACTGTTGCTTTGTTGCCACTGAATTCTAATTATTAGGATATTTATTTACTTATTTTGCTGCTCACCCCAAAAAAATTCACTGAGAGGATTTTAAAAGTCTTTTGCAGATCTTCAGCACAAACCACTGCTTGTTGACCTCACAGTAGAAGAAGGACAAAGGTTGAAAGTCATTTTTGGGTCACATACTGGTTTTCATGTTATTGATGTAGATTCAGGCAATTCTTACGACATCTACATACCATGTCATGTAAGTCTGAGGCTGCTCTATGGTTACTTTTGTGAATGGGATGGGCAGGAAACCATCATAGTCTGGTCCTGTTTAGCCATAATTATTACTGATTGGATCTGTATCGTCTGTAAAGTCTTTGTTTCAAATTCTGTCATCAAAAGAAATAATTCAGCTATAGAAACCTCTGGAGGGTCTTTAAGATAGCTATAGCTTTGGAATGTCCTGCTGCAGAAAACTCTTTGTACTGTTTCCATTTATAGCTACATAATTTCTAACATTGAATGCTGCTGTTCAGTGCTGCTTCCATTTTTAACTGAACTGGATATTTAATTTTGTTTTATTAGTTAAAGAATATTTTTTTTGCCCAGAAACAGCTATGAACATGTTTTTGCAAACTAGCAGAATAGCATATCAAATATAAAATGCAATTAAGTGGAACCACTTAAACCAGAATTTCTCTGCTAATATTAATGGATTTAAACATGAATATATCCAAATATGTGTCTCAGATATTAAACAAACTTAATTTGAGCCTGAGCTTTAAGAAGCTTCCCGTTATTCTCAGAGCTCTTATACTTTGTCAGCCAAGTTTTGATAAACCTTCTGTCTTATGGGTAGACTATAGCATAACTCTGGCAAGCTTGTCAGAAGACATAGCCAATGTGCAGTCAGAAATCCTGCAAGCACATATATAATATCACTGGACTGATGATTGAGCTTCTTATTTTCCAAAGGAAAGTGACCTATACCAAAGTAAGTTGGCTTTTCTTATCCTGAAAATGTGACTTAATGTTGATTTGGGGGATCTTCTGTTCTATACACAGATTCAGGGCAATATTACACCTCATGCCATTGTCATCTTACCCAAGACAGATGGAATGGAAATGCTTGTGTGCTATGAGGACGAAGGGGTATATGTTAATACCTATGGACGCATAACAAAAGATGTGGTGCTTCAGTGGGGAGAAATGCCCACTTCAGTGGGTATGTCAGTTCTTCCTCCTCCTTCTCCTCCTCCTCCTTCTTCTCTTTAAAGGCAAAGAAAGCAGTGACATAGATTGATATATTTAGAGTGAGGTAAGCAAGAATTACGCTGTCAAACTGTGGTGTTGGAGAAGACTCTTGAGAGTCCCTTGGACTGCAAGGAGGTCAAATCAGTCAATCAATCCTGACTGTCCTTTATGACTGTCCTTTAGAAGGACAGGTATTGAAGCTAAAACTCAAATGCTTTGGCCACCAAATGAGAAAAGAGGACTCCTAGAAAAAGACCTGATGTTGGGAAAGACAGAAGGCAAAAGGAGAAAGACATGGCAGAGGACGAGATGGTTAAATAGGGTTTTCAATGGAGCAGGCATGAGCTTGAGCAGTGGAGGACAGGCGGCCTGACGTACTTAGGTCTATGGGGTAGTGAAGAATCGGACATACTTTAGCAACTGAACAATAGCAAAGTTAGAATTAGCTATTTTCCTATATTTTAATGATGGAACCAGGTTGATGTCTTGAACTTAGACCCTCTGACATTTCCATTGTGAATAATAATACCTGCTGGGGAAGCCATTTTGTTTTTTAATCAGAATATATTACAGAATGTTTATGAGTTGTCTGTTTGTTTCTTTTATGACAAGCCTATATTCACTCCAATCAAATAATGGGGTGGGGTGAGAAAGCTATTGAGATACGATCAGTGGAGACAGGCCATTTGGATGGAGTATTTATGCACAAGCGCGCCCAGCGGTTAAAATTTCTATGTGAAAGAAATGATAAGGTAAGTCTATTTTCAGGACTCTTAACTGCTTGGAGTCATTGTTCTCAAATCAGAGTGGATAACCTCCACCCCCCAAGTGTTCTAATTCATTAGTTCTACCTGATTATGGGAATTTTACTTTATTTTTTAAAGTAAAGTATTTTTTTACTTTATTTTATTACTTTATGTAATTTTTACATATGTTCTGTACTAACATCTGGAGGAGCCAGAATGTTAGTCCACATCCTTCTCCCCAATACTGAACACTTGTTTGTTCTGAACTTCACAATTTCCAGATGTGAAGATTTTACATTTAGAATTCTCAACAAAAAGCCATGCTTGCCGGGGAATTCTATGTTCTGAAGATCTTACATCCCTTAAATGTTCTTTAAAATAGGCTGATTTATCTGCTTTGTTCTTTGAGAGATACGCTGTAAAAATAAACAAGTATCACTTGCTTCCAGGTGTGAGTCAATTCAGAGTCTAAAATTCTGTTATCTATATTTCAGTGTTGGATGGTTGCTAAACAGACACACATGAAAAGCTGGTTTTGCTTAAAAAAATAGGAGCAAAGCTTTTTTTTCTTTTTAATAAAAAGAAATATATGAAACATTTGAGTACCACTCCACACAAAGAAATATTTCTTCCAGATATTGCAAAAGGCTCTGAAAACATGTTCTCACTTTATAAGAGGTCACATTTTTCACGCAATGTGGACTTACAAATAATTTTCAAATTTGAAAAGTAAAACATCAAGAGTTTAGTCCACAACATAAATGCATTTAAATCCTACTGATAGCCCTCACACCCAAAATAAGCTTGTGTAATCTCAGTCATTGAAAGAATCCAAATATTTGGACTTCCAATATTTTATCAGATTCTCTCTTCAAAAAAGTATTAACAAGAGGCAGAGAAGTTTCTTTTTGAAAAATAAACATCCCAAAACCCAGCCCTTCTAAGGAAGGTGAAAATTCTTGCAATGATCTTCTTCAATCCCAAACCCAATTTACAAAATATCACTATTCAATAAAGTAATTAATATAACTATAGATTTTGCACTGATTTCCCTGATATCCATGGAGACTTTCAATCATCCAGGCCATGATTGACCCAAAGGTGGTTTTCCAAAAAGCAACTAGACTCTCTTGAGTTTTTTTCCTTGAAAACATTTTGCTTCTCATCCAGGACTGAATGTTGGGGAAGTGAAGGATTTATATTCTTTGCAGTCATCTGGTAGTTAGCACCGATATAATCAGCTTGGTGCCTTCTATCACATATTGTATGGGAATTCTGGGAGTGTGGTCCAAAGACAGGAAGAATAGCTTTAAAAACTTATTCTGAGTTTTTTAAGATAAAAAGAGCAGACTGGATTGTTTAAACAAATAATCAAATGGAGAAACTTGACACATACATTTAATTAAGTCTCTGAGTCCTTCTGATTAAATACAGTATATGGAAGGAGGAAGAAATTGTGGGTTTTTTTTTTTCACTTATATTTGATCAGAATGCTTTCTTTCCAAACAGGTATTTTTTGCATCGGTAAGATCAGGGGGAAGTAGCCAAGTATTTTTCATGACCCTGAACAGAAATTCCATGATGAACTGGTAACGAAAGAATACTTGGTGCTTATTTTGATGCTAAGATATAATAAATTTTGAAGGACATCTGAATTTGCAGAGTTACATTGTCAAAGCAAGCAAAGAAGAAGATATTGTGGATCCTGTAGCTTTCTTCGGGACCACCGTCTGCTCATGCAGCCACATTCTGAGAACATGAACACAGTTTTCCCATAATGATTTCAGAATGCAGGCTTCTTCAAGATCCCAAGAATGCAACACTGTTTGAGCAGGGAAGGACCAACGCTGAAGAGGTTTAGCTGAATAAATCTCTCCAAGGTGTTCAAACTAAGCTGTGATAATAGAATCGGCTCTAGGGTTTTTAAAAATAATAATTATTATTTTTCCTTGATCCTGAGTTTGTATGAATAGAGACTGGTCTTAAAGTTAAAACAGAATATCTGTTTTAATAATGTCTGCCTGTTAGCACTGATTATATAGTATGATGTAAGGCAGATTCCCCTGACCTGGTGTCTTTTAGGTGTGGTGAACTAGAACTCCCATGATCATGGCTAGTGAGCCAAATGGGGTATGTTGGTTTGGAATGATGGGAGTTGTAATCAAACACATCTGTGGAAGTTAGGCTGAGAACTACTATTATAAAGTTATCACTTAAAACTGATGCAAGAGAGCACAATAAATGTATCATTTTTAATCTTTGTGTGAGAGGCCCTAACCATAGAGTGGCCATATTTTGTAAACTCTTTTTTTCTTTTATGGACATTTGTGTGGGGATTATTTTGTTGTGGTTGTTTTTATTTTGTTTTTTTGCAAACAGGTCAAGATATTTCAGATAAGAGTGTAAATGAGATTTTGTCCCATTCCTTTGGGAAATTTAAGTGGCTAGACTCCTAGCTTTGGAGAATATAATACGAGCATGATAGAGTTAACTTTTTGTCAATCTTTCAGTTCATACTACTTCATCCCCAGCCTGGCCATCTCCAGATGGGATGAGATGCCACCTCCCCAGATTCTCAGCCAGCAAGGTCATAAGCCAAATATGTCTGGCTGATCAATGCTCTTCTTTATAGATCTTTGCATAATGGTGCTCATTGATTAAAAAAAAACAAAAAACAGCAGTGCCATTCTTGTTAGTCATTCCCACTCGTTGCCTTTCTCCAAGCTGTAACAAAATGGTATCTCTAAATGGGAAGCTAATTGAAATGTTGTAAGATTCCAAAGATTGGCTAAAGAATGCCCCTCGTAGCTTGATACAGAAGGCATCTTAACTCAGATGTGTTTGAATCCAAATCATACCTATTCTGTACAGTTGTACTTTACTTCGGGGGATAGGGGGCATGATCCTTGTAGATACTGGTACGTTTTATTTCTTCCACTAAAAATTACAAAGAGACGACATCATTCCGATATTCCCAAGTTGGAAGTCCCAAATACAGATCAGTATTTTTTAATCTAATGGTGTTCTATTCTCAATATGGAAAATCTTAATAAAATATTCATCTCTCAGTACAAAGAAGTGCAGGAGAAGGAGAGCAGATTAAAGGATGGTTTCATTGGTCAGTTACGTGACATTTAGATTTCATCTTTCTGCCCTTCCCCCATGTACCCATCTGTATAATGACCAACAAATGTGCAGAAGTATGTATGTTTTTAGTTTGAATTTATCTCTGTTTTTATATGCTTTGTTCAAATTATTTGTATTTTTAAATTCATTATTTCCACTGCCTCCAAGCCTGGATTCTCCCCCTGATCTCTGGATATAACATAATTGGATCTGTTTTGCTATTTTTAACCTACCTCATTTTATTTTTTATTTCTGTTTTTCTTTTCCTTATTAGCTCCCATAGATACTCAGAGAGTTTTAACTGGCCAGTCCAAGAAATAGCTGAGTATTCTGCAGAGGCCAGGTTTTTGAGAAGTGGAAAATTAACATCAAACTCTCCATTTCCATTTCCCTCCCGCCCCTTTCAACCATTTCATAACTTCAGAATTTTGATCGTATATGCCAGTCGATGCTACTGTAGTCACAATGCATTGGTCCATGAGAGCAGTTGGCAAAGTCAACTGTCAAGAGAGGCTACCCAAAATTACTGGAAGCCAGGAGCTCAGAACATATTGCTATCATTGTGTATACATGAAGTTATGAGTTACAAGCTCAGTTAGTCTATGTTACTCTTGAAACTCATCAGAAGTCACTGACTTCTTGTAAATAGGCTTTCTGGATAGACATATGCAGCTGGATGGGAGAAATAATTGATATCCTTCTTAATGATACATTCCATCAGAAATAGACTCGTGTTTGTCATCCCCATTCAACTCTATCTCACTACCTGGCCTAGAGAGATGATGGTGATAGCAGTGCTGGTGATATGTACAACCAGATGAACCTTTCAGGTTAAGCATGCTTTGTCATCAGTATTCAACATAATTGGTGCTTCCAAACTTTCTGAAAAAGTCTTGCTGGGCACCTTTAACACTTCATACTGTTTGGTGGCTTTTCTATAATAAAACATGTTGGGAGGAGTTGATGATCTTCTATGACAGGAGATTTATGTCAAAGGATCTTGTTTCGCTCCCCTTTTAAAAAGGGACTAATATACAGAGTCAGACTCCCAACGTGACACATGATCTCCGAGATGAACATTCAAACCCACTCTGCATTTATTCTGAGCTTCAAAATTGCACTCAGTCCATTTTTGGCTGAGCTCACAAAAGAGTTTAATTAGGATTCTTTTATTATGTTATTTAGTTAGGGTTTTGCAAGCCTGACGTTAATCCAACTTCTACAAATCAAATGATTAATTTATAGTCAATCATTACAACCAGAAAATTCCGTAACCTGATCTAAAAAAGAGAGACAGCTTGGGCTAGAAACCAGGAGACCATGAGTTCTAGTCCTGCCTTTGTACAAAGCAACCTCGGTCACCTTAGGCCAGTCACATGGTTGCAGCCCTTGTAAGGAGGCAATGGCAAACCACTTGTAAAATCTTGCCACGAAAACTGCAGGGACTTACTGAGGCGGTCACCAGGAGACTGGCTCAAAATTAGATTTCTTGACATTACTTGCTAATGTCTTCTATAGTCTTGGACTTTCCTGGCTTCCATCTACATACAAAATCTGTCCTGATTTTTGTGGTCAGCCAAGGTCAGCCAATGAAATATGCAAGTAATTTTAACAATAGATGTTTATCTTTGCTTGAGATACCCAACCTCAAATGTTCTCCACTACTTGGCCTCTTTGCTTTTGCCTCAAAAAAAAATGATTTAATGGAATCATATATACTTCAAAAAAAATGAAGTTCTCCACTTGAAGGAGAATACGGAAAATAATAAAATAAGATGCTGGAGAGAGACCTATCAGAACTTGTCTCAAAGATAGAAAATAAATACAATCAAGCAAATATGTGACAGTATGTCTGAATCTATGGACCATTTTCTTCCAATGGAAGATACAAGCAAGGCATCTCTGTTAACATAAAGATTTGCCCACCCTTTGCCTTCCATTGTCATCAACCTAATTTTTTAATATAGAGCTCAAAATCGGTGCTGAAAAAGGTAGGACTCACCACATACCAATCACCAGCACTTTTTTAACTTCAGTGCTTTTTGTGTTGGTACCCAATGGAACTCTACTGAAAACATAAGATAGAGGTTTCCATCTGTTTGCTCAGCATCGTGCCAATTAATGAATGGCATTCCACACAAGGTATTTGTGATACTCCAGAACCATCTCTGGACCTATCCAATTTCATGACCTCAGGTATCTTAAGAACCAAGTTGATGTTTTGCTGGTTCAGCTGCAATATTTCCACATTGCATCAAAAACTGTTCTTTTCATTGGTGTTCCAGTATTGGGGATAACCTTGGATTAATTTTATGTCCCACCTTCTTCCTTTCCTAGCCCCCAAATGTTCAGGCGGAATACTATTCTCTGTGTTTTAAGGTTAATGATGTGAGCATGATTATAAGTCAGCTTCAAAACTCTTTTGGTGGGGGGGGTATGGGACTAGAGAGCTAAAACAACAGGTAAGCAGCAATGCTATTAGTACTGTAATAATGAACAATTGTTAGAATAAAGAGTCACCAACATTTAGGAACATTGTCACTTAAGCAAAAGAAGTTATTGAAAACTTTAGCAGCATTTTGCATCTGACTAGGCAAGTACAATAAATCACCCCTGCACCAACCTGGTGTCCTCCAATTGTCATTCCGAAAATTGCTGGTTTCAATTCAATGATGTATGAGAATTCTGGGACCAACCCATTTGGAGGGTGCCTGATTGAGGAAGACTTAATCCGTGTTTACCATTGTCATTCTTAGTAGCTGAAATAGAATGTTTCACAAAGTGATCTGAGCTACGTGGTGTTCATTGCCAAATTGAGCAATCCAAGCTAGACAGCTTGAGGTCTGACGTCCAGTTTTGCAAAATTTACCCACACATTCATATAACCTTATCAGAATACTCTTAAAGGCATAACTATCTCTTCCCCACCCCCCATGTTATTATACCATTATTCTTCCAAAGTATTCCAAACATAGACCAAAATCACTTGGCTGGATCATTTTCAAATGACAAGATTCTCAGTTGGAGTCCCCTATTCACACATCCCATCCCCTAGTGCTCCTTGTGCTTCTTCCTTGCTGCTAAAATTAGAAGGTCCTCCAAAGAAAACAACTCTATATTCCATACATCAAATTGAGCAATAACATTTCCAACTCAGTTAAATCTGCAAGTGTAACTTCTGGGGACTGGTTTGAGTAAGAGCAAGTTTCATAACAACTGCCACCAGCTCTTTTATGTCTTTGCTGTGGTTACCTTTTAAACCAGAAGCTTCTTATTAAATTATGTTGAAAACATGAGTGAGTTGTTTGTGTTGTGTTTTTTTTTTCATTCAGAAAACAAAAAAGCTTCAAGCATTGGGTTTAAATAATGAAAGTCCAAAGGAGGAGGCCTAAATTATTGTACTATTTATTTATTTAGCGTATGCAGAAAGTTAGCATCCACCCCTCCCCTAGAAGAATGAAATAGTTTAGGAAATATTTAAAAAGGCAGAATAATATATTTTCCAAAAGGAGGAATGGAGAGACATGTTCTTGGAGACAGAAAGCAGCCGCCACCTTTCTTAATATCCCCTCAGCAGATGTCAACACTTAAGAGAGCTGTAGCTCTATTCATAGGCAAAACAAATACTGCAGGTACAAATCCATTCAAGACAGGATATTTTAAACTTCCATGCAGTAAGGTCTGAACAAAGGTAGGATTATCCTTCAGCCAGCAACAATATGAATTGCCCAACATCCCTTCATTGCATCACAGAAACTTCAATCAAACCTAGCTGAAACACTGAGAATTTGTACTTTGCCTATATAACCTGCTATAACCCCTTCAAAACCCTTGCAATGGAAGGGTGGAAGTCAATGGAATACATGTTCTTGCACAGGAACAGGAAGCTCAAGTGCAAAGCCTAAGAGAAGCTATAAAACAACACTCAACTTCAAAGCTGCACCTGAACCTGTGTGGTTCTGTTCATCATTAAACCATCTTTCCAATCAGCCTCCATGATTCCAGTATCTTTCTCCCAGCTTGGAACTGAACCAGATGAATATTTCTTTCCACAAGTGTGACACATCATACTAGCAATAGAAATTAACATTTCTACTAAATGAGTAGAACTCAATAAAATATAAATGTTAAAAAGATCTTATGTTCACATATCAATGCCTGGGCCATCTAACCATTGAAGCACAGCACTGTTTATTTTTTTTAAAAAACAGATACTGGACTGTAAGCCCTCAGCTTACAGCTAGTCATGATGTGATCTACAGTTTAACATGGGACCCTGCAGTCATACCGAGGGGAAGATACTATGCCCCATTTATAAAGAGAATCCTGGCAGACACCATGTGAGGTGTGAATCCGGTTCAGGATTGTTCATTGCTGATGTGATAATTCAAGGCCTGATACCTTTTTTGTGGGGTCATTTATATGTCTTCCTATAACTGAGTGTTCAGTGACCCATATGGATTATCATATTGGATACATGATATAAAAACCCAGTTCTCTGGAGAAGGCTTTAATGCTGGGAAAGGTGGAAGGAAGGAAAAGGAGACAGCAAACTCAGGAGCAATAACAACAACACTTAGACTTATGCTTTACAGCCTAAGCAGTTTATAGAGTCAGCATATTGTCCCCAACAACTTGGGTCTTCATTTTACCCACCTCAGAAGGAAGGCTGAGTCAACACTGAGCCTGGTGAGATCTGAATTGCAGACAGCAGTCAGCAGAAGTAGCCTGCAGTACTGCACTCCAACCACTGCCACCATGGCTCGTAAGTGCAAGAGGGATGCACTCAGTTACAACAGCAATGGATGCACTGTTAGAAGGCCTGAAGAACCAAGTTGTGAACAGATGCTGCTGGAGAATATCTGTCTTCTTTGGTTACTAAAAACTAACACTTGACTTGCTGCCCATAATCAGTTTTTAAAGAAGAGAATGAGAAGTTTGGAATCAGCAATCATTAAAAAGCACCGGAAAAAGGCTTGGGATAAAACAAGAGCTAAAATATGTTTTCAGCTCCTAATTCAGCCTTCTGCAATTTAGTAGACTTCAGATTGCTGAACCAGAACTCTCATCATCTTCAGTTCCACTGAATATTCAATCTTTTTTTAATTTAAAAAAAAAACCCTTATTGAAAATTAACATATTAAAATATACAGGTGAAACTTGAAAAATTAGAATATCATGCAAAAGTTCATTTATTTCAGTAATGCAACTTAAAAAGTGAAACTAATACATGAGATAGACTCTTTACATGCAAAGCAAGATAGTTCAAGCCGTGATTTGTAATAATTGTGATGATTGTGGCTTACAGTTCATGAAAACCCCAAATACACAATCTCAGGAAAATTAGAATATTACATGCAATCAATAAAACAAGGATTGTACATAGAACAATATTGGACCTCTGAAAAGTATAAGCATGCATATGTACTCAGTACTTGGTTTGGGCCCCTTTTGCAGCAATGACTGCCTCAATGCACTCAATGGCATGGAAGCTATCAGCCTGTGGCACTGCTGGGGTGTTATGGAAGACCAGGATGCTTCAATAGCAGCCTTCAGCTCTTTTGCATTGTTCAGTCTCATGTCTCTCATCTTTCTCTTGGCAATGCCTCATAGATTCTCCATGGGGTTCAGGTCAGATGAGTTTGCTGGCCAATCAAGCACAGTAATCCCACTGTCATTGAACCAGGTTTTGGTGCTTTTGGCAGTGTGGGCAGATGTCAAGTCCTGTTGGAAAATGAAGTCAGCATCCCATAAAGCTCATCTGTGGAAGGAAGCATGAAGTGCTCCAAAATCTCCTGGTAGATGGCTGCATTGACCCTGGACTTAATGAAGCCCAGTGGACCAACACCAGCAGATGACATGGCTCCCCAAATCAACACAGACTGTGGAAACTTCACACTGGACTTCAAGCATCTTGTAGTGTGTGCCTCTCCATTCTTCCTCCAGACTCTGGGTCCTTTGTTTCCAAATGAGATGCAAAAGTTGCTCTCATCAGAAAAGAGGACTTTGGACCACTGAGCAACAGACCAGTTCTTTTTTTGTTTAGCCCAGGTAAGACACTTCTGATGTTTGTTGTTCAGGAGCGGCTTGATAAGAGGAATACGACATTTGAAGCCCATGTCCAGGATCCGTCTGTGTGTGGTGGCTCTTGATGCACTGACTCCAGCCTCAGTCCACTCCTTGTGAAAGTCCCCAACACTTTTGAATGGCTTTTTCCTGACAATCCTCCAGGCTGCGGTCATCCCTGCTGCTTGTGCACCTTTTTCTTCCACACTTTTCCCTTTCACATAACTTTCTATTAAAGTGCTTTGACACAGCACTTTGGGAACATCCAACTTGTTTTGCAATTACCTTTTGAGGCTTTACCTCCTTATGGAGGGTGTCAATGATGGTTTTCTGCACAACTGTCAGGTCAGTGGTCTTTCCCATGATTGTGATTCCTACTAAACCAGACTGAGAGACCATTTAAAGGCTCAGGAACTCTTTGCAGGTGTTATAGCTTAATTAGCTGATTAGAGTGGGTCACTTTGAGCCTAAAATATTGAACCTTTTCACAATATTCTAATTTTCTGAGATTGTGGATTTGGGGTTTTCATGAGCTGTAACCCATAATCATCTCAATTATGACAAATCACAGTTTGAACTATCTTGCTTTGCATGTAATGAGTCTATCTCATATATATTAGTTTCACCTTTTAAGTTGCATTACTGAAATAAATGAATTTTTGCACGATATTCTAATTTTTTGAGTTTCACCTGTATACAAATTAGAATTAGAATTCTTTATTGGCCAAGTGCGATTGGACACACAAAGAATTTTTCTTGGTGCAAATGCTCCATAAAAGAAAAGTACTTTGATACATTTCACCATCGTTTTCTTGACAGTGCAAAATCTTGGCTGTACATTTTAAGTGTCCATCTATTTCAACAGATTCTCATTGATCATACAAGTATACAAAATATATTTTTTCTCTTTTTACCTATGTCTTTATGTTTTGCTGTCTTGGATATTGGTACCAATTATTCCAAATTATATAGCACTCCGAGTCCTCTTTGTTAATCAGTTCCATGGTGAGTCCTTTTCCGTGCATTTAATTTTTTTTACAAATTATTACCCCATCTGACAGTGTGGTAGACATTTTCCAAGCTTGTGCTTGTGAATATTCAATCTTATTCTTCCACATGTATTGGACTTCAATATTTACCAACATTTTTTTTTTCTTTCTGGAGATTAGGAGAACTGAATGGGGGCTGACAGTTTATAGATGGCGTTAAATTTATCCGGAAATGAAAAGGCAGTCAAAAGCTTCCAAATAGTGTGTTAATGGCTATTGGTGTTTCTTAGTAATGTGCTATCCAGGAGTACATTGCAATGAGATCTGAAGTAGAGATAGGCCAGAAGCAGGGGTGGCATTCTCCTGGTTCAGACCAGTTCAGGTGAATCTTTAGCTCCGACAATCAGCTTTTGAGTGAACTGGTTCTCTCCAACGATTAAGTCAGCCCATCCACCAGCCCCTGTGCTGTACTTACCTATATCCTCTCAGCTGTATTATTCCCCAGGAGTAACATAGAAGGTAACATAGAAGTAATTTTAAAAGTTGCCCAGATGCACAGAGTGCACATCAGGAGCACACGTACACAAAGTGTGCAATCACTGAACTGGTTGTTAAACCGGCAGCATCCCACCACTGGCCAGGAGTTCGTAACTAAGTGATCTTTGGCTGATCTGCATAATAATTTTGCAAGCTGGGAGGGGGAAATTTTAAGTCTGTAACCAAAGTTGATCTTCTGTACATGAATGGGGGGGGTGATGTGCTTAAAGGCTGGGAAAGTAGCTGAAGTAAGTGTATTTCCTAGAATTTCCTTTATAATCTTGAGTTAAAATAAGCAGAGTGATGTGGCAAAGGGTTCCCTGAATATCAAAAGTTAGAAAACATTTTTCCCTATGAAATTAATAGTATTGCAATAACAATGATTTAGAAGATTGGGAAAGAATGTGGAACAAAAAATATACATGAACAAGATCAGTGGCCTATAAAGAAAATATGTACAAGATGTTCTATCATTGACATTTGCCACCAATGAGAATGGCCAAAATGTATTCTAACATGAATCTTACATGCTGGAAATGCAAACGGAACCAAGGTACCTTCCATCATATGTGTGGTCATGCCTGGAAACCCAAAAATACTGGATCAAAACATAGAGTAGGATACAAGAGATAGTGGAAGAGCAAATAGAATTTAAACCAGAGTTGTTTCTGTTGGGAATAATTAAAGGGAAGTATAGGAAGAAGATTAAATATATATTACTACATATTTTGATAGCAACAAGAACAATATATGCACAATGTTGGAAAAAAATAACATACATTCGAAAGAATTAACAATTCAAAAAATTCTAGATTGTGCTGAAATGGATAAATGGACCTGAAAACTAAAAGAGAAAGAAGAGTCGGAGTATTATGAAATTTGGGGTAATTGGTACAATTGGTTGAATAATAGAAATAAAGATAAAAGGAAATAAGAAACATAAAAGTATATAAAGATATACAAATATAGATATTTACATGAGATTGGTTTGTATAACAATTTGTATAATAATTATGACAGAGTATGTAAAAATCAAGATTAACATATTTTAAATCTGGAAAAGAACAATAAAAAATTTTGGGGAAAAAAAATTAATAGTATTCTTAGCAATTTTTAGTACTAATGAGAACACACCCTTGGTATGTAGGTAGACCAGGAATTAACAACCATTTGTTTAGTCACTGAAGTTACAATGGCACTGAAGGAAAAAACTGGCTTATGACTGTTTTTCATACAACCATTGCAGCATCCTCATGGTCACATGAACAGAATTTGGTCACTTGGCAACTGTGACAATTGCAGTCTCCCAGGATCATGTAATCACCTTTTGCAACCTGTCAAACAGTCAATGGGGAAGCCTGATTCATTTAACAACTCTGCTACTAACAACTGCAGTGATTCACTTAAAAATTATGGCTAGAAAGGTGGTAAAATGGGGCAAAACTCACTCAACTGTCTTACTTAGAAATGGAAAATTCAGACTCTGTTGTGGGGGTAAGTCAAGGACGACTTGCATTGATGTGCTTTACTTTTATCCTTGGATTACTTGCCATTATATCTGTCATGCACTTGGTGGAGACTGACTCTGAGGGAGAGAAGGAACAGCCGACAGGGAGTGGAAGTGTGGCTCCGGACAGTGTGGAAGAGGATGAGGAAGGGCAGAGGCCAGCTGGGCAGTCAGAGGAGGACCCAGGCCCATCTCCTTTCCATCTTAGGGCATGCAAAGAGGAGAGGATAAGGGAGAGATGTGGTCTACTGGGGAGGGCCTTGATCCTCTTCATGGGCTGCAGCTGTGACAACTGGATAAGAGGACGGACATGCATACAGGTGAGTGCTGGAAACAAAGCATGGAAATATCTCTAGTTTATTGTTTCTCTCTGAGTTTGGCGTCCTTCCCAGTATGTGTTCTGATATCCGTGGATGTTTTCAAGCCCTTATCTTGCCTGGTTTGTGTTGTTTTTTACTCTTTATAATTTAAACGGCATTTCCTCCTTCTTGTAACTGCTCCTGTGGGAGTTTTTTGACTTCAGTCAAGGATATTTGGAGTTTGGAAGCAAAATGAAGGAATAAAAGGGCTTTACCTGTTTTTTTGTGACTGTTTATTTTGTATCTTACCCTGGGTCATCATAATACCTAAATTGTACTTTTATCAGTGAATTTGCAGAAGATGGAAATTGCAGAAGAAATGGGAGTGAAAGAAAATTATGTATCAGGATCCTGAAGCAAATTACAAGCATACATAGAACGAATAAACACAAAGTTTTTATTCATATCTCGAATGAAATCATGTTTAGTAGCCACAGTATAGGGGTGTCAAACTCAATTTTATTGAGGGCCACATCAGTGTTGTGTTTGACCTTGGGGGGCAGGGGTGGGTGTGGCCAGGATGACATCACTCGTGTCTGGTACCTGTGGTGGCCTGAGCACTCTGCCAATGAAAACGGGCTCCCGAGGGATGGCCTCCTGCAACCTTTTGCCAGCAAAAATGGAGCACCCCGTGGGCCTTAAGTTTGACATCCCTGCTGCCATAGTATATTGAGCATTAGTTGGAAAAGAAAAGCAGAAACTTTGGGAAGTGGAATTGCTTGAGGGAGAACATGGCTGGTTGATACTTGGAACAGCAGTAATTTAAATGTTGTACAACACTTGACAATAAACCAAATGACTTTTGACTGAGTATTGTCTGTTCCTACAAAAAACACCCATGAGCAATTGTAAATAAAGAGCAGATAACCAACAATATAGACCTTGCAAAAACAAACTTCCCTGGAGCAAATGAAACTTTGGACATTGGTTTTATAGGATTTGCATAAGTTTGGAAAATCTTAGTTTTGGGAAAGAAAGTTCATTGTTTTGGGAAAGAAAGATCATTCCGAAGCTGATGCCATTTTCTGTAAATATCTTGGGGAAGGTATATAACAAATATACTTTTCTTCAAAAATGTGTTGACTAAAGTCACTAATAGAGTTGGCTAGGGACTGCAGCTTAGCAGCATTTTTAGGAAGTGAACACATTTCATGCAGGTGGGTGGATATTACTCCTCTCCCCTCTAAATCTAAAAAGAGTATATTTCTGATTTTGCTAGCTTCAAATGCATATTTTAACTTCCTGATGGAAATGGGGGAAATGGCAGATTTGATTTCCAGCTATTGGTTTCTGTTTTATTAGAGCAACTCTGGAGAATCTCTGAAGGACTCCAGATGAGGTTCAGGGCCAACTGTGGCGAACAGATTGCTCACCCCAGGCTATAACATTGCAATACTCATGACATCTGTTGAAAGCAATCCAGTGTGGCAGGAAATAAAGTTTATAGGGTTAGTATGCTTTTTATTATGTCTCCTGCCAAACAATTTGGGCTAACAACCCAAAGTTATTGGCACTCCTCTTTAGCTACAGTTGAATACCTGGACTGACATTTTCTTAAGAAGGACACTGAGGTGCTGCTGTTGGTGCCTGAAACTAAGTTGAAAATCATTGGCTGAATTCAAGTTGCAGGTCGTCCTCAACTTATGACCACAATTGAGCCCGAAATTTATGTTGCTAAAGAAGAAATGTGTGAAGTGAGTTTTTCCCCATTTTACGGCTTGCCATATCTGTTGAATGATTCCCTGCAGTTGTTAAATGAGTACCACAGTTGTTAAGTGAATCTGGTTCCCCCACTGATTTTGCTTGTCAAAAAGTTGAAAAAGGGGATCAACATGACCACAGGACACTGAAACTGCCATAAATATGAGTCGGTTGTGAAGCATCCAAATGTAAATCATGTGACCATGGGGGTGTGGCAACGGTCCTAAATGTGAAAAATGGTCATAACTCACTTTTTTTAGTGCCATTGTAACTTTCATCATTAAGTGAATGGTTGTAAGTTGAAGATAGCTGTATTTGTGATTCCTTTTCAAGCCCCGATGGTTTGGCAGATCCTGATGTGAAGGAACATCTCCTATGAACATCTAAAGGCTAAAACATATGAAGAACAGTTGCAGAAACTGGGTATGTCTAGTCTAATGAAAGGCAGGACTAGGGGAGACATGATATCAGTTCAATATCTCAGGGGCTGCCACAAAGAAGAGGGAGTCAAACTATTCTCCAAAGCACTGGAGGGCAGGACAAGAAGCAATGGGTGGAAACTAATCAAGAAGAAAAGCAACCTAGAACTGACAGATAGAACAATTAATCAGTGGAACAACTTATCTCCATAAGTTGTAAATACTCCAACCCTGGAAGTTTTTAAGAAGAGATTGGACAACTATTTGTCTGAAATGGTACAGGGTTTCCTGCCTAAGCAGGGGGTTGGACTAAAAGACCTCCAAGGTCCCTCCCAATTCTGTTATTCTATTCTATTCCTATTCCTATTCCTATTCCTATTCCTATTCCTATTCCTATT
>BLBF01000040.1:15889096-15914368 GCA_015471245.1 Laticauda colubrina
CTATTCCTATTCCTATTCCTATTCCTATTCCTATTCCTATTCCTATTCTATTCAAATTATTCAGTAATCTACCCAAGTATGAAGTTTTGTGATTTCCTGCATTTCTCCCCATTGGGGGATATCACCTTCTCAGTTGGGACTCTTGAAATTTAGAATTGCTCTCTCTCTCTGAAGATCTGCCAAATGAAAGCCTAGTTTTTTGGGGGTACAAGCGGATAAAGCCTGATCTTTTTATGGAATTGTAAGCAATGTTTTCTGAATGGCCTCCTTATTTTACTAATTGTATCCCATCAATAGAGGCCAAATTATAAATGTTTTAATGGGACTGTTTTAATTTTTTAAATAGCATCTATATTGGCGGAAATCATTTAATCTTTCACCGACTCCCTCAATAACCATTTTACTGAAGTTTGCTTAGAACAGAATCAGTACATCCGAATATAAAAATGTTTTAAAATCTTTCCATGAGGCTTGGGATTTTTTAAAGTCTTTAAAATAGTATTTCTTAACCTTAGCCATTTTAGGATATGAGGACTTCAATTCCCAGAATTCTGGGAGTTGAAGTCCACACATCTTAAAATGGCTAAGCTTTAGAAACATTAAAGGTGCAGACAGACCTGCTTTGAATTTCCATTCTTAATCTTTCTTAGGTAATTCTGGGTCCCTCTTCTCTGCCTGTCTCCTCCCATCCCACCTTCCCACTTCTCAAAATTGTGCAAATAAAGTGGGCTGCAGGAAACCTACAAGGATCAAAAATCACAATAAATTTCATTTGGTTTGCATGACTTGAAACTCTTGGAGTTGGGGAACATAGAAATATCTGCTTTCAGAATGGACAAGCAGTGCTCTTTTAAAATACCATTAATGGCTCCATATATCCCCAAACAGTATAGAAATAGCTGGTTGCATGTGGTTTTGATCCATATCATTTCACAATGGTAACAGGTCAGCTGTATTCAAATCATAGGAAGGGAAATTGGGCTAAAAACTTTTCCAGTAATGTCTTGCACAAAGCAGATAATATTTCCAGAGCCTTATCTGGGATGCATCTCCAAGGATTCTTTGGTGTCATTTAAAAGGATCCAGAGTTCAAAATCTTTCAGCAAAATCATCTTCTTGCATTGACACATTAATTCCTCAAGAAAAAAAGGATAAGGGAAGAAATAAATAAACTTGTGCATAGAGTGGAAACAATCTAATGGAAATTGACTGAGTAAGGGAAGAGAGGAAGGAAACCGCATGCCAATGCCCAGATCCCTTCTGTGAGACTTCATTTTGTCTCACTGGAATTGTGTCTCATTTTGGAGGGGTGGGAATTAATAATACAAACTGACCAAGCAATGTGGGTTTAAGATCAGACAAACATATTTACTACGCAGAGGTGGTATTCAACAAGTTCTGACCAGTTCTAGAGAACCAGTAGCGGAAATTTTGAGTGGTGGGATTCAAAAAATTTTACTACCAGTTCTGTGGCTGTAGCTTGGTGGCCATGGCAGGAGAAGGATACTATAAAATCACTATTCCCTCCCCATCCTACTAACCTGCTTTCCAGCTCCGTTCTCCTGTGCAGGGCAACCAAAGAAGACCCAGCCAATCAGCTGGGACTTGGGAGGCAGAGAATAGATGGGGGGTGGGGCCAGTCAGAAGTGGGATTTGCCGGTTCTCCGAATTACTCAAAATTTCCACTATCGGTTCTTCAGAACTGGTTGAACTTGCTGAAGACCACCTCTGGATGAGGGTAGTTTCTTTAAATTCATCAATTAAGGCCATGAGTATATTGGAGAAGTACAGGTGGTCCTCAACTTAAGATCATAATTAAGCCCCAAATTTCTGTGGCTAAGTGAGACATTGGTTAAGTGAATGTTGCCTATTTTGTTACTTTACTTGCCTCATTTGTTAACTCAATCACTCCAGTTGTTAAGTTGGTAACAGCTTCTTCCTAGGCAACATAAATGCCTTCAAAGTAGAAAGCTGAAGTAGTGGATAAAAGAACCTGCATCCATGATTCAGGTGAGCTGCTATGTCTTCCACATTGACAATACTGGTCTGAATTAAAGTATTCAGTCTAAGCATGTTTCGCATGTTTTGAATGCTAGAATAATAATAATAATACTTTATTGTCACTGTGCATATATACACAGTATACGCATACAACAAAATTCATATAACACCCGGACACCAACATGCACACACATACACATGACAATTCCCAAACACGCCCCCACCCACCAAAATATCCCCACCCCCTAAAAACACACAAGCATCCACACAACAGACCAAGTAATACTGTCCAACAGTTCACTGATGGTGGTCCTAAGTGCTAAGAGCAATTATAGCTCTGGTATAAAAACATGTGGCCCAAGTTTTAATGGTTCTGTATCTTCTGCCAGAAGGCAACAGTTCACACAAATTGTAAGCAGGATGGGAAGAGTCTCTGAGAATGTTGTGCAACTGCCTCAACCAGTGAGATGCAAAGATGTCATCCAGGGCTGGTAGCTGGAGCCCGATGAGAACTGTTGAGCACTTCAGATCTGAAAGTGAAAAGCTACTTGGGAGCAGGTAGTGGCTTGAATGTAGCCAGAGGTTGGATTCAACCAGTGTTACTACCAGTTCAGTGATTATGTTTTGTGATCACATGCATGCTTCGCTACGCACACATCTAAAAAAACCTTAAGCTGTACCATCCGGACAGCTGAAAAATTCTGTGCATGGGTGCGCGTTTGAAAAGCCTCTTTTTTACTGCCTTATCAACGTGAGCTGTGCCGCGCAAAGCAGCTGAGGTTGAAAAAGCAGGAAATAAAGGACAGGTAAGAGCCTAGGTGGGTGGGTGGGCCAAAGAGCAGCAAACGTAGAACTGATTTGGTGTCTTTTGCTCTTCAAAGCTACTGGTTCTTTAGAACCAGGCAGAACCGGTAGCATCCCACCCCTGAATGTAGCATCTCACTAAAATCCTGAAAGCGTCCATGCCTTTTCCCAATCTTGTGGGGTTCTGTTTTGAGAAGTTGCAGGGAAGTATTATATTTCTGCCACTGTGTACAGGTAGCCTTCAGCTTATGACCATAATTGAGCCCCAAATTTCTGTTGCTAAATGAGATATTAATTAAGTGAATTTTCCCCCATTTTATGACCTTTCTTGATACAGTTGTTAAGTGAGTCACTGCAGTTGTTTGATTTCTAACACGTTGTTAAGGGAATCTGGCTTTCCTGTTGACTTGGCTTGCCAGAAGATCAAAAAAGGTGATCATATGACTTCAGGGCACTGCAACAGTCATAAATATGAGTCAGTTGCCAAGCCTCTGAATTTTGATCATGTAACCATGGGGATCCTGTAGTGGTCATAAGTGTGGGGAAACAGTCATTACTCACCTTTTTCAGTGCTGTTGAAACTTTGAACGGTCACTAAACGAACTGTTGCAGGTCGAAAACTACCCATACTCCATTAAGAGCGTTTTTCAAAATTCTAAGAATTTTGTCACAAAGAATGAATTTAATCACTGCCCTGTCAGGATTTGATGTGATCCTAGATTAACAAAAATCCCCTTATTCTTACTCTGTATGCTGTGCCTTTCCCCAACAATCTCCTTACTGCCTGTTGTATGCACTGTCTGACTATATGCAAGCAAACGGAAGAAACAGGTCTTACGTAGAGAAGCTGAAAAGCTGCCAAGCTACCTTTCCTCTTGAAAGACCTGCAAAGATGGCTGAAGTCCAGGAGCACTTGCAAATGGACTTACATTCCACACAGACACAACATTTTGAAGAATGTTAGTTTTAATGTGGTTTCAAATGCTCTGCATATGAGCCAGAAATATATCACCTGAACTTTCAAACTTAGCCAATATCATGGGAAAACAGAAGTCCTGCTTTTGAGTGGGCATAGAGACCTCTTGTGGAAATGCAAGAAAGACCATGAGGAAAGCTTGGAATTTAAAAGATGCCCACATGCAGACAAGTAGAAATCTGTGTTTGTTTTAATGGAAAACCTCTAATGATTTCATTGAAAAAGAAAATGAGAATGTGACAATTCTCAGAAAGAAGCGAGACCATATTAAATATCATCAAAACATCTTTAGTAATGCAAACTTGAAAGCAAGCGGCTAGTTAGAACTCCAGGAATTTAAATCCAGGAATTCAGATGATCCCAAAGATAGGAATCCTGCAATAGATTCCTTCAATATTGGGTTGAACTATATGATGGCACATATCCAGAGTTGTTTTGAAATACGGTACCAGATTTGACCTTTAAAACACTAAATAGTTTGGGTCTATTTGAAAGATGGGCTATACCACCCAAATGTATCTGTGGTCAAATGTTCAGGTTCAGGGACTCAGTTTGAAGATCAGCCATTCAAACTGACAGGCATTAGAAACACAATTATTCTACCATTATTTATGACCTAATATTTTTGGAATTTTGTGCAATTACTTTCATATTTTAGGCAGCTTGTGCTGGCCCTTAGATGGTCTTTAGACCTCTTATTTTTATTACCTGCTTAACCTACAACTAAATTCTACTAACTTGTCTTCAATTGGTTTATGGGTTATGCAACTGGATTATGCAAGGTTTTGGACTCATGATTAAATGTGTTACTGTGCCAGGAAAATGTTTTGTTCCAAAACAGAAATAGCATTTAGACTTATATACCACCCAAGAGCAATTTACAGCACTCTCTGGGCGGTTTACAATATAGAAGCATTATTTGCATTATGCATTATAAGTGTTATAGCCCCCAATAAACTGCATCCTCATTTTATCAACCTCAAAAGGATGGAAGTCTGAGTCAACCTTGAGCCCCATCAGGATCAAACTCCATTCATGTACAGCTGAGCGGTTACCATTGAGAAATGGATGTGGATCAAAACCACATGCATTCAAATATTTCTATTCTGTTGGGGTATACAATAAGGTTATTAATGGTATTTTAAGGACCACTTGAGTGCTCGTTCTGAAAGTAAATATTCCTATCTCCTCAATGCCAAGAGTTTCCAATAATGCAAACCAAGTAAAATTTATTTCATTTTTAGCCTATGTAGGTTTTCTACAGACTATTTCAGAAAGAGCTGTGAAGCAAAATATCACACTTTGCTAAGATTTCACTTCTTCAGCTTTATAAGAACCATACTATCTGCCTGAGCAAGGGAGGGGTGTCAAACTGGAGGCCTGTGGGCCAGATGCATCACGCACAGGCCACACCCACCCCAGCTCCACAAAGGGGAAAAAGTCACAAAATGGCACGTGACAGCAGCGTGACGTGGCGAGTTTGACACCTGTGAAGTAGAGTGAACCAGATGAGAATTAGAGAACTAGAATTAGATGAGAAAGGAGAACTAAAAACGATGCAAGACTTGAAAGATCCAGGATTAGAGATAGATTGGTGGGCTTACTTACAACTACAATCGAGATATGGTAAGGATATGAAAGAATGGGGAATTAGTAGGCAAAAAACAGAATTAGACAAAATAGTAAATTAGAAGAAGAAAAGGTAAAAGAAACAATGCTGGCCTGGATGAAAGATTTTGGACATAACATAAATTTGGGTGATTGGCAAACCTTATGGGATAGAAGTAAAAAAATAACCTTGGTGGCACCGTATAAAAAAAACTTATATAAAATGTTTTATCGATGGCACATCCCACCATCAAAATTGGAAAAAATGTACTCGAAACTATCCCCCAAATGATGGAAGTGCATTAAAGAAATTGGAACATATTATCACTTATGGAACAATTGTAAGAAGCCCAAACCTATTGGCAGAACATTCAGAAATGAATTGAAGAGATGTGCAAAATTAAAACTGAATTCAGACCCGAAATTTTTTTATTGGGAATTAATGTGGGAAAATACAATAAGGATGTAATATACTTAATAATCCATGTCACCACAGCTACAAGGTTAAGTTATGCCCAAAGATGGCTAGGAAGAGTATTTCTAGAGACTATTAGCTCACTAGCTGAATGAATTCAGTTAAGGTGACCAAATTCCAATTGAAACCACACTGATTTTTTTTTTTCATACCAAGTTAATATTTGGGCAAATATTACCAAATCTACCTCAAGGCCGTCCGAACATTTGATTTTGTTCAACAAGCCCTAAATGCATAATCCAAATACAATAGTATTCTCATACAGCAACTTCTATGATAGGACAATATACTCAAATTAACATGTTTGTGTATAAAAGACAGGGCACAGGTCATCTTACTATTAGAGCAAGTAGGAATCTTTACTGACTTTTAAGAAAGAAAGTGAGGAGAACACAGCTGATGACAGAAAGGTAGGAAAACAAATGTTTTGCATACCAAAAGAGCCAAACCAGTTTAGTCCCGTGCTATGTATTGGTGATATAATTGTTGGAACTATTAATTCAGGACCCTGTAAGCATTTTTAAATGTATTTTTCTAGGCATCTCTGTTTAGAATTAAGCTCCAAGGAATTCAGTGGATCTTACTACCAAATGAGCATTAGACAGGAATATCTCATAATTCTTTGGAGGAACCAAATTCTATAAAAGAGAATATTTGTAGCTCAGGGTTGAAATGAGGGGCCCTTGGTACTCTCTAAGTTTCACTGTTTCATTACTCAAACTATATAACATCACTTGTATTTCAAGTTCAGGAAGGCTGGTGGTGAACTCTTCCATCTTGTATCCACTTATGGTACTAGGATACACTAACCAATTGGGTTAACTATTCTTCACATATTTAGGGTAAATTATTTTAATGGAACTTAACTAGTCTCTCAATAATTAGCTGGATTGGCCATCCACTTGTTGTTAGATGCCCAATTATATCCAGCATAGCCAAATGGTGAGAGATGATAGGAACTTCATTCCACTGAGATTTGTTATTTCATATTTCTGACAGTTGTAATTTGAATCAAAATCCTGGAGGTTCCATGAATTATTATTATTTATTTATTTAGGCAAATATCTAACCTCAGTTTAACCATAAATCAGTACATGGTCTTAACCTGACCTTAGTAATGGAGTTCTGGTCCCAATTATAATCGTAAATTGAGAACTAACAATAAAAGTTATGAATAGAATATATGTAGAACAGGGTTTTACAAACCTGCCAAGTTCCATATTTGTAGACTTCAACTCCCAGAATTCCCCAGCCAGCATGGCTGCCTGAGAATTCTGGGAGCTGAAGTCCACAAACCTTAAAGTTGCCAAATTTGGATGTCTCCAAACAACTTGCAATATTCTATTAGAGGCGCAAAAAAAACACAAGTACTGTCCTGGAGAAACTTTCAACAATCTGGCATTATCAAGCTGGGATTGCAGCCCTGAAAATGATAACCAGTTTGGATGGGAATCTGAGAATTGCATACCCAGAATTTTTCTAAGTACCAGTTGTGAAATTATCTGAATATTTTGGAGATGGAGTCCAACAAGTTAGGGGAAGACTTCCTCTATTTTGATGTCTAGAATGCAATAAATGCCTAGTGAACATTTCAGCTCATTTTGGTGGGTTTATCATTGTGCAAACTCCTTTGGCCTTTGTACTTTCTCTATTTAAACAATTTATGTGGAGAGAAGGTACACGGTGCAGAATGCTTGGTTTTTCATTAACATTTGAGTTGATTAATTATATCCTTACCAGTGGCTACAAATAAGCTTCCTCTAATTCTCTCATGTTGTCTGCCACCAACTGTCTCTCCTTCTCCTTCTCCCCTTGGGGATCTCGTACGATCAACTATGCATCTCCAGCTCTTTAAGCAACAAATCTAATAAAGATTGGAAAGTCATCTTTTGCACAATTCTTTTGAGCAAGTGACTACCAGCAATCATGGATCCACTGGCAAGAAACACGCTGATGGCAATGAAACCTAAACAGCAGTTAACAAAGGTAATACTTATCACAAGATATCTTACTAGACTTCCAAATCAAGATTTATGCCCAGCATCATACTTAGGTGCAGAATCCTTCAGTGCATCCTTAAGCATGGTTTAGTTTATACATGGGTGTTCAGAAAGAAAGGCCAATGTATCTATTGAGGCTTACTTCAGGGTAAACAGGGGCAAAGTTGCAGTCTCACTCATTACTGAGATAAGTTATTATAACTGAAGTGGAAAAAAATGAAAAAAGAAAGGAAAGAACATATTCATAATTAAAATCTAGAAGCTGCAGAATTGGAAAAAACCAGCTCTTTTCTTGCATTGATAGAATACATTGACTTCTTTCAAATATGTTTTGAATAAAATATGCTGTCGATGGCTTTCACACTGAGAATGTTGCCTCTAGACAATTTATGAATGTCATTATCAAACATACTCTTTTCACAACAATTTTCACTCTGGTGAATATTCTTGTGAATGTTTTCATGCAG
This sequence comes from Laticauda colubrina, assembly GCA_015471245.1. Lineage (NCBI taxonomy): Eukaryota > Metazoa > Chordata > Lepidosauria > Squamata > Elapidae > Laticauda > Laticauda colubrina. Next base: position 15,897,428 of record BLBF01000040.1, read on the forward strand.
CCCCATTGGCACACTTCTATGATTTAATAAAACTGAAATGTGATAGTAGTCTTCTGCAACTTTGGAGACAATTATCTTTTGCTTTTAAAAAATACCAAAGGATTCATTCAAATTTGCTAACAGTGTGATCCTATGCATATCTAACTCGGGAGGAAACATAGGGGTCGGTAATCTTTAGATTTTTGGGTTAATTTTTTTTTTTTAATTGAAACAAGAGGGGTCCCAAAAGCAGGGAGTTTTTATTTTTAAAAGAAGAAAAAAAAATCAAATGAGCAAGCAAAAAGGGAAAAGAAGAATATTATTGATATAGAAATATAATATCAATGAATGGAACTAGTTTTACTAAAAAAAATTCCACCATTGTGGTCTGAAGATTATGATGTGAGTTAGTTCATGTTGACTGGGAACTGCAAGAATTCAGTTCCAACGTAACTGGATATTAGTAAGCTGGGAACACCAGTTGTATAACTTTGTAGGATTGCACTAAAGTTGTAAGCATACTTACTCAGAAATCTATGCTACTGAATATAATTAGACTTAACTGAGAGTCAAATTTACATTTTCAGTTTATGCATGAGATACAATCTTGCAATTTCTCTCCAGGTTAGACACACATGAAACAATGCACACATTAGGACTTCTACATCTCAGATATTTGTGATTTGGTGGTGATCTATCCTTCTTACTTTTCTTTTTGCCACATTGTTCTCCTTTCTTGCATTAGCCCTCTAAATGTCATTTCAATTTACATTTTATCAGCAGTTTTTGGTGTGGTTTGCTCTGGGACAAATGCATTTAAACAAAGATGTAAAAGAGCCATTTCCAGTGGTTGTTGATTGTCTCTTATAAAACTGACTTCAAAACATAGCACCTATCTAGTTAAAGAAGGTAGTTGATTTTTGGACTTTATTTCCAGAGTTTCTAGATTATTTCTTTGCAGAGGTTGCTTGACAATATGTACTTCCTGCATATGCTAAGACTCTAGATTTATTTTATTTATTTTTATTTTTTGTCAATTGCTTACAAGATAATAGGTATAAGTAAAAAACAGGGGACAGGGACGGTAGGCACATTGGTGCACTTATGCACGCCCCCTACAGACCTCTTAGGAAAGGGGTGAGACCAATAGTAGACAGTCTAAGATAAGTAAATGTGTTTATTTTCAACTCTATCAAAAGCTATTTTTTGACATGAAACTGATTACGATGCTCACATTCTAAGAGTGCAACCCTATGCAGACTTCTTAGGCTGTAAATCACACTCAACATAGTGGGACTTAATTTGGAATAAATATACATAGGATGCAAAGTGTCACAGAGTAATGTTATCACCATGTGACACAATAAATATTAATAAATAAATGAGCATGAACTTTATTTTATAACAGAGCCTACCTGGTAATCTGGGGCACAGAGCCCCTTCAGAGCCCCTTTAAATGTCAACATCAAACGGAATGTTTTAATATAATAACAACAGAAAATAATTAAACCCATGGCCGGTCTTTATGACACTTATTTAAGGGATATCTTTTCATTTAAGGGGATTTACATTTGAATTAAACCCAATTTAGCTTTGTTGTGTTTACCTGTGCTTCTTTAGTTAGGCTTCCTTCTGGAGTGGATTTCCCATCTGAAAGTTGGGTCAGACAATAAATAATTTTCTGCACTCCTGACTTGAAGAGATTCAAAAGAGAGTTGAAATTTGGAAAGAGTGTGTGGCAAGTTATTGTTTTTAAAAAATATCCTTTCTAATATTTTTCAAAAAATTGCATAAATCATTAGTGCAATACTTCGCTCTTATTGGTTCCTTGAAAAATACAGATAGTCTTCAACTTACAACAGTTCATTTAGTGACTGTTTGAAGTTAGAACCACACTGAAAAAAGTGACTTATTTTTCACACTTATGACATTCAGCTGCTTGACAATTGTCTTACATTTATGACAGTTCCATTGTCTTGGGGTCATGTGATCATCTTTTGCAGCCTTCTGACAGGCAAAGTCAGTGGGGAAACCAGATTCATTTAACAACCGTTTTCCTAATTTAACAACCGCAGTGATTCACTCAACAAATGTGGCAAGAAAAGTCATAAAATGGGGCAAAACTTTCTTAACAAATTTCTCAGTTAGCAACATAAATGTTGGGCTCTATTGTGGTCATAATTCAAGGACTGTAGTTAGAACTGGTGGTCCTCAACTTACAAGCTTTTGTTTAGCGACAATTCAAAGGTAGAACAACATTGAAAAAATGACTTATGACAGTTTTCTGATTTATGACCGTTGCAGAATCCGCATGGTCAAATGATCAAATTTTGGGTGCTTGGCAACTGGTTCATATTGATGATGGTTGCAATGTACCAGGGTTATAGTATCATCTTTTGTGACTTTCTGACAAGCAAAGACCTTCCATGGGGAAGTCACTTAACAATCATATCAGTAACATAACACCTACAGTGATTCACTTTTGACACCTTTGGTGAGAAAGGTCATAAAATGGGTCAAAACTTGCTTAACAACTGTCCTGCTTAGGAATGGAAGTATTGGGCTCAATTGTAAGTTGAGGACTACTTGTAACTGGCAGCAATGCCAACCTGGAGTTGTCTTCTTATCATATTCCTCAGTTCAGTGAAAGATTTTGTCACTCATGAATTTTCCTGTGATCTGGAGCATCCCTGTTTTTTTCTGCACTTTTTAAAAAGCCATTGGAAAGCATGTGGGAGCTCAGGGTGTAATCCTCCCATTAGCTTTCCTCATTCCAAATGTAGGACTTTCAGGCCTCAGAGTGATCAACCCAACAAGGAGGCTTCAAAGGGATCAACCCAACATCAATAGCATGTCCAAATGAAATAAGCTCCAAAACTTTGAGAAATCTGTAAGAAACAGGGCTGTAGACAAATAATCAGTTTGGAGATTCAGTATGAAAACATCTCAGCAGAATATCCTACCATAGGGATGGGCAACTACGATATGGCCCCTTTACAACCTGTGAACTTCAACTCCCAAAATTCCTGAGCCACCATTCCATGCTGGCTCAGGGTTTTGGGAACTGAACTCCACAGGTCGTAAAGGATCATAGTTGCCCAACCCTGTCCTAAAAGAATTAGGTTTTTTACATGGTACTGATATATTGACATACAGCTGAAGTGATCCCAAGATGAATAGATTTGATCCACTCTTATGACTCCTGCCTACAGGCATCTCTCCCCCCCACCCCTCAGATTCTAGTCTGAGTTGAATCCGTGCAATTCAACATAGCCATTCAGAATTTTATCAGCTTGCAAATTTAATCTTGTCAACATTTAAAATGAAAGCACCCTTTTTTGCATACTTTTCTCGATTACTCTGAGAATATACAGTCAAATTCATCTTTCATATGGCAAGAAAACTCTTGAAAAGTTCTGAGACAAATTTCAGCAAAATATTAATCAGGTGTTTCATGGGCTTTTGCAAAACAAAACATTTATTATATTGGTACTGGTAGTGTATTATCTTTAATTTGTGAAAGCATTTTTAAACATCTTTTTAAGACACAGAACACTTGTCCAAAAGGCTCAGAGTAGAAATAGTGAGGATTTTTATTTTTATATCATGACTACTGGGATATGTATTAGAATTTTCATTCTTCCTCACAATGACTGTTCTGTGATGGGCTGGGCTAAGAGAATTTTTAGCATCTGACAAGTGGATGGACCTAGAATTCTGTGAGAGAGATCCCAACGGCAGAAAATGGCAGTTACAGAGGTACAAAATCAATACTTCTTTTAAAGCCTATATGTACATGAGAAACTGTATGTGTTAAAATGTACGTGCTACGTCTTTCTCAGATAACTGGCTGGTCCCAATTTCTCAGTAAGGAGGAAATTAAAGGTAAAGGAGTCCCTGCGGGTTTTACTCTGCTAGTCATACCTGATTTTAGGGGGTGATGCTCATCTCCATTTCTTTAAGCCATTGAGCCAGGATTGTCCGAAGATATTTCCAGGGTCACATGGCCACCATGACCCTGCATTGCATGGTGTAAAACACGGTTAACTTCCTGCCAAACAAGTATCTAGTTATCGACTTGCATTATCTTGCTTTTGAACCACTAAGTTATCAGGAGCTGAGGCAAATGACAGGAGCTCACACCATCACACAATGCCAGGACTCGAACTGCTGGAGCAGAGACCTTCCCTGGTGTCTTTTAACCCACTGAGCCACCACCTCTGACAAAGGAAGGAGGGGGAAGGAAAAATTATTGGGGATGACTTCCAGTTCAGTTTGCCTGCAGCACATCTGCAGTCAATTCAATCCTTATTTCCAGATTGGAGCAAGCACGCAAGTCATTCAGTTCAGTCAAAAAAATATATCATTTATTAAAGCTTAAAAAAAATCAAAAACAGCTAACTGGCAAAATGGGACTGAAAGCAGGTAAACACAGAAAGAAAGAGAGACATGGAAAAACAGGCAAAAGATGAAAGGCAGAGGATTTGAAATAGCAACCTCCATTTTTTATATCCATGCATCAAAAGAAGAGAAGTTTTTTAAAGCTACTGAAAACAATACCGTGGGTAGCTTTTGTTTATTCTGGCTTTAACCCTTTTATGTATGAAGCAGTGGGAGAAAAGAGACAGAAAGCGCTCTCTACTCTGTACCAGAAATAGTTTGACTAATGGAGATGATGTACCGAATAAGGAGATGGCCTTTTCTCTTCCATAATCAGAGGGCTAGTAGCAATCACATTTTCAGGATGGATCAGAAGAATGAAAGAAACTTTGCATCTAGTCCAGGGGTGTCAAACTCAAGGCCCAGGGGACCAAATGTGCCCTCTGAGGTGCTTAGATCTGACCCACAAAGCCACCCTGGAGACAGCGAAGGACCAGCCTGAGGTATCTCTGCCAGTGAAAAAGGAGCTTGGGAGGGCCACATCCCAGGCTCTGTTTTCCCTGACAGAAGGTTGCATGAGGCTGTTGCAGCCAGAAACAAAGGTCCAGAGCCTATTTTCGATGGCAGAGAGCTTGGGCTACCAAAGGTGCCCCTAACATGAGTGACGTCGAGCTGGCCATGCCCACCCTGGCCATGCCCACCCTGGCCATGCCCACCCAAGCCCCCTGAGGTCAAACACAACCCTGATGCAGTCCTTAATGAAATTGAGTTTGACACCCCTGATCTAGTGGCTCATATCTATTCATTGACTGTAGAAAAAGCCCAATAGCAATTGCACTTTATATACCTCTTCATAGTGCTTTACAGCCAATGGTGGGATTAATTTTTTTTTTACTACTGGTTCTGTGGGTGTGGCTTGGTGGGCGTGGCTTGGGTTGGGTTGGTGGGTGTGGTAGGGGAAGGATATTGCAAAATCCCATGCCCTCCCCAACCCACTAACCTGCTTTTTAGCTCTGTTCTCTTGTGCAGGACAACAAAAGAAGACCCAGCTGATCAGCTGGGACTTGAAGTCAGAGAATAGATGGGGGCAGGACCAGAGGTGGTATTTGCCGGTTCTCCAAACTACTCAAAATTTCTGCTTCCGATTCTCCAGAACTGGTCAGAACCTGGTCAGAACCTGCTGAATACCACCCCTCTCTACCAGCCCTCTCTGAGTGGTTTACAGAATCAGCCAACTGCCCCCCAATAATCTGGGTCCTCATTTTTCTGGCCTCAGAAGGATGGAAGGCTGATGACCACATTATTGGTTCTTCTAAGGACTTCCAACAGCATATGCAATTTTCATCAGGAGACCTTCTCTAGCAATTGAGACATCCTATTTTCCATTTCCAACCCCCTTTAAGCTATTTTTTATTTTTGTTTAGTTGTTATTAAATTTATTTTCTGCACATCTTGCAGATCAAGGCAACTCTGAGCGATTATTCTAGATAGCATAGGATCGAATGTCATGCTCTGGTCACCTCTTGAATGCCTGCAGTAATGATCTTGGGAGATTGAGAAGAGGGGAGATGCTGTCTAGGGAACAATCAGATACAGGGGGAACTCAGAATTGCATAAAGAGCAGAGAAAGAAATTCTGAAAGGATCCTCTGTCATTTATCAGGCTGTATAAACAAACAGTGGAAGATTTGTATTTTCAGACTTGCAAGATTCTGTTAATATAGCCTTATGATAAAGTAAAACAGGTTCATCTCGTCTGGGAAGACTGACAGCTACCCTTGAAGACTATCCAGAAGTCAGTGCACAATACAAGCAGTTGCTGTATGGATGTCCCTAGAATAACACATGTTATACCTCAGCTCTGTGAGTTGCATTGGTTGCTATATGTTACTACAGAATGAAAGTGTCTTCCGGCCCTTTCTCAGCTAACGAACCAATGCCATTTCTGATAAAGAGGACTCTCATCCACAGAAGCTTATGTTAAGCCTGACCTCTTAATTCTTGAGAGATCACAAAAATTATTTTGTCTAGAATGATTTTGACTGTCCAGCTAGATGAGAGCTGGCTTGCTTAAGGTCCCAACCCACGTGAGCTGAACAGGTTGAAGGTTGACCCCAAGGTACACTCTGGCCTTCAAACAGCTTCTGAAATCCTTTCTGTTTCGGTGGTTTAGGTGAAGGTAGTAGAAGCCATCTGATGTTCTGACCCAGGCTTCACAAAATCACGAAGCAGACTCCTTGTCCTGCCAAAACTGCTTTTATTTAGGCTTATGTGAATTCACACCCAGCAAAGTCCCAGCAAAAAGAGTGATTTATGATCACAGACCTTATCAGGCTTGGAGAGTTGCCAGGCCAATAGCTTCCAAGTACAAAGCTGTAAGTAGAAAATACTTGGCAAGGAGTCAGGACCAAATCTTCACCTTAATCAAATGAATTAATTATCTCCTGCAAATATTTCAATCCTTTTCAATCCTCTTTATTCCCTATCAGAAAGGCCATTCACCATCCATCTGTGCCTTTACTCCCAAGTTGGCCCTTGTTCTTTAACTGTTTCCTCCTCCTGACAGTTCTGCATATGTCACACATTGGGAACAGGCTCCAGCTGTTCTTCTGCCCCACTGATCTCTGACTCTGAAGGCAGCTGATAACTGTAGGACAGCCCTGCATCTCTGCCTCCGACGCAGAGCACTTGTCAGAGCCTTCCGAGACTCCAGGACTGGCCCATGTTCCTCCCCAACCTCCTCACTGTCCAATTCTGTTGCCAGCTCTGCTGGCCGCTGATGGGCCACAACATTTGAATTTACATTGGGTTTTTTTATTAGAGCCATAGTGGTGCATTGGTTAGAATGCAGAATTGCAGGATAACTCTGCCCACTTCCAGGAGTTCAATTCTCATCAGCTCAGGGTTGACTCAGCTTTCCATCTTTCCGATATCAGTAAAATGAGGACCCAGATTGTTCGGGGCAGTATGCTGACTCTATAAACTGTTTAGGAAGCATTGTAAAGCAGTATATAAGTCTAAGTGCTATTGTTTTTTCCACAACTAATGTTATTAGTTACATATTGACTTTTCTTAGAGAAATTGTTTGAGATATTTTGTTCAGCACTTCGAGTTTTTAATGAGATGGAATCAACCTATTGTTAATGAATACATAAATAATTGATTCATAAATAAATGAAAACTATAGGAAATAGTGATTACATAAGTCCAGAAGTACTGACATCTGGCACATGGCAGAATTTCCTCCTTATCAGGACAATAATGCAACCTTTTTTGAAAGACTGGACCTTTTATATGGAGTTTTTGTAAAAAGAAGAAAAGACAGAATTGATGGTTTACATCAATCAGTTTAGAGGAAGGTAATTACAAAGTTAAAAAAAGGATGAGAAATAGTAAGACAGTAACTACTCAAGAGAAAGAACAGTGGAAATCACAATTCTATTATTTTTTCTTACCTTCCTTTGATTCTTTATACTTTTATTGTATTTAAACATTCTTATAAAATAAATACAGAAAAAGGGAGACTATTGCAGATGGATCATATCCTTTGGCAAGGAAGAATGGTCGAATTTGATTTCCCTGTCGAGCAGTAATATAGTAACTAGTGTGAATTTGAATGAAATAATGTAAAACAAGTCATTTCTGGGATCACATTTGCTATTGTCTGCCATTGTCATAGCAATTATAGAATTAAAACTAATTTTCTGGTTATTATGGGCTCTCCAAATACAAAACATTAGAAAACGCAGCAACTAAATGTCTATAATAACTTAACTGAACAGTTAATTTATTAGACTGGTGGACTGACGATCAGATGTTAATTTACTTTCATCAAAGGATAGGCAATCTTGGCAGCTGGCATGGCAGTATATGTCTGGATCATCTGCCACTTTGCACAATGAGTGCAGAATAGCTTATTTGTAGCAATGATGCAACTCAGGAAATGTAGTGCCAAGAAGACCTGAGGGTCTTATGTCCTTTTTAATAATCATGAATTATTATCTCACGTGTGGGGCACACTGTTACAATTTCTCAGGACCCTGACTGTAGAGTGCAAAGACAGGGTCCTTCAAATAAAGAATAAGCCAGGATTTACTAAAATAATGGGGAAATTTGCTGAGCTCTTAAGAACCCTGCATGAAATCATGATGCGGAATATTATCCACCCTGGTGTTCCTCAGAGGTGTGAGATCTTATCATTGCCAACCATCTTGCAACTGGGAATGATGGTGGTCAAACCCTCGATTGTATGATATGTTGGGGAATTTAACATACGATCGTAGTTATGGTCTGTAGTGCAGAGAAGAGCAACTGAGATAATTAGGGAACTGGAGGCTAAAACATAAAAAATGGTTGCTGGAATTGGGTATGTCTAGGTGGATGAAAAGAAGGACTAGGGGTGACATGATAGCAGTGTTCTAATATCGCAGGAGCTGCCACAAAAAAGAGGGAATTAAGCGACTCTCCAAAGCATCTGAAGGCAGGAGAAGCAGTGGGTGGAAGGAGAGAAGCAACCTAGAACTAAGGATAAATTTCCTGACAGAACAATTAACCAGTGGAACAACTTGCCTCCAGAGGTTGTAAATGTTGTAAATGCTTATTAGTATTATCAACTTTCAAGAGCCGTGGTGGCACAGTGGTTAGAGTGCAGTAATACAGGCTACTTCTGCTGACTGCCGGCTGACTGCAATTTGGCAGTTCGATTCTCACCAGGCTCAAGGTTGACTCAGCCTTCCATCCTTCTGAAGTCAATAAAATGAGGACCCAGATTGTTGGGGGCCATAAGCTGACTCTGTAAACCACTTAGAGAGGGCTATAAAGCACTGTGAAATGGTATATAAATCTAAGGGCTATTGGTGTTGCTAAAGGTAGTCCAGAAGTACAATTCTAGTTGTTAGAACATGACAGTCATTAAGCAGGACATCGTGTGACAGTTTTATGACCTTTTTTGTGGTGGTCATTAAGTGAATGCCATGGTCTTAAAGAGAATGCTGATGTCATTAAGTAAATACAATGTTCACTATGGCACATTCATAAGCAGATGCCGGGTTTTCAGCTACAAACGTTCTAAAGCGTAGTTATGGGAGTGCAGGATGCTGCAAATGGTCGGCTGGTTCATGAGTGTCCAAAATGTGGTCACATGACTGTAGGGAGGCCAGGATCTGTCATAACTTCGAATCATTGCTAAGCAATTGGCTGTAAGTTGAGGACTACCTGTATCTGTATCATGGATATTTATAATTGATTATAAATTTACCATTGATTACTATTTCATGATTGTGCAGGTAGTCTTTGACTTAGAACCACAGCTGAAGCCAAAATTTATGTTGCTAAGTGAAACAGTTGTTAAGAGAGTTTTGCCCGATTTTACGACCTTTCTTGTTACAGTTGTTAAGTGAATCACAGTGCATATAGTTAAAGAAAATAGATAACTTTCACCCATTTGAGACTTCACGCACCTGTTTTTTTCTCTCACATGCACCACATACACATGTACACACTCACACACTTACAGAAAATCTGCTCTTTGGTAGCAACTCTCTTCTCTGAATGTAGATCAAGATATAATAATTGGTGTGATAAGAATTACAATTACTCTAAATCAGCCACTGCGAATCTCTTCTTTATACAGGTAGTCCTCTACTTAGAACCACAATTGAGCCCAACATTTCTGTTGTTAAATGAGACCATTTGCTTAAATGAGTTTTGCCCTGTTTTACAACCTTTCTTGTCCCCATTGTTAAGTGAATTGCTGCAGTTTGATAAGTTAGCAACCCTGTTGTTAAGTGAATCTGGCTTTCCTTTGACTTTGCTGGTCAGAAGTTTTCAAAAAGTGATCACATGACCTTGGGACGGAGCAACCGTCCTAAAGATGTTGCCCAGCGTCTGAATTTTGATCACATGACCTTGGTCATAACTGTGAAAAATGGTCATAAGTCACATTTTTCTGGTGCCGTTGTAATTTGGAATGGTCGCTAACTGAACTGTTGTAAGTCGAGGACCACCTATATAGCAAAAGTTAACTCACTGCACCAAACATGTTCACCAATAACTGTTTGTGGTAGTTTGGCAAGTCTTCATAATTTTGCTATTACATTCCTCATAGGCAATTAAAGAGACACTACGTTGCTCTTTTGTGAATCACAAAGTCACAACTGTAGTATCCAGGTTGATGTATTTATCAGACCCTGCACACATTTACAATTAGTGGAGCTCTGGAAGGCACATCATGGACTTGGTTGCAATTGTTCCACACAATTATCAGTCTGCTTCAGGGGTGGGCTTCAAAAACTTTACAGAAGGGTTCTCTGGTTACTTGGTGGGTGTGGCCATGGTGGGCGTGGCTTAGTTGGCCTTCTGCACCATGGCAGGGGAGGTGTTTTTGCCCTCCCAGGCTCTGGAGGCTTTCCTTGATCCACCAGAGACTCTCTGGAAGCCAGAAATGGGCCCATTTCCGGCCTTTCCAAACTTCTGGGAGGCCCGTTTTTTGCCCTCCACGCATGCCCTGCACTTACCTGCATCCAAAACAGGCCACGTGGGGACTCCTGGGAGGGGTGGAGTGGGTGGGGCCAGCCAGGAGTGGGATTTGGGGGTTCTTTGAACTGCACAGAATCTTAGCTAGGGGCTCTTCCGAACCCCTGGGAACCCCCAGTAGCCCCCGCTGCCCCCCTCCCCCCGGTCTGCTTGTAAAGAGCCTCATTGAAAACTGTGAGGTTTTTCTGAAATCTGTAAGTCATAATGAAACTCATGCTAGCCAAATGCTACCCTGGTTTTTTTTCCAGAATGTTCACCAAATGTTCAAAAAGAACTACATTAGTACGCAAAAGAAATGTCAATGGCGATTCTCAGTCATCCAGGTCATGGTTGTCCCAAAGGTGCTTTTGCAAGAGGCAACTGGGCTTTCTGGTTTTTTCTTGGAAGATGTTTCACTTCTCATCCAAGAAGCTTCTTCAGTTCCATGACTTTCAACCACAATGGAGCCCAAAATGAACTAAAGAAACTTCTTGGATGAGAAGTGAAACCAGTGGTGGGATTCAATTTTTTTTTACTACCGGTTCTGTGGGTATGGCAGGGGAAAGATACTGTAATATCCCTAGTCAGAGGTGGTATTTGTTGGTTCTCCAAACTACTCAAAATTTCTACTAATGGTTCTGCAGAACTGGTCAGAACCTGCTGAATACCACCTCTGAGTGAAATGTCTTCAAAGAAAAACCAGACAGTCCAGTTGCCTCTTGAAAAAGCACCTTTGGGACTAAGTAAAAGAATGTAAGGCTGCCAAGTTGGATACATAGGCAGTCACACAATTATTTCACTGTGCATCCAACAGCAAAATCTGTTTAAATAAGCCTGCGTTGTGAGAGCCTGGTGGAATATCCCCTTCAAGAAATCCACCATCAATGTGATGCTCAGCTTGGAGCAAGTGGTGGTTTGGATTTGACAGCCTCCATAGATTCTGCATATTTAACTCTAATCATGGCAAGATTCCTGTTGTGTTCACGAAGAATGAGACTCGAGACCAGTGTAACTTCAGCTCTTTTATTTAGTTCTCAAATTCCATCTGAGCCAGGAGCCACGGCAGCCCTTTTTTATAGAGAGGCTGCTCGCGGCTTGCGACTAATGACAGCTCCTTGATTCTCCCGCCGCTGAGGTGGCCAATCATAGACTAGCTATTTTTGGCCAATCAGCGTTGAGTAGAACACCAGTCAGATTCAAGTGTTTGTGGACCAATAGGAGTAGAGTATTTGGAGTATGCTAATATGTAACACCCCTCCCCTCTTGGTTTGGTCCTACCTTACGTAGTCACATAAGTAGGCGGGGCTTTTATGTTGTCTAGTTGACCTGCGCAGTTTACTTATGCTGTTGTCTTTGGCTGGTTCGGACGGGATCGCTGTTTCTCCCGTCTTTCTCTGTGGAACCTCCTGGAAGGTGGAGTCAGCCATGCCGCTCCCGCCTGGCCTACCCGGCCTGGTAAAATCGGCTCAGCTGCTCCCTTCCGGAGTGGCTTCTTGGTCTTCTTGTGCCTCCTGTTCCTCTTCCCCAAAGTCTTCTTCAGGTAAGTTGTTGTTTCTTTCTGAGTTTATTTGTTAATGTGATTTGTGGGTTGTGTTTTGATTTTGCGGTGTTTCTTTTTCTGATGGAGGTTCTCCCCCTCCCCTCTTATTTGTGTTTGAGGGGTCTCCCCCCTCTCTGGTTGGCTTATTACTGTTTTTGTTTAATGTTTGCTGTGATTCTGGCGTGTGTGTGTGTTGTTCTTTGTGGCTGGGTATGTCAGTGGGTCGTTCCAATGTTCTTGATCTTAATTGATCAAGGTGTCTCATCCAGCTTCTACCATTGTCCGTTTCTAGTCTATACAACTGGGGTCCTGTTATTTTTGTTATTTTTGCCGGTATTCACAGCGGGTGTCCCGTGAGATTTTTAGCATAGACTAGGTTTCCTGGTTTGAATGTGCGGTGTCTGCTGGAGGAGTCTGCTGGTTTTTCAGGGCTGTATGTGGGGTGCAATCTATCCAATTGTGATCTTAACTTCCTGCCCATTAATAATTCTGCTGGGCTTTTATTTGTAATTGAGCTCGGTGTGATATGTTGTATGGTGAGCATTTTATAAATTTTCTCCTGTATGTCTCCCGTGTCTAATTCTTCTATGGTTTCTTTGGTATACCGGACCATGCACTCTGCCCACCCATTTGTAGCCAGTTGGGCTGGCGCTGTCAAAGCATGCCTTATTTCATGTTCGGTGAGGAACTTTTCAAATGTCAATGCTGTGAACTGTGGCCCGTTATCTGAAACTGATAGGTCCGGTAACCCATGTGTGGCGAAAAGTTTTCTGAGTTGTTTGATAACTGCTTCTGTAGTTGTTGAGTTCATGACGCTTACTTCCAGCCAATTTGAGTAAGCGTCTACTATGATTAAAAATATGTGTCCTTTTGTGGGCCCTGCAAAATCTATGTGAATTCTTGACCAGGGCCCCCTCGGTGTTTCCCAGTCTAGTATAGGTGCTGAAGGAGGTGCAGGTCAGGATCTTTGGCATTTAGTGCAAGTTTCTACCCATTTCCCAATATCCTTATCCATCCCTGGCCACCATACATAACTCCTGGCCAGAGATTTCATTCATACAATACCCGGGTGTCCTTCATGTAGGATATTCAGTACTTGCTCTTCTAATGCCCCTGGTATTACCACCAGATCCCCCCACAGAATGCAACCTTTTAACAATGACAGTTCAGTTCGCCTGTTCCTGAATGGTTTAAATCTGTCTCGTTTTCTGGCCACCCTTTTCCTACCCAGTTAAAAACCTGTGACAATGTTTTGTCTCTTGTTGTTGCTTTCGCAATGTCCGCTGCGGTTATGGGTAGATTTGGTAGTATCTCAATCTGTAGGGTGGATGTGGTTGGTGCCGGGTCACTCCCTAGGTCAGGTAGGGGAGTACGGCTCAATGCATCAACTTGAGAAATGTCTTTGCCTGGTCAGTGAATTAGTTTATAATTGTATGCGGCAAGGAACTCGGACCATCTTGTCATTCATGGGGAAAGTATGTTCAGAGTGGCCCTGTTTCCTGCTAATATTCCCAATAGGGGCTTGTGATCTCTAATAAGTGTAAAGGTCCTAGCGTAAAGGTATTCATGAAACCGTTTGACACCGGATATTGCTGCTAACGCCTCCCTGTCCAACTGATTGTAGTTTCTTTCCATTTTGGATAGTGTTTTGGAGTAGAATGCAATTGGTGCTTCTCTCACATCTGGCAGCATGTGGCTGAGTACGGCTCCAACGCCGAACGGTGATGCGTCACAGGTGACTGTTAACGGTAGTGTCTTGCCATATTGTATTAAGACAGATTCGGATGTTATCAAATCTTTTATTTTCTAGAACGCTGTCTCTTCTCATTGTCCCCAGGTCCAGGTGGCTGCCTTGTCGAGTAGTCTATGTCATGGTTCTGCCGTCATTGCTTTCTGTGGCAGAAAAACGTTGTAAAAATTGATAAGTCCCAAGAATGCTTGTAATTCTACTTTGTTTTTCAGTCTAGGCGTTTCTTTGATTGCTTTAATTTTTTTATCTGTGGGGTGGATGCCCTCTTTATCAATTAGGTACCCCAGGAATTTGACTTTTGAGGTAGCTAGCTGACACTTTTCTTTTTTGACCTTGAGTCCCGCCTTTTGGAATCTTTGTAATACAATTCTGAGACGGGCTTCTAGTTGTCTCTCATCACTGGCTGACACTAGCACATCATCAAAATATGGGACTACCCCTTTTATCCCTTGTAACAACCGCTCCATCAGACTTTGGTACACCCCTGGGGCCACTCTGATTCCAAATTGCAGTCTTTTACATTTGAAGGCTCCCCTATGAGTCACTATCGTTTGTGCCTCTGCTGTTTCGGGGTCGACTGGCAATTGTTGGTATCCTTGCGCAAGGTCGAGCTTTGCGAAAACCTTGCCTCTCCCCAATGAGTGTAACAGGTGTTGCACTACTGGAACAGGATATGCGCTTTGCTGTAGTGCATGGTTTAGAGTGGCCTTGTAGTCACCACAGATTCTCACGGACCCATCTGGTTCAATTGGGTTCACGATTGGTGTTTCCCATTTAGCGTGGTCAATTGGTTCCAATATGCTTTGTGCTATGAGTTTCTTGAGTTCCTCATCAATCTTCAGTTTTAATGCGAAGGAAATTCGCCTCGCTTTTAACCTAATAGGAGCTATTGTTGAATTTAAATTAAATGATATGGGGGACCCTCGGTACTTGCTTAGTTTCCCATCGAAGACGTCCTGGAACTCCCTCATTAGGTTCTCCTCCCAGTCTGTCTTGGTAACGCTGTTGATGCCCGTCACTCTGATTCCCAGGGTTCAAACCACTCAAGTCCAAACAGGCTTGGGTGGTTCCAGTCTACGATGGTTAGAGGCAGAATTTTTGTGTGTTCTTTGAAGGTGACTTGAAAGTGTCCGAGTCTGACTATGGGGATCCTGTTTCCTTGGTAGTCTTTTAGTATTAGCATTTGGTTTTCTAATTCGGTTCTGCCAATATGCGGTATTGGACTTTTAATGGTATTCCATGATACCATTAATAGATATGATCTATACGATTGATAGATATGATCTGGAGTCCATCTCCATCTCACATTTCTGGCCCTCAATCCTGACTGCCACATGTACTTTTCAGCCATTGGTTGCATTTGAATGACCGATAGTAATAGATTGGTGTGTTTCTTGTTTTCTGTAGTATTCGTTTAGCCACTTGCCTCTGCTTTCTCGACTCTCACAGCTCCATGTTTGTCTTTCTTTTATCCTTGGTGGTGTTTTGTCTCTACGTCGGGGGCTGTAGCTCTTAAGGTTTTGGCAGACTCTTGCTATGTGTCCCTGTCTCTCGCAATACTGGCACATAGCGTCTAGGAAATGGCACTCAGAACAGGGGTGGTCTCCTCCACACCCGGCGCACTGGAACCCCAACTTACGTCCTTTCTTCTCCCGTTTATTTTGTTCAGCCTGGAGTCTATGGATCTCCTCTTCCTCATCGTCAATCTCAGACAACGATTCGCTATCCGCGTAGTGTGTGATGGTCTTGTGTGTGTTCTCTGACTTTTTCTCTGGAGTTTGGCTTGTTTCTGCCGGTGTTTTTGGTGTTGTCGCATTCATTTATTGCATTTTGGCTGCTGATTTTTTAGCTACTTCAGCTGCCGTGGCCTCAGTGATAGCCTCAGTGACTGTAATTTTTGGTTGAGTTAGCAGTCAGCTTTGTAGGGTGAGATCTCTTAGGCCAAGGAGCACGCGATCCCTCATGGCTTCATCCATGTTGAGGAACTTGCATGCCCCTCCAATGTCCCTGAGAGCCGCTACAAAGTCTGCGATGCTCTCACCTTCTCTCTGGTCCCGTTTGTAGATGAATAAGGTGTCTCCGAATAAGGCTGGAAACGGTAGGTGTGTAGTGAACCTTCAGCATTTTTTCCAAATCTGGACAGGCCATTTACTTTACATCCTCTGGTTTGGCTAATGCCTTGGCCATCTTGAATACTGTGGGCCCACAATGCGTCAGGAACATGGCTCTCTTTCTGTTGTCAGAGATTCCTTGCAAGTCGTTGCTTTCTAGGAACATGAGGAATATATTGATGTATGATTCCTAGTCCTCCGTCGCTGTATTGAATGGTGCGGGTGGCGAGTTGGTTCCGGCCATTTCGTCTGCTCAGTTCTCGTTGCTATGTGCTCGACTGGTCTCCTTGTCTCACAATTCCACCTTTGTCGCCAGTGTTGTGTTCGTGAAGAATGAGACTCGAGACCAGAGTAACTTCAGCTCTTTTATTTAGTTCTCAAATTCAGTCTGAGCCAGGAGCCGCGACAGCCCTTTTTTATAGAGAGGCTGCTCAGGGCTTGCGGCCAATGATGGCTCCTTGATTCTCCCGCCGCTGAGGTAGCCAATCATAGACTAGCTATTTTTGGCCAATCAGCGTCAAGAAGAACACCAATCAGATTCAATTGTTTGTGGACCGATAGGAGTAGAGTATTTGGAGTGTGCTAATATGTAACAATTCCTGATTGAAATAATTGCTCTGCCTCTTTCTTTCTTTCTTTCTTTCTTTCTTTCTTTCTTTCTTTCTTTCT
>BLBF01000040.1:15914378-15948724 GCA_015471245.1 Laticauda colubrina
TCTTTCTTTCTTTCTTTCTTTCTTTCTTTCTTTCTTTCTTTCTTTCTTTCTTTCTTTCTTCCTTCCTTCCTTCCTTCCTTCCTTCCTTCCTTCCTTCCTTCCTTTCTTTCTTTCTTTCTTTCTTTCTTTCTTTCTTTCTCTCTCTCTGATGTTTCAAATCTATGGAGATTCTCAATCATCCTGATCGTAGTTGTCCTGAAGTACCTTCTTGGTTTTTTTGACCTCGAAAATCAAGGGAAATGTTAAATATATTTTGAATCCTGCCAATCTTTGGAGGCATTGTTCCAATCAACTCTGGGAGCTTTTCAAATGATTCCAAGCAAAGGGTTGAAATGTATACCTCATTTTGTCTTCAATCTGCTATAACGGGAATACACCGTGTGACCTTTTCGTCTCATTTTTGCTCTTCTCCTAGGATGTCACATTTACTTTGTTTCTCTCAGTCTTTACTGCCGTTCTTGGTTTTTTCCAATATGGCTACTGTATTGGAGTCATCAATGCTCCTCAACAGGCAAGTCAATTTGATTATTTATGTGTGCATTCATATCATAGCCAGTGGTGGGATTAAAAAAAGTTTACTACTGGTTCTGTGGGTGTGGCTTGGTGGACGTGGCAGAGGAAGGAAACTGCAAAATCCCATTCCCTCCCCACCCCATTAACCTGCTTTCCAGCTCCTTTTGTGAAGGGCAACAAAAGAAGACCCAGCTGATCAGCTGAGACTTGGGAGGCAGAGAATAGATGGGGATGGGGCCAGTCAAGAGGCGGCATTTGCCAGTTCTCCAAACTACTCAAAATTTCCACTATTGGTTCTCCCTAACTGGTATGAATCTGCTGAACACCCACCTCTGATCATAGCCCATATTTGGGACTTGGGACACCTTAACTATCTGGATATCTTCAGGAAAGAGATGCTGGGCTGGGGTTCCCCCTCCCCCAAATTAGAATAACAGAGTTGGAAGGGATCTTGGAGATCTTCTAATTCAACCCCCTGCTTAGACAGGAAACCCTACACCACTTCAGACAAATGGTTATCCAATCTCTTCTTAAAAACTTCCAGCATTTACAACTTCTAGAGGAAAGTTGTTCCACTGAACCAGAAAGTGTCACTTCTGCTTACAACTGTCAAGATTCTGGCAGCTACCCCCATTTAAATCATGAGCCTCGAGCCAAACTTTCAAAACTTAAAAAAGGATTTATTGGGAGTTAAATTGTCGGCACTACCTGGGTATATCATAATTCATATTCTCCAATGGAATACATCCATAGCCAAGAATTATCAATCAGGCTCTCCAATTAGAATTTTGCGTGGCAGAAAATTCAGTCACCTTTGAAAGCATTTATGGAATGCAATTTTGGTTTTGCAAGCTGCTACAGTGCTCACCCCTCCCTTTCTGTTGACAATTCTAAAACTATTTTATAAGTTGACAACATTAGGCAAAGCAATATAAAAATGTATGAGCCCTGCTACAGGTAGTCCTCAATTTATGACAGTTAGGGCCATGCACCCCAATTTGACACTTGAGAAAAATAAGAGGACAAAATACATTCAAGTGCTCCCAATCTCTTTCATCATGTTAAGGCTAGGTCCCACTGGCCGACAGATGCAAAACGTATGCAAAAAGGACACAGCGGATGAGCAAAATTTCGGGGGGGGGGCTCCATCCTTTGTTATCCACTCCAAAAAGTGCCCCAAATTTGCATAAACAGAACGGAAAAGAACGGAAAGGAACGGACGGGGGTAGTACGTAGTGAGGATGTTAAGCGGATGTTTGTAGGAAGTCTAGCGGATAACAGCGGATGGAAGCAGATGACACCTCCGAAGGACTTCCGGGGGAGAATTGCAAAGCGGACGCATAGCGGAAGGAGCGGATGCGTAGCGGATGACACGGATGCATCACGGATGCCTCTCAGATGCATAGCGGATGCACAGCGGATGCAAAGCGTTCACTGCGCATGCAGGGAGGATGAATTGATTCAGCTCCGCGGATATAAAAGGATGCAGCTCACAAGCAGTCAGCATTCAGAGGAAAGATGTGCTGCCACAGATATCTTCGAATAACACCATGGTTCGTCAGTCAGGGAAGAAGAGAAAGCCTGTGCCTACTCCTGCCAGCCCTGGCAAGAAGGACAGAACCACCATCCCACCCCCTGGCACTGACTCTGAAGCTGCTGGTGCTGCTGGTGCTGCTGCTGCTGGTGTTGCTAGTGCTGCTGCTGGTGGTGGTGCTGCTGGTGGTGGTGCTGCTGGTGCTTCTCCTGCTGGTGCTGCTGGTGCTGCTGGTGCTTCTCCTGCTGCTGGTGCTGCTGGTGCTTCTCCTCCTGCTGGTGCTGCTACTGCTGCTGTGCTGTGCCAGCCCCGAGGCCCTCAAAGCCTTGCTGCTCAGGCCCCTGAAGGCCCTGCTGCTCAAGCCCCTGCCAGAGGGAGGAAGAGGCAAGCGAAGAAGAAGGGAGAGAGGAAACAGGACACCCTTTCTGAGGACCATGAGGAGGAGGTGCTGGAATGGCTGAGGGAGAACAAATACCTGTGGAAAAAGGGCCACAGACTCTATCGTGACACCAAGAGGAAGCAGGCAGCTGGGAGAGACAAGGCAGAGAGCCTGGGCTACACTTCAGACCTACTCCTGGGATGATGGAAGCACATGCACACCTGGTATGGCAAGCTACACCTCAAGAAATCTGGCCAGGCTGCTGTCAAGCTCACTGACTGGGAGATGTACGTCATGGCCAAGTGCAGCTTCCTGGAGGGTGAGATCCACCACCGAGGAGCAGCCCCTCTGACAACCCTCTCCCTCAGACAGCCCACAGACAGCCAGTCCTCTTCCAGCCAGGAGACAGCTGCACTGTCCAGGCAGGTGTCTTCGGAGGGCCCCATGGCAGAGTCCCCCCCGACATCTGCACTCCCCATGCCAGAGGACATGGAGGATGCCCTGTCACAAATGGAGGAAAAAGCAGCAACCACCAGAGACCAACCCACCCCCACCCCCAACTCCACCTCCACCTCCACAGAAAGCAGGCAGAGAGGCAGGCTGGAGGGCAAGAGCCACACTGTCCTGTTGGAGATCAGGGGCCCAATCAAAACCAGCACAGATCTTCTGTCTCAGCTGGTCCGCAGTGACATACCATCCTCAAACCGGAAGCCCTTCATCACCTACGTGAGCCAGACCCTCATGGACCTGCCCGAGGCCCAGTATCAGGTGATGAAGCAGAAGATAACAGCACTTCTGCACAACCCTCCAGGCACAGCTGAACCTGCTCTGACCCAGTCCAGGTTTGCTCCTCCACCCCAGGTGATGTCACAGCCCTTCCACGGCTTTCAACAGCCCCTCACCTACCAAGGCTACGAGGACCAAAACTTCCCACAGCAGAAGCAGCCCTTTCCAGTCCAGGCCCAGTTTCATCGCATGCCACAGATGCCTCCCCCCCCCCAGCTGCAGACCAGACAGCCCCACTACACTCCTCCTTCCTCCACCCCACAGCCAAGCCTCTCTACGGACAATCTGTCATCAGTCTTGGGCCTGACATCCCAGGTCCTTGATGAAGGGCCTCTGAACCTCATGGGACTGAGGTTCCTATCAGGTTTTGTCCTTGCCTCTATTCACCAGGCTCCATGTCCCCATTCCCTTGTTGACGGTCCACAAGCCTGTTCTGCAAGACTGGGTAGCGGGTGCGCATGAGATTGTGCAGAGTGCAGCAAGCTTCCACGATCCTCCTCACGGTCTCTGGGCGATGCTGCATGGTGGTGAGAAGTACCTGGAACCTGTTGGCCAGGATGCCAAAGGCGTTCTCCACCACCCGCCTTGCCCTGGACAGCCTGTAGTTGAAGATCCTCTCTTCACGAGTGAGGTGTCTTGAAGTGTAGGGCTTCATGAGGTAGGTTCTGAGGGAGAAGGCATCATCCCCCATGATGAAGTAGGGCACATCTTGTGTGTCGTTGGGCAGGGGTTCTGGATCTGGGAAGCCCATGATGACGTTGCGTTCCAGCCCCTCCTTGAGGTGACTGGCATTGTATACCTGGCTATCTGAAGCTGACCCATTGCCTGAAGCATCAATGTACATGAACTTGTAGTCAGCATCAACCATGGCAAAGAGGATGATACTGAAGAAGCCCTTGTAGTTGAAATAAGTTGACCCTGAGTTGGCTGGAGCTTTGCAGGCCACATGCTTCCCATCTATGGCTCCAACGGTGTGGGGAAAGTTCCACCTCTGATACCACTGTTCTGCAACTTTCCTCCAGCCTTCTTCAGTGGTGGGACACTGGAGGAGCTCCTCCACGTATTCTTCAATGATGGCCTGCTCCACTTCTCTGACCACTTTGCTGATGCTGTTGTGCAGCACCCTCCAGGCATACTGCATGTTTTTGTATGTGGTTCCAGAGGCCAGGTGCTGCAGAGTCAGTGCCACCTTCAGTCCAGGGTCCAGGTTGGGACAGAAGTTGGTGCTCGGCTTGGTCAACCTGGGTCTCAGACATTCTACAATTTCGTCAAATATGGCTGGTGGCATCCTCATGAAGTGCTGGAATGCACGAGGGTGTTCATTCCTCAGCTTCACCATCAGCTTATCATACAGTCCAAACTCCACTCTTCTCCCGATCCATCGTCGGACCCACACAGCTCTTGAACGTCTTCTTCTTCTCCTTGCGTAGAAAAGGTGAAACAGTCTGAACAGGGCTTGGTTCTGATGTTGAATGATCGCAGCTACCATAAGGACTGTGTTATAATCTATGGTGGAGATCAATGGATGATGTGGAAGAGGAAGACCAAGGGTGAAGAGGTCTGTACACCATGGCTGCTGCACTCATACTGAGATCCAGGTGATTTCCTCCCCCTTTTTATAGGAAATATCGGTTTTCCGCTATGTGTCCTTCCACATACTCTAGGCATACTCCAGACATTCTAAATATCTGAGATACATCCCAGATACAAACGTTTTGTCCGTTTTAATGCTTTATATACGAGATGCATCCACTTACATCCTTTCTATTTCCGTGCTACACTGTGTGGACGTTCCCTGTACCTTTCGCTTCCTCCCTCTTTCCGTTTTCAGCTGCAGCAGATGTGAGTTGTGAGGATGTGTAGAGGATGCCGAGAGGATACAGCGGACGTTTAAATGGATGACAATGGACATAGAACGTTTGTTGCCCATATGTGTCGCGGATGTACATCATACGTGGCGGAAAGTTCATCCGCTCATAAAGTTTTGTGCAGCTCAAAACTTCTCGCGCGGATGAAATCTCAGTGGACGGATGCTTGACGGATAGAGCGTATGAAACACGTATGCAGTGAGTACACAATGGATGCATCGCGTTTTCCAACAGATGGCAAGCTTTTTTGTCCGTTTTACATCCTCTTTGCATCCGTTGGTGCAATGGGACATGGGCTTTAGGTGCATTCTAAGCTATTTTTCATGCATGCCTAAAATGTAACAATTAGGGGACCAAATTCAGCAGCAAGAGGTGTGAAAACTCCCAATTAGTATAAAACTTGCAAGATTCTGCATATAACCACAAAGCCGCTTTTCCTGAATGGGTCACCACCATGGGTTAAGATCAGTGGTAGGATTCAAAAAAATTTATTACTGGTTCTGTGGATGTGATCTGGTGGGCATGGCAGGAGAAGGATACTGCAAAATCCCCATTCCCTCCCCACCCCACTAACCTGCTTTCCAGCTCCATTATCCTGTGCAGGGCAACAAAAGAAGATCCAGCCATTCAACTGGGACTTGGGAGGCCGAGAATAGATGGGGGCAGAGTCAGTTAGAGCGGGTATTTGCCGGTTCTCTGAACTACTCAAAATTTCCCCTACCGGTTCTCCAGAACTGGTCAGAACCTGCTGAATACCTCTGGTTGAGATATCTGGGGGTGGGGGGAAGGCCATTGAGATAGATAACACTCAGATATATTTCTTGTACTAATTTTGATCCTCATTGCCAACTCCAAAACATTTTCAGTTATGTATTCTTATTAAAATTTATTCATTTATTTGTTACACAAATTTATACAGCTGCTCAACTTTCACACAATGACTCTGGGAAGTATCGTACAGAATAGAATCATAGGGCTGGAAGGGACCTTGGAGGTCTTCTCGTGTAACCCTCCTTCTTCATGCCTTAACATTCACAGTTAAAATTCAGTTAAAAACTCACGGTTTAAACTCTCACCCTACAATTATGTTTGAAAGAGACTAAGTGCAGATTTGAAACATATATTGTAACAGATACTCTTTCTTAGTTGTTAAAAGTCCAGAACCAAAAGGTGCTTTTTCAAAAAGCAACTGGTCTTTCTTTGCTTTTCTTTTGTTTCACTTCTCATCCTGAGGAAGACGATGGGCAAATTCAGGTTGTGAAACACACCATGGTCTGAATAAATATAGTTTATAGGAATAATGATAAATGATTAATGCCTTTTTGTCAACACAGATCATAATGATGCACTATGCAAAGGTCCTGAACATTGAAACTGCAAAAAATACCACTGGCAGTTTTTTAATTGAAGAAGTATTGAAAGATCCAACAATCATGATGTTTTGGTCCTTGTCTGTCTCTATGTTTGCTGTTGGCGGGATGATTTCCTCCTTCACCGTTGGCTGGATTGGGGAAAAGATGCCCCGGTGAGAAACATTTTTCCTTGTTGGATTTCATGTCTTGCAAGAAAAATAAAATGGGCATTCTGTGTGAATAAGGAGATGACAAAAATCATCCTTATTGGCTTCTGGCCCCCACTGACAATTGCAGAAATTATAATGAGACAATAGCTTGAGGAAATTTAAAGAAGTAAGGCACATGAATGTCTGCCTGCCTGTCTATCTGTTGGTCTATTGATCTATCCATCTAGGATAGGATAGGATAGGATAGGATAGGATAGGATAGGATAGGATAGGATAGGATAGGATAGGATAGGATAGGATAGGATAGGATAGGATAGGATAGAAACTTTATTGTCACTTTGAATGTTCACTAATCGGCATACATTAAAATGAAATTTCACTGCAAAAAGTTTCATTGCAAAAAGCTCTCAAAAAATCACCACCTCCAATATACACTACATAAACATGACAAAACAAATAAATGCAAAATTATGCATATAACCACATATATTATATGACATACAGAAAAAACACAGTCTGGTTTGGATGTATTAGTTCAGATGTATACATATACATGATGAGAAAAATGAATTGTGCAAGTTTACCAGAACAGGGAACAAAGTTGTTACAAAATCTGGTAGTCATTCTAGAAATACTTTGAAACCTCTTGTCTGTCTGTCTGTCCACCTATCCATCAATATATACATCCATCCACTTATCCACCCCTGCACAATCCCCCCCATCACCCCCTTACCTGCACTGCGCGCCTCTCAGCTGATTTTTGGCCCATTTGAGGCCTTTTTTCAGCCTCCCAGAGGTTCGAAGGAAGCCTCTGCACCCTTTGGAGGCCAAAAAATGGGCCTGTTTTGTCATTTCCGGTATTTCCAGAAATACCGGAAGTGACAAAATGGGCCTGTGGGAGGCTGAAAAAGACCCCAAACGAGCCAAAAATCAACTGGGAGGCACGCACATGCACAGTGCAGGTAAGTTTGGCTGGGGCTTGTGTGCCCGCACAAATGGCTCTGCATGCCACCTGTGGCACGCGTGCCATAGATTTGCCATCACGGGGATAGGGATATATTTACACAGGATGGCTGCCATGAAGGACAGCACAGCTGAGCAACAAAGACACCTGATGACAATTCTTTTGAGAGGCATAATAGCACATTATCCATTCATGTTTTATTTTCTGGCAGCTGTGTGAGGTGAATTCACCACTGATAACTAACAGAGTGGGGGGAGAGGGGAACCCTTCTGTGTTTTGTAAGCCGAGTGAGCTAGTCCTCAACTTATGACTAGTAGCTTAGTGACTGTTCAAAGTTACAATGAATTCTGGGACTATTAATGACTCAGATTCATAGTTTTGAGGGTTAAAACAAAAATCAGAACTCTGATTTTATATATATGTTGAAGGCAACAAGATTACTTTACGGAGAAAAATGGAAGGATATTTTGATTTCTGCTATGGATGGATGGCTACAAAAGTTGATGGAATTGTCCGAGATGGCTAAATTGACTGTTTTGATCAAAGAAAAAGAATATAAGTCCTTTTGTTTCTACTTGGAAATCGCTTCTGGACTTTGTGCCTGAGGTGGAAAAAAATGAAATTTTGACTTTGGATTTTACTAATTAGATTGATTTGTTGTTATAGAAATGGCTAGTTTCTACTATTACGGAAAAGTACAAAGTTGAGGTTCAATATTAATGCCTTATTCTACTGTATCGAAGGGAGTCAGAAGTCAATACCTTTCCCCCTTCTCTTCCACATTTCTCTCTTCCCCTTCCCCCTCCCCTTTGTTTCCTACTTCTTGCTTTTGTATTTTTGTTTTTTATACTATAAACTAATAAAAATAACAAACATTAAAAAAAGTTGTGATGGTCACCCCAGCACTGCCATGGTCACACGACCAAACTTTAGGTGTTTGGCAACAGACAACCATTAATAATCATTTGCAGCATCCTGTGGTCACATGACTATATTTTACAATGATTTTGCCAAAACCCAGCATTTACTTCTGGGTTTTGGCAAAACGTCAAATGGTTCGTTTAAAGACCATGCCATTCATTTAATGGCCACTACAAAATGTTAGAGTTTGCAGCATAAATTCACATCCAGAAAACACACAGACTGATTCAGCAGGATCATTAATTTCCTTATCAACATATTAATATGAGTAAAGTTTACAATACCATTTGTAGATTTTTTTTTCAACTTAAGATAAACAAAAACACAAGCAGCAGTAGCTCAGAGCAGATATCAGTTTCAGCAAGCAAGCAAGTTAGTTAGTTTCAGTTTCAATTCTCAACAAAGCAGACAGAGCCAAACCGCATACAGAGCCAAACCACACCCAGGGTGTCAGCTCCTATTAGGTGGTCTGTTGCAATGTTTACTCACTTGCCAACTTTGTTAACCATGTCTCTGCCAGTTAATGAATATACTCTGACACAAAATATATTATAAAATCCAAAATATGTACTAACCAAGACATTTTATGATGGTCACAACTTACAGCGGGGATGGGCAGGCTCCAGTATGGTTGTAAGTCAGGGACTATTCTGTATAGATTTTGGTGTTGTGCAATATATGAGCCTAACCAATTCCATTAACAACCCCTTATGAAAGGCAAGGAGTAAATCCTGTCTGTAAATTACAGGAGCAGCATCTTCAGATTTAGTTAACACAGAAATAGTACAGTTTTAACCAAGGTTAGTTAATCTCTTCAATGGAGACCCAGGTATAGCTGTGATTATGGGAAAAAAGCCCTGAATTTTGAGAAGGTTTGACAAAAATAGGCTGCCTACCCACCAATGTTCAGTTTTTTATCGACTATGGAAGAAATTTCACTATTTAGATACTAATAGATCAAGTCATCTTGAATACTAAGATGAATTTAAGAATACTAAAGATCAAGTAATTTAGGATATTAATGTTTTAATATACCTTTATTAATGCTTTTAATATGCCTTTGTTATTATTTTAATTGTTTGATATACCTTTTCCTGCTACTCTAGAGTAAGAGCCATGCTACTGGTGAATGTTTTTGCAATCTCTGGGAATATATTTTTTGTAGTGGCAAAAAGTGGCCCTTCTCACATCCTGGTAATTATTGGAAGAGTCTTAACAGGTTTGCATGGTGGTAAGTTGAAATCGAGCTTTTCTCCTCAGATTTTTCCTGACACTTCCATAGTTGTTTGCAAGTGAAAAAAGAACAGGCTGCATTATCAGCACTGACTAGGAGCAGTGATTCTCTAGGGTTGAGGCTTTCTCTGTTTATTTTGGGGGTCAAATCAGAGATCTTCTCTTGAGGGAACAGGCATTCCACCATTCGGCTTCTGAAATTAGCATGTAGCATGCCTGAACCTAATGAGAAAGAAAAATCTGAGTGTAAGGAGATGACAGGGAAGCAAGGTCCAGATCTGGCAATCTCAAACAATTGCCAGGTCAGTGGTTGAGAGGGTCACAACAGAAACTGACAGCAGCATCTGGTGGAAATCCAATAACCATCTGCTGAAGGGACCTTACAACTAATGCCTGCATTCAATAATAGCAATGGTTCTCAACCTGTGGTCTGTGGACCCCGGATAGTCACAATGTCATTACAGGTGGTAGAGCAGCTCAAATGCATCTAGAGATTGTGTTGAAAGAGACAAGGACTTCAGGAAAGCTAGAACCAAGGTGACAATAGTAAGGAGCAATTTAGGCATATGCAATCAAGAAATAGTAAATAAATAATAAAAAATGGAAAGTGTTCCAGATTTGGCCAGTATCTGAAAACACTTTCTTTCCTATATCAGTGCCATTTTGTGAGAAGCAATATGCTGCTATCAAGAAACCACATGTAGTTGACCACATGTACTCTTTTAAGAGTATTTGGTTTTCTTTACTGAAACATTCACATTCTTGAAACAGACGGAAGTCCTCAGTATTTTTATGTTTATATGATTTATATTTTTTGAAATATGATTTTCTACCACATTTTAAAGGAGTTCTTAAGATAGCTAGGAAAAAGATTGTTTTGATGAGTTAAGATGTCAGTGCCCTTGTTTGTTTGTATTTGCCCAGGTCTCTCATCTGGACTTGCTCCATTGTATGTTGGAGAAATAGCTCCAACCGCTCTCCGTGGAGCTCTGGGCACCCTGAATCAGCTGGCTGTTGTTATAGGTATTCTCATCAGCCAGGTAAGTAAGACTGCAGGGAGGACTTGGTGGCCATGTAACTAAGTTGTGCTGTCATGAATCTTCATCTGTACTTTAGTTAAAAATGAATTGCTAGTTTCTTGATCTGATTATAACTTTCATTTATTTATGAAGCATATTTATACATCAAGATTCCAGAGAAAAATACATTTTTAAAATATCTGAAAGCAAACAGCAAACACTTGCATCCGGGCCGATTGACAATGCTAATAGTTTCTATTGTTTTAATTATCATAACTATTTAAATACTCCTAGCAACCAGCAAGTCATCAGGTACCAGTTGCATGTGGTGAACAATAGATAATATTTCTCAGTCTATATTCATCCTCGGAAAATATAGGGACTTCCTGAACATTGTAGGGTCCTTGGTGCTCTCTGAATTTTTAAACTGCCCCTCAATTTGTAGCAGTATGGCCCAAAGCTGGTCTGTGTGAATCAAATATGTCAGTGCAATTGCACAATGATTGAAAGTGTCTATGTGTCACCCTATCTGTATGTTCCTGTCTACCTGTATATACCCAATATGTTTATTGAGATTCTTAGTCATCCTAATCATGGTTGTCCCAAAGGCAGGAGGCAACTGGACTTTCTTGTTTTTTTCTTTGAAGACATTTTGCTTATCATCCAAGAAGCTTCTTCAGCTCTGGCAGGATAGTGGGGAATGGAAGGATTTATATTGCTTGACCAGCTGTCTGCAAGGAGCAAGCAAAACATCTTCAAAGGAAAAAATGAGAAAGTTCAGATGCCTCCTGAAAAAGCAGCTTTGGGATATCCAATATGTACCTTATCTATGTGTACATATGTATCTATGCTGTCTGAAGCAGGAGATGATTAAATGAATATGGCTGGACTTAAAAGACTCAGGTCTTATTTGTATTTAAATAGGAGCTCATCAGAAAAACCAGGATAAAAGAGTAGAATAGAAAATAGAATAGTCCAAAAACGTGTCATGACCATGAAGTTACGAGGACTTGCGTTCAGCTCAAGGGAGTCAGTCTCTAGTTCAATTCCCTAAAGATAAACCAGCAGAGCATATTAAGTTCATTAGGATTGGTATAAGCTAGCCCATGAGGACAACTACCATGAACATGGACAACTTGCAACTTTTGGCCTCATTACAAAACACTGTTCCTTTGCTTCTTGGTGCAGACAAAGAACAGCAAAACATCTCAAAATGAAACAGCACAACAAACAGAAAAGTGGGTGTTGGAGAGGAACCAAAACTGTGTCAAAAAGATCCCATCAACTACTTTGGTTTGTGGTGATCCCATCCCTCACATGTTTTAGACCAGCTAGCTGGAGAATTCCGGAAGTTGAAGTCCACAAGTCTTAGAGTTGCCAAGTTTGAAGACCTCTGCTTTAGACTCCTGAATGCAGTGCCTGAAACATATATATGAGATACTTTTTTCTTGCATAAGAAGAAGGTTGTCTACTCTTGTTGTACAGCAGTGTTTCTCAATCTTGGTCATTTTAAGATGGGTGTATGTCAACTCCTACAATTCCCCAGCCAGCATGTGAGTTAAAATCCACCCATGTTAAAATGGCCAAGGTTGAAAAATGCTTCTCTAGACTTTGAAGCAACAAAGGTCAAATATATGTTGTAAGCTACCTGGAGTCCAGTGGGATTGAGGCAATTTATAAACAAACAACAAGCACATGAAAAGATAATTATAGCATATCCTGGAGTGAAGATGTATTCATTTGTTTTTGTTTTTTTAAAAATAAACTTGTATGCTGCCCAAATTCCAGTAACTCTGGGCAGCATATGTGTTTGTCTTTACAACAAAAAGGGCATTATAAACACATGTTTAATAACTGAGACCATCATCGACATAAGGGTCTTCAAACTTGGCAAGTTTAAGACTTGTGGACTTCAACTCCCAGAATTCCTGAGCTAACATGACTGCAGGAGGAAATTCTGGGAGTTGAAGTCCACAAGTCTTAAAGCTGTCAAATTTGAAGATCCCTGATCTAGATTCCTGAAGCTCAAGAAGACATAATCTTTTGTTCAGTTTTCTCCATAACAACAATGTGAGGTATGTGAGACTGAGAGATCGTATCCAACACAAAATCATCCAGTTTCCATGACTATTGCGGATTTGAATCCCAACCCCAGTCAAATACCTCAACTATTGTACCACACCAGCTCTTGTATTGCTGGCGTCATCCTCAGAAGAAAACAATTGCATCTGGATTCCATTCATACTCAAATGAACCGTAAGAAGTGCCCTTAGGAAGGAATGTTATTGATGTCACCACCACATACTCAGCAAGGTTTTTATTTAAATTGATTTCTATTGTTCTATATTTTCTCCAGGTTCTTGGACTGGATATCTTGTTCGGCACATCAAAAATGTGGCCATTACTTCTGTCCCTGTCAGGTGGTGCTGCTGTCTTACAGATTTTTCTGCTCCTAATTTGTCCAGAAAGTCCTAGATACATGTACATAAAATGTGGCAATGTTGAAGGAGCCCAAAAAAGTAAGAAGACTTCTCCCAATTGCTTGAAAATCATGTTGAAAAATGCTGGCCTCCTACAAAAAGAAGTTACTTTGGATGAGGACAGTAATATCTTTGACGCAAATTAGTTTCACTCTAAAGCAGGGCTATCAAACTCAATTTCACTGAGGGTCGCATTGTGTTTGACCTTGGGGGACTGGGGTAGGTATGGCCAGGGTGGGTGTGGCCAGCTTGGTGTCACTTGTGCAGACCTGCCAACCCCTGATAAAAGAAAATCTGGAGACCCATGAAAAAAAATCTGGAGATTCTATAAAAAATAGTGAGATTCACGGTCATGTGAAACATTCCACATAAATATTCCATCAGATATAAGATCTTTTACCCGTGTTTCAATACATGGGTAAATGAGGCACAAAATCGAAACAATAATCCCAAATTACATTCAGGTATGACCAATTTTAGAACTGATAACACATCAGACATAATTTAGTATGTAAATTACAAACAACCTTGGCCTCAGCGTTCTTTCTTCTATTACTACCCAAAGTCCCAAATCTTTGTTTTATTTCTGAGTTTCCCACTCCAGTTACAATGGCGTAATTACCGACATTTCCCCAAGAGCTGGGAACAGGTAAATTATAACTATTTTCGAGTAGATCCCAGCACAGAAACACCCCTCCCCCAATTAACTTTGATCTGTCAGGCTATCCCGTTCTGAGCAACATGGTGGCGATCAACCGCCGAGCTCAACGCCCTGCGAAGATGAGCCAAGACCAAGGCTCACCGTCAGAAAGATTCTGGGAGGACAGGGCTTTGGGCGCGACTTCCCTGAACAGCAGAAGTGAAGCCCAGAGGGAAAAGGCGGCAGGGCAAAAGTTGCGGCTCATCGTCCATCCAGGGAGAAAAATGGCGCCCGACTTCGCGCGCGTTTTACTTGAGGCGAGGGCTGCTAAGGGCCAGCTGACAGGGAGTGCGAGAGCCAAGACTCTCATCGCGGGAAGCCGCCTTGCTAAATCGCTGCTCCGGCGCAAATCGAGGCACGGCCACTGAGGGGGAGAAGCTGGGGATTTTCCTTCCAAGCGGTCATTGAATCCACTGGACTGAAATAACCACTGGCTGAAGCAGGGGATTCTGGGCCCTCCTCACCACCATATAACGGTGGTTATAAAAAAAAAAGTGTTTTAAATTTGGTGTGAGATTGAGGAGCCTTATCGTGAGACCGTGAGACATGACAAAAAATCATGAGACTCATGGCAGAACCGTGAGAGTTGGCAGGGCTGCTTGTGTCAGGGAGGCACTTGTGGCCAGAGTGCTCTGCTAGCGAAAAAGGGCTCCCGAGCTCTGTTTTTGGCTGTTACAGCCTCCTGCAACCCTCTGCTAGCAAAAATGGATTTTGAGGGAGCCGCAGCGGCCTTCCTGAGCTCTGTTTTTGTTGCCAGAGGTACTGCGGGCCAGATCTTCACTGTTTCCATGGTGACCCCACAGGTCAGATTTAAGCACCCTGTGGACTGGATCCAGCCCACAGGGGACACCCCCTCTCTAAAAGCTTTTGTTTAGCTCCTAAGATCACTGCTCTCTTATAATCCCTTCTTCTCCTATAAATGTAAACAGAAACTTCACAGCTGCAGGATGAGAGGCTAAAAGGTTTACCCTTTTACCTGGCTTCCTTGTGAGTGGTTTCCCCAGAGTTTGGGCTCACCTGGCAATTTTTCACCTAGCAATTGCTTTGCTTCAAGATCAAGTTGCTAATCATCCAATGTCATTAAATGAGGGATATCTGGAACTCTTTTCCATAAAGAAAGACTTTTAACGTTTTCTTCCTAGATTTACTAAAACTGAGAGGACAAAACTATGATCCCACCAAAGAACTTGAGGAAATGGAGAAAGAGAAAGAAGAATTGTCAAAAGAAAAACCTGTCTCCATTTGGCAGCTGGCTACAACTGAAACCTACCGCCAGCCATTCATAGTGGCCATAGGAGTTCATATTGCTCAACAGTTTTCTGGAATTAATGCTGTTAGTTTTTTGCATTTTCTTTTTTTGCTGATGGATATTAACACTAAATATGTTTACTTATGTCATTATGTCATTATCTACACATATAGACTGGGTGAAACCAGGCTCAAGAGCAGTAACTGTGAGAGGGATCTTGGAGTCTTAGTGGACAACCAGCTAAATATGAGCCAGCAGTGTGCATCAGCAGCCAAAAAACTAATGCAACCCTAAGTTGCGTTAACAGAGATACAATTGAGATCAAGTGAGGTACTAATGCCACTCTATAAAGCCCTAGTAAGACCACACCTAGATTACTGCATCCAATTTTGGTCACCACACTATAAAAAAGATGTTGAGACTCTAGAAAGAGTGCAGAGAAGAGCAACAAAGATGATTTGGGGATTGGAGACTAAAACATATGAAGAACAGTTACAGGAACTGGGCTTGGCTAGTCTAGTAAAGAGAAGGACCAGGGGAGACATGATATCAATCTTCCAATATTTGAGGGGCTGCCACAGAGAGGAGGGGGTCAAGCTATTTTCTAAAGTGCCTGTAGATCAGACAAGGAATAATGGATGGAAACTGAACAAGGAGAGATTTAGCCTGGAAATAAGGAGAAATTTTCTGACAGTGAAAACAATTAACCAATGGAAGAGCTTGCCCTCAGAAGTTGTGGGAGCACCATCACTTGAGACTTTCAGGAATTTCTATGCAATGCAATAATAGAAATGAATATCTGTAGCTTGGGGTTGAACTGTGAAACACTTAATGCTCTCTGAGCTTAGTTGTTTGCTTGCAGACATTTCATTACCTGGCTCCGTAACGTCATCAGTGCTCCATCCAATAATAGATGTCAAGTGATAATTAAACCATAAGCACTGGGGAAATTGGCTGAAGTCAGCTCCAACATATCAGTAGGATTGTTAATATATTCTGGGAAACATTTCCATTTTTATAAATACAGCTGCTGATTAATATGTGCTATTAGCATCCTGAAATTTCATTTAAGTCAGAGACAAAACTTGCATACATAATCTGGTGAAATAATTTGTTGCTGCTTCTAACAGGTTACTTTTGTCTCCCTTGTTAGATTTTCTACTATTCTACTGATATTTTTAATAAAGCTCATGTCAAGAAGCCTATTTATGCAACCATAGGAGTTGGCTTTGTGAATACGGTGTTCACTGTTGTTGCTGTAAGTAACAATAGCAATAGCACTTAGGCTTATATACTGCACCATAGTGCTTTACAGCCCTAAATGGTTTACAGAGTCAGTATACTGTCTCCAATAATCTAGATCCTCATTTTACTGACCTCAGAAAAGATGGAAGGCTGAATCAACCTTAAGCCAGTCATGATTGAATCGACAGTCGGCAGGATTAGCTTGCAATACTGCATTCTAATCACTGCCCCACCACGACTTTTTTCAGTGCTTTCAGTAACTTTAAAAAGTAAGCACAATTTATGTGTAACAGACTTGATGTGGGTTCAAACTGGTGGCTGAGATGTTGTTTTGTCCATAGTAACTGAATACAGTCCTGAGAAAAGTAACGTATAGCTGTTTTTCACACTTACAACCATTGTAGCATCCCCAAAGCCACATGTTCAAAATGCAGATGCTTGGCAAGTGACTCATATTTATGACAGTTGTGTGTCCCAGGATCATGTGATCAGCTTTTGTGACCTTCCATTCAGCAGTTAATGGGGAAGCCAGATTCACTTTAACAACCATGTTACTAACTTAACAATGACAGTGATTGAACTGAGCCACTGTGGCAAGAAAGCTTGTAAAACTCACTTAGCAACAGAAATGTTGGCCTCAATTATGGCCATAAGTGGAGAACTACCTGTATTTTTTGTCTAATTGTTATAGAATGGATAATGCCATGTTCTGCCACTGGGTGGAATTATAAAGCTCAATGAAGCCTTTTGTCCTAGGATGAGTCCCATCCGATAAGGTCCTGCATTAGTGTTTCTCAACCTTGGCAACTTGAAGATCCTGCTGGTTGGGGAATTCTGGGTGCTTGAAGTCCACACCTCTTCCAAGTTGTCAAGGTTGAGAAACACTGCCCTAAATCCTTTCAGTCCAGCATTCTGCATCATGCAGTGGCTATCTGGGTACATGTGGAAAGCTCACAAATCTGGAGGTCCCAAAGGTGCTTTTTCAAGAGGCAACTGGACTTCCTGTTTTTTCTTTGAAGACCTTCCACTTCTCATCCAAGAAGCTTCTTCAGAGTGGCTAACAATCTGTGAATTGATTTTGCTTAAGGAAAAAAGGCTACCATTTTTCTACTTTTTTCTTCTTCGCCTTTTTAAAAATCCAGACTGTTAGAGGAAATTGTCAACTAGGCTGATGACATATTCATCCATGGGAATAATGTTAAGCAGGGAAGTACTTGTTTATTATACAGAGATGCTATTTATGGTGCAATTCAAGTTAGAAGCATAATAGGCAGGCAGATAACAGATTCAGACATGGAGCCTTGTAGCTTAGTTTGTTTTTTGCAGATGCTTTGAGGTTCGGTTCTTAATCAAACCCAGACTGCATAAACAGGAACACGAGAAATTTTAGTCAAAATCCTCTGGAGAATACATAATGTGTCTTATCTTGACTACAATTCTGCAGTTGCTCTTGGGTTTTTTTGATTGTGGTTTAACAACCTTTCTTGGAAATGTTACAGTGTGAGATTACCAAGCATAGAAGATGTCTTCTTAAGGAATTTAGTATTACAGAAAGGAATGAGACTTGGATCTGAAGAAATCTATTTAGGATTCCATGGAAACAAAACAGAAATATGAGGGGTTTTTTTAAGAAAAAGAATTCATCAGGACAGCTTTGATTATTGTTGCAAAGTTTGAATAAGAAACTGTACTTTTCCCCCTTCTGTTTGGTTAGAATCCTAGTGTTCT
This sequence comes from Laticauda colubrina, assembly GCA_015471245.1. NCBI lineage: Eukaryota > Metazoa > Chordata > Lepidosauria > Squamata > Elapidae > Laticauda > Laticauda colubrina. The sequence continues at coordinate 15,932,520 of BLBF01000040.1, forward strand.
ATTAATCTTGGTTTTAAATAGTTTTAAAATTTTGTCTTTTGACAACTGTAGTAAATATGCCATGCTGGTTCCAACTGCTGTTTATTTTTCTCTACAAGCTTTTAAATATTATCTGAGATTTATCAGAAAATCGATGACTGGTAGTCCAGACCGATAGGTAGACATAACCATTTATTTGAACTGTGAGTGCTGAAGTAGCAGAAAAGAGCTGCTACTCAGAAAAAAATGTGCTTAGGTCAGCAATTTAGGTCAGCAGGATATCAGCCAAGAGATGATGATATAGGATTACAAAGTCTCCAAGGGGTGAGACATTTTAAGGACAAGACTTTTGTGCTTTATTTCCTTAGAATATGAACCTCAAATGGATGAAAGATATTATTTATTTGTTTGTTTGTTTGTTTGTTTTGTCAAGCAATTATAAGATAACAGGTATAAGGATAAGCATAGTTATGGATACATGAAATGGATACATATAAGAAAATTTTAAAAAAAGAAACAAAAGGACAGGGACGGTAGGCACATTGGTGCGCTTTATGCATGCCCCCTACAGACCTTTTAGGAAAGGGGTGAGGTTAATAGTAGACAGTGTAATGTTAAAGTTTTTGGGATTTGGGGAAGAAACCACAGAGTCATACATATATATACATACATACATACATACATACATACATACATACATACATACATTATTGTAATCCTTGATTTACATCAGCAGATTTTTGTTTTTTTAATCTCTCTGCAAGAGAAAACCTACCAGAGATTAGGATTAAAATATGAAATTTATAACCACCAGATGGTTTTTAAAGGGAACTGGACATCTTCACGAAGGGGAGGGCTTTCAATTATTATAAAACTCAATGACTGGCTGCTATCTTGGACATGCTGGGCCTGTACTGTGATCTTAAAACACGAGGACCCATTCAAAGACCATTTGTTATCATTCAGATAGGAAAGAAAATTCCCTGGATTGCTAAAAGTGATTTTGCTTAATTTTAAAGCAGTCATAAGCACTGCTTCATCAGAGATGCAAAACAACTTCAAAGCAAGAATAGGTTTGTCAGAGCAGTAACAATAAATAAAATAAAATGCCAACGCTAGTCCCTCATTAATGTTTAATGGCTTAAAGGAATAGAATACGGTATTCCTGAGCTAGAGAATTCCAGAGATAGAATCTATACTATAACAGAAAAGGTCCTCTCCATAAAAAATGGATGAAAGGAGGAAAACCTAAGTGAGTTTCCCCCTCCCCATTTTTTTAGGATTGCCTTGTTTTCCAAAGTCTGTTTCCATCCTCTACCTCTATGTATGTGACAAAACAGAAAACAACTATCTTAACTCATGTTGAAAGTGACTCTTGGCCCACAATCTAGACTGCAGTCTGTTTACACAGCTTCTGAAAATGCTACCCCAAAGCTCTACAATTTGATAAGGGAGAGGATTTTCACCTCTGTTGATCTGTGTGGAAAGCCAGTTTTTGTGATGGACCCAGTGAATTCCATATGCAAAAAGCTTTGATACTCACAATGTGAGTTGCATTGCTGAGTTGAAGCTGACAGTTCAATCAACAAAACTTACCTCTTCTTCCTTCCCTCCTAACCCCTTACCCCAAAAACATTTATTTATTTATTTGTCGAGCATGTATTAGATAACAGATATAAGTATAAACATGATTATTAATACATGAAATGGATAAGAATGAAAGGAAGCATTAGGACAGGGACAGTAGGCACGTTGGTACGCTTATGCACGCCCCTTAAAGACCTCTTAGGAATGGTGTGAGGTCAACAGTAGACAGTCTAAGTTTAAAGTTTTGGGGATTTGGGGATTTGGGGAAGAAACCAGAGTCAAGTAGAGTATTCTAGGCATTGACCACTCTGTTGCTGAAATCATATTTCCTGAAATCGAATTTAGTGCGGTTTACCTTGAGTTTGTATCTATGATGTGCCCTTGTGTTTTCACTTTCAGCTTTTCCTGGTGGAGAAAGCAGGGAGACGGATTCTCTTCATGGCTGGTCTGTTAGGCATGATGGTGTGTACCATAACAATGACTCTTGGGCTCGTACTTCAGGTAAGATACCTGTGTCAAGTGTTCAATTATTAGTTTTGTCAACATCCACTATGTTTGAACATTTAATCTCGCTAGGAGGATGTCACTGCTACTTTGGTAGCAAGCTTTCTGTCATAAAGTGTGAATCATGTTGTGGGTCATTGGCACCTTAATTTACAAACTCCATCCTCCCAGTCAATTCCTTCATCTGCATCAGAATAAGGACATATTCTATTCAGTTCAATTACCAAAAACAACAACAACCAAAAACCTTGATATTTATTAAGCATCCGTAAACAAGAAAACAATTAACTAGTAAAATAACAGATAGACAAAAGCAGGGAATGATAGAAAAAAAAATTCACAATATCTTAAAAAAAAATCATAATAGAGCTGGAAGGGACCTTGGAGGTCTTCTAGTCCAGCCCCTCTGCTCAAGCAGGAGACCCTATACCATTGCAGACAGTCTCTTCTTAAAAATTTCCAGTGATGAAGCATCCATAGTGTCTGAAGGCAAACTGTTCTACTGGTTAATTGTTCTGTCAGGAAATTTCTCTTTAATTCCAGGTTGCTTCTCTCTTTGGTCCATTTCCATCCATTGCTTCCTGTCCTGCCTTCTGGTGCCTCGGAAAATAAATTGACTCCCTCCTTTCTGTGGCAGCCTCACAAATACTGGAATAGTGCCATCATGCCACCTGTAGTCCCTCTTTTTTCTAGACTAGCCAAATCCAAATCCGGCAACCGTTCTTTACATATTTTTGACTCCAGGCCTCCAATCATCTTAGTTGCTCTTCTTTGGACTTTATCCAAAGTCTCAACATCTTTTTTGTAATATGGTGACCCTTATCTATGTCAAAAGGGATAAAACTTTGCAGAGCCACTGGAAACATTAGTGCAGGTTATTAGCATGTACAACCTAAAGATGGGTTTTGTTGTTCCAGCAGTGAAATGTTTTATGTATCTAACTGTTCTGCACCATTACGATCTTCTATCTCAGAGTTTCTCAGCCACTGATACAGGTGCCACTGTGACTGGTGATGCACTGGAGTAATTTAAGTGGAGCATGAATCCCTTCTCCAGACAAAGAAGAAGCAAGAAAGAGGGCAGTAGAGAAGGAAGAGCACAAATGTCAGTGTCCAGTTGCATGTGTTGATGCAAAGGGAGCCGAGGATCAGAGTGTGTTTCTTCAGTTGGAAACTGAAATATGTATATATGGAAAAGCTCTCTAGAAAAACACCATCCAAAGTAGAATTGCTCTCCAGTATTGTCCATACATACAGCTAAGATATTGCAGTGGAGATTGGACTGGACAAATGTGCCACCCTCACCATCAACAGGGGGGAAAGTCATATCTGTACCTCTCTCTTCTGAGAGCTTAAGACAGGGGTGTCAAACTCAAGGCCCACAGGATGGATCTGGCCCATGGGCTGGCCTGAAAATAGCAAAGGACCAGCCCACATGGCTTCTTCTGGACAAAACAGGATCCAGGGGAGCCTGCACGACCCCAGCCCATGCCATTTTTGGCCTGGACAGCCTTGTGCAGCACTCTGCCAGCCAAAATAGTGTGTGTGTGTGGGGGGGGGCACATGGCCTTACTGTGCCCCGTTTTGGCCGGCAGGGTTCATTCCATCTCCACCCTCCATACCCCCCCTGTCTGAACCATGGGGGAGAACTACAATGCTGATCTGGCCCTCAAAGAAATCCAATTTGACACCCCTGGTTTAAGAGAAGACGGACGGTGTATAGCAGTGTTTCTCAATCTTGCAACTTTAAGAAGGGTGGACTTCAACTCCCAGCATTCCCAGTAGGCTGGGAGTTGAAGTCCACACATCCTAAACTTTCCGAGGTTGAGAAACTCTGGTATATACCATTGTGACACAACTTGAATGCAAACATGAAGCTTTTTGGGAAAGTAAATGGAACTGTTTGCAACTGCCTTATTCCAGATCATAATTTGCTCTCTAAATATAACCTTTAACCATGGGATTCCCAGGTGGCTGCCAATCCAAACACCAACCATGCTGATATTTAGCATCTTCTGAATCCAGATAAGGTCAGCTAAATGCTCCTGTCCTTTCAGATCTTCTACAAAAGTGGTTGAACCATAGACCTAGCATCTTTCATCCTTGTCCAATGCATCTGAGATACTGCAGCTTTTAGCAACATCTGGAAGGCTTGAGGATCTTCACTCTTTCAAGTAACCTTGAAAGATACCTGCTATCTTTCATTGAATAAAATAAGAAATGACTGTTATGTCATTCCATCTAGCCTTTGGCATGGAATCATGGTCCTAGTCCAACTTCTTCCATTCTTGGATTATCTACAGGGAATATAAATCTAATGTGTATAACATAAAACCCAATAAACATCATCCAAAATAACAATTAATGAAACCATGACATCTGACCCTGTAAATAAGGTTTGCACATAGCCACACAGAAACATGAGAGGCATCCAAATTTTTCCATTAACTGTGCCTGTAAGTTGTTGTTAACATGGTTCCATCTGCTTTTGTTTTCAGCCCAATATTGCATGGATGAGCTACGTCAGCCTGGTTTCTGTCTTCCTCTTTGTGTCTTTTTTTGAAATTGGACCAGGACCGATTCCCTGGTTCATTGTTGCAGAGTTATTCAGCCAAGGTCCTCGCCCAGCAGCTGTTGCAATCGCTGGATTTTCCAACTGGGTCACCAATTTCTGCATTGGAATGTTCTTCCCATACCTGGCTGTAAGGAAACTTTGCCATAGTGAATTGTTTCATGTTATTTAATATTTAATTATTTAATAGCAGTGATGGGATTAAAAAAAAAATTATTCCCGGTTTTGTGGGTCAGGCTTTGTGGGCATGGCTTTGTGGGCGTGGCAGAGGAAGAATACTGTAAAATCTCCATTCCCACCCCAATCCACAGGAAGGATACTGCAAAACATAGTATTTTAGTATATACTATAGTATATAAAATTATATATTGCAATGTCCTACCTGTCAATGAATACTTCAGTTTCAACTATAACAACACAAGAGCACACAATAGATACAAACTCAAGGTTAACCGCACCAAACATGATTGCAGGAAATACGACTTCAGCAACAGAGGGGTCAATGTCTGGAATACTCTACCTGACTCTATGGTTTCTCCCCAAACCCCAAAAACTTTAACCTTAGACTGTCTACTATTGACCTCACCCCTTTCCTAAGAGGTCTGTAGGGAGCGTGCATAAGCGCACCAACTTGCCTACTGTCCCTATCCTATTGTTTTTTTTATATTTTTCTTATAGGTATCCATTTCATGTATTCATAACTATGTTTATACTTATACATGTTATCTTATAATCGCTTGACAAAATAAATAAATACAATAAATAAATAAATGAAATCTCCATTCACGTTCCACTTCAGGGGAAGGATACTGTAAAATCTCCATTCCCTCCCCACTCCTGGGAGAAGGTTACTGCAAAATCCCCATCCCCTCCCTACCCTACTGACCTGTTTTCCAGCTCTGATCTCCTGTGCAGGGAGCCAAAGAAGGCCCAGCTGATCAGCTGGGACTCGGGAGGCAGAGAATAGATGGAGGCAGGGCCAGTCAGAGGTGGGATTTGCCGGTTCTCCGAACTACTCAAAATTTCTGGAACTGGTCTTAACCTGCTGAATACCACCTCTGCTTAATAGCAAATTCTGCACTGTATAAATAACTGTGGAAGATTGTAAGTCGAGGACTATCTGTACTCTTGAAGGGTGCATACATTCTGAAATTGCCAGCCTTAGAAGGCAGGCACCATGGTATATGGCAACAGTCATAACCATGAATCAGTTGCCAAGCGTCTGAATTTTGATCGTGCGACCTTGGCGATGCTGCAATGGTCAGTCATAAGTCATTTTTTTCAGTGCTGTTGTAACTTTGAACAGTTACTAAATGAACTGTTGTAAACCAAGGGCTACCTGTATTCAGTTACTACTGTTGGGCTGTATGTAAATTGTGCTTCCTTTTTAAAAGTTACCACAGCACTGGGGAAAAAAAAGCCATGGTGGCACAGTGGTTAGTGTGCAACATTGCAGGCTAATTCTGCTGACTGCCAGCAGTTCAATTCTCACTGGCTTCAGTTTGACTCAGCCTTCCATCCTTCCAAGGTCAGTAAAATGAGGACCCAGATTGTTAAAAGGGAAATATGTTGACTCTGTAAACCTCTTAGAGAGGGTTGTAAAAATACTGTGAAGTGATATATAAGTGCTATTGCTATTGCTTCCTGAAATCAGGGATAGTATAAATGCCTTTTCTCTTTGTTTCTCGCCCATCACAGAAACTGTTGGGCGCCTACGTCTTTCTGGTCTTTGCAGGACTCCTCGTCCTTTTCGTCTTGTTTATTTACTTGAAAGTGCCAGAAACCAAAGGCAAGTCCTTCGAAGAGATTGCAGAAGAATTCCGCCGCCGAAGCAAGAAAGGTGTGGGAGGACCTACTGAAATGGAGTATTTGGGAGCCAACCAAGAGGCTTAGAAGCATCGTTGCAGGAGGAAGGCTTGGAGTCAACCCAGTAGAAAGTCTGGAGAAACAGGTTTAAAAAAAACTATAAATGTGTGGAAGGTTAAATCTGTTCTCTGACTACTAGTGGATGATTTTGCAGAGCAGTCTCTTTAATTTCTCGGTTCCCTCAGGAACATGTTGCGTTGTGGAGTCTCACAAGCCTTATGCAAAAGAGGCCAAGGAAGAAACTTCTGAGGAGGGCTATTGGATTAATGGGGACCTATATTCCCATTGATCCACTGTACAGGTATTCCTTGACTTACAACCAGAATTGAGCTCCAAATTTCCACTGCTAAGCAAGACTTAGCCTTGCCAAGTCTTAGCCTAGAGCCCATTTTATGACCTTTCTTGCCACAGTGGTTCGTTCAGTTGAATCGCTGCCATCGTTAACTTAGTAACATGGTTGTAAAGAGAATCTGGCTTCCCCATTGACTTTGCTTGGCAGACAGTCGCAAAAGAGGACAAACTAATCCCTCCCCAGGACACTGCAACCCTCATAAAGATGAACCAGTTGCCAAGTGTCTGAATTTTGATCATGTGATGATGGGGATGCTGCAGCAGTCAGAAGCATGGAAAACAGTCATAAATCTTTTTATAAGTGCTGTTGTAACTTTGAACAGCCACTAAATGAGTTATTGTAAATCAAGGACTACCTGTATTCTCTGGTGTTTGGGCAAAGAAGAAAAAAAAAGCACAAAACAGAAGTTATTCCTGCTCAAAAAAGGTATATCTATGTGAGTATATTTATGCACACATATAAATTTCCAAGAATTAAGGTGTTTTGCCAGTCAGGGAAGTCCACTTTGTTAATATTGGTTTTTGTAGCTTAAGGAAGGTTCAGCAAACATTTATTTTCTTTTGGTCGACGTTAAGTCACTCTGGTCTTTGAAAAGTGAAATGCCGTCAGGTCATCATATTCTGCCTCTGCCAGATCTTGAGGTCCAGTTGCTGCCAAAGTGATAGTCATTTGGGAGACAAATACAAGAAGAAAGAAAGCGATTTGATCCAAAACGGAAATCAGATGATGCATTCACAGCGGCTGTATTCCTCCTTTTTAAAAAAAAACAAAAACAAAATGAAATCTACTTTGGATATTAGCAGATCGCTCGTCTGTCTTCACTTCCTCTACTGGTAGTCTTGGGTACCACCTCCAGTGGGAAGGCTGTTTATTAAAAAGCATTTTGTGGCAATTCCATGCTTTCTTCCTTGAACATTTTGTCCTTAAAAAAAGAAAATGGATGGAAATGGACAGAAAAGTCTATTTTATTGCCACTGCTGCAATATGTCTTTTATTTGGAAAGACTATGCGGCCTGGATCTTTTGCAAAATTCGATGCAAAAGTCAGGGCATGATGGTTCTTGCCATGCACCAACATCGCTTTGCCTATTTCATTTCATGCAATGTGTTTTGTTTTTTTTCCCCCTTCTGCCTGTTTCTGCTGACATGAGTCCTCCTTCTGCCTTAGCATTCCTCATTGGCATACTTGGGGTCCAATGTGGCTTTCAGAAAATACAGATAATCCTCATACGACCGCAACTGAGCCCAACATTTATGTTGCTGAGTGAGGTGTTTGTTTGGTGAGTTTTGCCCCATTTTGTGACTTTTCTCGGCACAGTTGCTAAGTGAATCACCACAGCTGCTCGTAATATGGTTGTTAAGCAAAACCGGCTTCCTGGCCGACTTTGTCAGAAGGTCACAAAAGGTGATTGTAGGACACTGTGACCATCATAAGTATAAGTCAGTTGCCAAGTGTTCAAATTTTGATCACGTGACCATGGGGACCATGCTTGCAAGGGTCGTAAGCATGAAAAAGTCATAAATCACTTTGTTCAGTGCAATTTGTAACTTTGAACGGTCACTAAACTAAATGCTGTAAGTCGAGGACTATTTAAGAAGCATTTAAGTGCCACCTAGAGTTTCTTTATTAGTGAGATGGACGGCATATACATTTAACAAACACATTTTTAAATCTTGCTCAGGAATGTACGTAGAAGATGTGTTGAAAATAAAAAAAAGGTTGCACAGAGATAAGAACAGCTGTGCTTTTGAGAAATGAGAAATAAAAAAAATCAATATTAAAGGGGCTGAAAAAGTGTGGCAAATGAAGTTTGGCTTTGGTTAAAATACAATTTAAGAAACTTATCCTATCAATACAATGGATATCAGTGTCTGCTTGTATTGGAGGAGATGCTTCAGAGAGGCAGGGCATACAGATGATGCTTTAGAGATCTCACGGCACTGTCTTTCCTAAAATTTTGTCATGAAAATGATGGGAACACGCTTCTATCGTATATCTCTTCACTCTTTTCCTTACTTTTCTGTGAAAGTGAATCGGATCATGGAGCAAAGCAAAATTATGTTCCAGGCAGGATTGATGCCACACTTAAGGCCCGGTCCCACTGGCCGATGAACGCAAAACGCATGTATAAAGGACACAGCGGACGAGCAAAATTTCAGGGGTGGCTCCATCCGTTGTTATCCGCTCCAAAAAGTGGTGAAAATTTGCATAAACAGAACAGAAAAGTATGGAAAAGAACGGACGTGGGTAGTATGTAGCGGGGATGTTAAATGGATGTTCATAGGAAGCCTAGCAGATGAAAACGGATGGAAGTGGATGACACCTTCGAAGGGGTTCCGGGGGAGAATTTCAAAGCGGACGCATAGCAGAAGGAACGGATGCATAGCGGATGAAGCAGATGCATCACGGACACATATAAGAAACAAAGGGGATGCCGCGCAGATGTATATCAGGTGCAAAGCATTCACTATGCATGCAGGGAGTATAAATTGCGTCAGCTCCGCGGATATAAAAGGATGCAGTACGCAGGCAGTCAGCATACAGGGGAAAGACGTGCTGCCAGATACATCTTGCAGGAACACCATGGTTCACCAGTCAGGCAAGAAGAGGAAGTCTGTGCCTACTGGTTCAAGGCCTGGCAAGGTGAAGAAGGGCAGAACCAGCATCCCACCCCCTGGCACTGACTCTGAACCTGCTGCTGCTGCTGCTGCTGTGGTGGACCAGCCCCAAGGCCCTCAAGCTCCTCAAAGCCCTGTTGCTGAAGGGCCTGCTGTTCAAGCCCCTGAAGGCCCTGAACAATCTCCAGAAGGCCCTGATGCTGAAGCCCCTGAAGGCCCTGCTGAAGCCCCTGCCAGAGGGAGGAAGAGGCAAGGGAGGGAGAAGAGAGAGAGGAAACAGTATACCATTTCTGAGGAGCATGAGGATGAGGTGCTGGAATGGCTGAGGGAGAACGAGTACCTCTGGAGAAAGGGCCACAGACTGTATCGCGACACCAAGAAGAAGCAGGCAGCTTGGAGAGACAAGGCAGAGAGCCTGGGGTACACTGCAGAAGTACTCCTAGGATGGTGGAAGCACATGCACACCTGGTATGGCAAGCTACACCTCAAGAAATCCGGGCAGGCCGCTGTCAAGCTCACTGACCGGGAGATGTACGTCATGAGCAAGTGCAGTTTCCTGGAGGGTGAGATCCGCCACCAAGGAGCAGCCCCTCTGAGACCCCTCTCCTTCAGACAGCCCACAGAAAGCCAGTCCTCTTCCAGCCAGGAGCCAGCGAGCCTGTCCAGGCAGGTGTCTTCAGAGGGCCCCACAGCAGAGACCACCCTGACAGCTGCACTCCCCATGCCGGCGGACTTGGAGGATCCCGTGGAGGATGACGCCCTGCTGTCACAAATGGAGGAAGAAGCAGCAGCCACCAGAGCCCAACCCACCCCCACCTCCACCCCCAGCTCCAGAGAATGCAGGCAGAGAGGCAGACTAGAGGGCCAGGACCACAGTGTGCTGTTGGAGATCAGGGACACAATGAAGACCAGCACAGAACTTCTCTCTCAGCTGGTCCACTTGGACAGAGCATCCTCAGGCTGGAACACCTACATCACCTATGTGAGCCAGACCCTGAGGGACCTGCCTGAGGCCCAGTACCAGGTGATGAAGCAGAAGATCACAGCACTTCTGCACAACCCTCAAGGCCCAGCTGAAGTTGCTCCTACCCAGTCCAGGTCTGCTCCTCCACCCCAGGCAATGTCACAGCACTTCCACGGCTTTCAACAGCCCTTCACCTACCAAGGCTACGACTACCAGGACTTCCCACAGCAGAAGCAGAACTTCCCAGTCCAGGCCCAGGTTCATCGGACGCCACAGATGCCAGTCCTCACACAGCTGCAGACCAGACAGTCCCACAACACTCCTCCCAACCCTTCCTCACCCCACAGCCAATCCAATCAATGGACAATCTGTCATCAGTATTGGGCCTGACATCTCAAGTCCTTGATGAAGGGCCTCTCAACCTCACGGGACTGAGTCAGCTCTCGGATAGCTTCCTGAACACACCACCACCTGTTGTACCCTCGGGGCCAAGCATGCCAATGGTACCTCAGACCAGCACTCAAGCCACAGCCACCTCCACAGTCCCTGCCCACTTAACAGCTGAGACCATGGACATGACTCAGAGTGACCGAGAATAGTGTCAGAGACTGAGTGGCTTACTTGTTAAGTTTATCTTTGCTTAAGACACTTTACTTGGTTCATTTTGCTTATTTAATACAGTCATAAAGTTTACCTAAGAAAGTTTATCTTTGTTTAACACACTTAATACAGTTTACTTGGTTCATTTTGCTTATTTAATAAAGTCATAAAGTTTACCTAAGAAAGTTAATAAAGGTTATCTTTGCTTAACACACTTAATTCACTTGGTTCATTTTTTTTACTTAATAAAGTGTTGGTGAAAACTTTGAATAAATGGTTAAGCCTTTGCATGTTTGTGGGATAGATATGGATAGTTGTGGGATAGATAAACCTCCAGTGCAAGCATAGTGGGACTGTATGGTCAAACCATCCCAGCTGCCACACAAATGGATCTTTATTATCAATAACAATTTATTCATTGATCAACACATTTTAAAATAAACAAAGCTCTTTATTAATGCCCTATTCATTGTAGGACCACTCAACATACATGGCACAATCTCATCAGTGTTATGAGACAGCCTCAAGGAAGCATCCATTAATCATCTATCATCCTGTCTTGCCACTCCACTGCTCCAGCTGGGGAGTTGCCCCAGTGTCTCAGGAGGTTGTGCTGCTTCTTCCCTTCACGTGAAGCTCTGTTGGGGCCTTGTACATCCACAGTGTCTATCAGGTTACGTCCTTGCCTCCATTCACCAGGCTCCATGTCCCCAGTCCCTTATTGACGGTCAACAAGTCTGTTCTGCAACACTGGGTAGCGGGTGCACATGAGATTGTGCAGGATGCAGCAAGCTTCCACGATGCTCCTCACAGTCTCTGGGTCATGCTGCATGGTGGTGAGAAGTATCTGGAACCTGTTGGCCAGGATGCCAAAGGCGTTCTCCACCACCTGTCTTGCCCTGGACAGCCTGTAGTTGAAGATCCTCTCTTCACAGGTGAGGTATCTTGAAATGTACGGCTTCATGAGGTAGATTCTGAGGAAGAAGGCGTCATCACCAATGATGAAGTAGGGCACATCTTGTGTGTCATTGGGTAGAGGGTCTGGACCTGGAAAACCCATGATGAGGTTGCATTCCAGCCCATCCTTGGGGTCACTTGCGTTGTATACCTGGCCATCTGAAGCTGACCCGTTGCCTGAAGCATCGATATAGATGAACTTGTAGTCAGCATTAACCATGGCAAAGAGGATGATACTGAAGAAGCCCTTGTAGTTGTAATAAGCGGGCCTTGAGTTGGCTGGAGCTTTGCAGGCCACGTGCTTCCTATCTATGCCTCCAACGGTGTGGGGAAACTTCTGATATCACTCTTCTGCAAGTTTTCTCCAGCCTTGTTCAGTGGTGGGGCACTTGAGGAGCTAATCCACGTATTCTTCAATGATGGCCTGTACCACTTCTCTGACCACTTTGCTGATGCTGTTGTGTGGCACCCTCCGTGCATACTGCATGTTTCTGTATGTGGTTCCAGAGGCCAGGTGCCGTAGAGTCAGTGCCACTTTCAGTCCAGAGTCCAGGTTGGGATGGAAGTTGGTGTTAGGCTTGGTCAACCTGGGTCCCAGACGCTCTACAAGTTTGTCCAACATGGCTGGTGGCATCCTCATGAAGTGATGGAATGCACAAGGGTCTTCATTCCTCAGCTCCACCATCAACTGGTCATACATTCCAAACTCCATTCTTCTCACGATCCATCCTCGGACCCACACAGCTCTTGGATGTCTCCTTCTTCTCCTTTTAAAACTTGTAAAACTGTAAAACTTGATACAGTCTGAACAGTTTTTGGTTCTGGTGATGAATGAGCACAGCTATCATATGGACTGTGTCATCATCCATGGTGGAGAACAATTGATGATGTTGAAGACTAAGACCAAGGGTGATAAGGTCTGTACACCATGGCTGCTGGACGCATACTGAGATCCAGATGATTTTCTCCCCCTTTTTATAGAATATATCGGTTTTCTGCTTGGTGTCCTTCTACATACTCTAGACATACTCCAGACATCCTAAATGTACGAGATACATCCCAGATACAAATGTTTTGTCCGTCTATTTCCGTGCTACTAACGCTGTGTAGACGTTCCGTGTACCTTTTGTTTCCTCCCTCTTTCCGTTTTCAGCTGCAGTGGATGTGAGTTGAGGGGATGGCCAGAGGATGCAGAGAGGATACAGCGGACGTTTCACGGATGATAACGGACATAGAATGTTTGTTGTCCGTATATGTCGCGGATGTACATCGTACGCGGCGGAAAGTTCATCTGTTCACAAAGTTTTGTGCAGCTCAAAACTTCTTGCACGGATGAAATCGCAGTGGACAGATGCTCAACGGATAGAGCGTATGAAACACATATGCAGTGAGTACACAACGGATGCATAGCGTTTTCCAACAGATGGCAAGCTTTTTTTAACGTGTTACATCCTCTTTGCATCCGTAAGTGCAGTGGGACCGGGCCTTTAGACAGCAACATCAAGGGTAGAAACAAGGTGATTATCAGCAGTGTTATGGATCTCAAAGGTGCTTTTTCAAAAGGCAACCTGACCGGGTTTTTTTAAAAAGGAGGAGGAGGAGGAGTTGTTTTGCTGAAGGTCATTGGCAAAATGGTGAGGGCTATGGAAGGATTAGTTTTGACAGGATGGTGGAGGGTTGGAAGAATACTATTTATTTGCAGTCATCCTGCAGTCCTTTTAGCAGTTCCAAGAAAGAGTCCCTCCTTACATTGGCACTCTGATCCTGAGGGCATAGCTAAACTCCCAAATGGCCTCAAGAGCTCTCAGGAAAAGTGCTAAGACCAGATTTGAAAAAAGCACCTTTGAGACAATTATGATCTGGATGACTGAAAATCTCCGACAGTGTTATGCATGTTTGACAGCTTGCACCAAAGACTTAAACATTCTTGCATTGCCATTGTCATGAATTCCAATCTTACAATCAAGATTTCAGAAGGACTAGAGTTCTTTTCTCTATTGGAAAGGCAATATTTTATTTTTGCACCGCCCAACCCTCAGGCCAGCAAAATATTTGGAAAAGAAAGAGGACCTGGGTATGTCCAATTCCTGTCTCTGGGCTCTAATTCAGGGCATGCATTAATTTTAAAACTGAACAGATTTAATTTTTTTTAAAAAAGAACAGATTCTTTCTGAAAGAAAGAAAGAAAGAAAGAAAGAAAGAAAGAAAGAAAGAAAGAAAGAGCTAGCTTCGTTTATCTCATATCTCCTTGTGGGAAATACAGTCCATGCCACCAATTAGTACCAGCCTAGCAAATATTGCTATAGAGTACACTGTTTTATCTTGAGTTTATTATTAAAAAAAAAACAATGAGTGTTTTAAAATAGAGCATAACCAAAGAGTAGAAATCCAAAGCACCTGACAGCAGGACAAGAAGCAATGGATGGAAACTAACCAAGGAGAGAAACAATCTAGAACGAAGGAGAAATTTCCTGACAGTTAAAACTGTTAATCATTGGAACGATTTGTCTCCACAAGTTGTGGGTGCTCCAAAACTGGAGGTTTTTAAGAAGAGATTGGACAGCCATTGGTTTGAAATGGTAAAAAATTTCCTGCCTGAGCAGGGGTGGTGGTCGACTAGATCTCCAAGGTCCATTTCCACCTTTTATTCTGTTATTCTATGCCTACCAGTCATTCTGCCTGAGGCAATATCCTTAGCTATCTGTGCAATCATGAATTATCTACAGTTTTGATAGGTTGAAAATAAACAGTGTTTCCCCTGTGATTTCATGCAATGTTATTATTTTTATTACTATACTGATATCATATCAGGTAGAGGATATAATCCTCTTTTCCTATTAACCAGTTTAATCTTCCCAGATTAGGCTGTGGGATTTTGAGTGGGCCTGGCCCCCAGAGTGATTTTTATGGCTGAGGAAAATATGAACAACAATCTTGTATCTTTATCAAACCCTGTTAATACTTCATTACTCCAAATAAAAATTAAATGGTTTAGTTATGCTTGCCAGGGTTTATAGGACTTGATTTTCCACTTCTACCTGTGCAAATTCATAAATATATACACTCAGAAAATGTATTTACAGAATATATTTAATCTTATCAGAGAAAGCTACAGCAGATGCATTCATGCATATTAAGTTTGGTTAATATTAATGCTAGATAAGTTTGTTGTGGCTGAAATGATGGAATCCGAGCCACTGTTTAGTGGCTCAAAATCCTCAAAATCCTTTAATTTAGTGGCCAGGTTAAGGATTTTAAATGAATATATAAGTTGGAAAATTTAGTATTTCTTGTCTGGTCTTAGAAAGTAAACAGGATCAAGCCTGATAGTATTTAGGTGAGAGAAAGATCTTCAGGGAATCCTAGACTACAGTCTAAATAGATTGATGAGTCAAAAAGTGATTCAGAAGAAAGCAATAGTAACTGGCTCCCATCTTGTTACCATGAAAATACATGGTTATATGTATTTTCATACATACCTTTGCATACAAGATTACATTTTCCCTCTAATCTTTACAGAGAAGACAAAGGACTAACCTTTGTTCATCAATTGCTTTTGTCGAGCCACTGAAATACAGTCACTGCAATCACTGAGTTGTTCTTTTATGAATGAAGGCAAATATATGTGTTCCAGGATAATGTTGCAGGATCCAGTCTGGGTTAGTCACTGGGACCAGAGTTTTAACTCTTCCAAGCTTTTGGACTTGTGCTGGAGCCCATCCTCATGGAGCTTCTCGTCCTCATGGTAAAAGAAGTTCCCTGAGGATGGGCTCCAGCCAGGGATGGGATTCACTTTTTTTAACAACTGGTTTTGTGGGCGTGGCTTAGTTGGTAGGAGTGGCTTGGAGGTCGTGTTATTGGCTGGGTGTGGCCAACTCAATATCACTCACATCGAGGCACGCATCTCCTCGCCTGATCTCTCATGACTGTGAGGATGCTCCAACAGTCGTAAGTGTCAAAAATGGTCATAATGGTCGTAAGGGTCAAAAATGTTTCAGTGCCATTGTAACTTTGAATGGTCACTCCACACAAGCAAAGTCCCAGCAAAGGAAGGGAAAAAAACCTCAAGAGAAATTCCAGGGACAGGAAGTCTAGTCCTGCCAAGAATGTAATAAGGGTTAATGGAGAGGCAGTTTCTGTAAGCAACACCAGAATGTTTCCTTCCTGCCTTGCTTACAGGATTAGGCCAGTAATTTCTTCTAACAAC
>BLBF01000040.1:15963724-15997972 GCA_015471245.1 Laticauda colubrina
TATGAAGAGTTTTTTAGGATTGATTTGTTATGATTATACGACAAATTATAGAATAATTTGTTTGAAGTATTGTTATCTCGCAAAGCATGAATGATTAAAAGTATAGTCAGAAAAAAGATTTTTTTATTTTTATTTTTTTCTTTAGTAATATTAGAATATGGATTGACAATATGAGTGGTTATGCAATATAATTGTAATTGACACTATAAAATGAATGCACAAAACTGATGAACCAACCGATACACCGGAAGTATATATGAGAATAGATGTTTTTAATGTTTTGTATGTTTGTTTGTTTGTAGAAAATTAATAAAAACTTTAATAAAAAAAAAAAAAGAAAATGGTGTTAGGAACACTAATTCCAACTCGCACATAGTGGAGTCTATCAATAAGAAAATAAAGAATCCTGTTGTGCAAAGGAGCATCAAAGCCTAAAAATCCAGAGCAAACTGTTTATACTCTGGAAATTCTGTGAAAATTCTTTTCATTTTGAGCTGACCACAGTTCAGGAGAAAGGAAATTGTTGTTTTTGGCTTAAAAAAAAAACTTGGTTTGGCTTGTGTGAAACAGATAGGAAGATAGTTGCAGCTCTTCTCACTTCTCTATAGCTACCACCTAATTTCTGTATTTTATTCAACTAACTCTCTCCTGAAACAGCAATAAGGTCCAAATGAGAGATGTCTATTCATCTGATATCTTCCTGTAACTTTAAGGCTTGCCTATTAAACATTCCCCTAAGCCATTTGCACATATTCCACAATAACCATGCATACTTCTAACTCTAAACAGCCTTTCTGTATTATTTCAAGGCCACCTGCCCCACCTGCTGGATAAACCATGCAATACATATCCCTAATATGTAGTGCATGGTTTTACTGAATTGATAATGGCAGGTGGATCAATGCAGTCATAGAATGGATTCCACTTGCTTAAAAATGTCCAATTGCCAAAAGAAAGCTCAGGACTGTATAGTTGGAAACGTGGAAGAAGCTTCATCCTGCAGTGTGATAAACAATGGCTAAAATGATGATGATGATGATGATGATGACATATTCCACGACTATCTCTCTGGTGATTCCCAGCTGGAGGTTTATTCAGATTAGTTACGTGTCGGTTCTGAGGAGAAACAAAACCAGAAAATGCTTTTTGTAATTATTAGATGCCCATTTCTCACTTGAAGAGAAGCTATTTTGAAAGATTCCTGAAATGTAATGAAAAATGCCTTCAGAGGAAATTATATGTTAGGCTATTGTAATTTTTTTAAACGCAGGGATTCTTCCACTTACAATTCATTTAGTGATGGTTCAAAGTTACAACAGCATTGAAAAAAGTGACTTATAACCATTTTGTACACCGTTGCAACACCATGGTCATGTGATAAAACCATGTTTAGGACAGATGCAGTGCCCCAGGGTCATGTGATGACCTTTTGCAACCTTCTGACAAGCCATGTCAAAAACAGATTCACTTAACAACTGTGATATTAGGTTCAGTGATTCACTTAACCAATGTGACAAGAAAAGTCGTAAAATGGACAAAACTCACATAACAAATTTCTCACTTAGCAACATAAATGTTGGTCATACATTGAGGACTACCTGTAAATTGCTCCAAAGAAAAGGATTTCTGAGAGGGACTGATTAAACTTGATCACAACTTCTTGAATGTGTTATCAGGTTGGAGTCTTAAAGATAGGTATTGAAGAATAAACTCTTGATAAGTTCCAAGTAAAAAAGGATTGCATTGTCAGTCTCATATCATTGTCCATGAGATTATTCTAATAATTATATCTCATAGGGCTACAGCAATAATGGAGAGAAAAAAACACTGCAGTCAAAATTTAAGAATATACAGAGATTGCTGACCATAGTGGCTGAAAAGAATGGACACTGCAATCCAACACATTTGGAGGGCACAAATGAATTTTATTTACATATTCCCAGAGCTGCTAGGAGCTGAGTGGCATGCATTTAACAAATTACTGTTATCTGTTCGCAACAAGGTAAAGTCATCACTGCCAGCTCTGCCCATAACTGAATGTACAGTGTCATGCTTGCTTACTGATCACTTGTTTACTGACCAAAGTTTCAATAGTGACCCTTATAATAGGTCCTCAAAGTTCTGGCAGTTACACTATCCCTGTGACCACAAGATGTGATATGAATTCTTGACAATCAACTGTCACAAGGTTTATGGCACCCCATGTCCACGTTTGCAATTTGCAAGTTCTCTTACCAGAAGGAAATGTTGCAAGTTATTCCTGTAAGTATGCCCTGTTCTTCCTGCATTCATGTAGTGTGGCGCTCGCCTTCTCCTAGTCTTCCTGCTTTTGAGGACAGTCTACATCAGACCTAACCCCCATCTTCCCATTCAGCATTTGTGTGCTTCTTACCCACTCCTTCCTAACATGTTACATGTCTTGTTATGACAGCAACTGGGAGTGCCAGGATTGTCATCACTAAGTAATCTGGCCACATGATATTATGCTTCAGAACGATATCACTTAGTGGCAGCAATCTCACTCCCAATTGCCTTTGTGACCTGGGGAGTCATAAACCTATATTTAAAATGAGACCAGAAAATAATCTGTTTGAAATGCTTTAATTTGTATCCTTCCATTGAGCAGTGAACCAGATTCATTATTTTCCTCCAACTGTTTCTAATTTATTAGAAAGACTGGTAACTAGGTTGCTAACTTTCTTAAGAGCTTTCAACAACTTGGAAGAGAGCAGAGTGGCACTCCATTAGAATAAACTGGCTTTGAAATTCCATTTCCCTTCTGGAAAACATTCTGGACTTTGTAAAACTTTTGGGATTCCTTGTAATACTAATATCAATATGTTATATCTTGGACTTTAGCATTCAAATAGAATGCTGCCTGCACCTGCATAACACCCCAAACATAACAATTGTCAAGAAAGATTTTAAAAGTCTACAATGGACCTAGCAGAGCTTGGAGACAGCAGAACAAAGTAATGCAAATAGAAATGGAATGACTGTGCCAAAAGAAAGCAAATGTACTACCAACAGTAATAGGTGCCTTGGATGTAATTCCAAAACATTTAGAGCTCCACTTGAACTCCATCAGCATTGACAAAATCACCATCAATCAGTTGCAAAAGGCAGCTATATTTAAAACAACTTACATCCTGTGACAATATCTTAAACACAATCAAACATCCACATCTGCCTATCCCACATCCTTGGAAAGAACTTGACAGGTGGACAAAATTCCAAATCCAGTCTGAACATCTGGCTCCTGTACAACAAATTATAATATATAAAATTAATATCTAATCCTGCTTTAGGCATGAAAACAGTCTGGGTAACTTTGGGCCAATTACCCTCTCTCAGACCAATTCACTTCACAGGATTGTTTTGTGGAAAATAAGAGGAAAGAATATTAGGTGTGTTCATTGCTCAAGTTATTTGTAAAAATAATAAAGATGGGATTAAAAAAAACTAAATAAATTATAAACTAAAATAAACCTTTCTAGATTACAATGGAAAACTAGAAAAGGTGGGCCTTCAATTTAACTTCCCACGTGTGAAATCCCTCTTGCTGTGAAAGTTTGACCAACTTCCACTTCATACACTAATAAAAGGCTTGCATTTAGACCCGAAATCCCTCCATCGAAGTCCACAAGTCCAACCTGGCTATTCAAGGTTTTTGGAAGAGGGGATGCCCTATTCTCTTGTCCTTTTATACCTGCTGACTTTTAATAGTATTTCATCACTTTTGCTATTACCTAATTGGAGCCCTGATGAACAATCTCTCTCTCTCTCTATATATATATATAAAAGCCAAGTACTCATGTATCATCACAAAATCTCCAGAACCGTAACGCCTATAAACTTGAAATTTGGCACGTATGTTCCTCTTGGCTTCTAGGTGCTCCCTCAGAAAGGATTTTTTGAAATGACCATCAAAGCATTACAATTTCTTAATACAGTAATTAACATGCTCTGATGCTAAGGAGTTCTACTCCACTCCCCCTCCCCACCAGGAAAGAACTCCGTTCCAACTGCCAGTTGCCTCACCAGGTTGCAAAACAGCAGTAGGTAGCATTCAAATAGAATGCTGCCTGCACCTGCATAACACCCCAAACATAACCATTAAGAAAGATTGAAAAAGTCGACATTCTTCGCCATCACGCTCCATTATCCTGTAGTTGTAAAAGTCAGCAGCAGTCTTTTGAGAGGACCCTTGGTCTTTGTGTTGCACTGAGGCAAACTGATGTAATAGCCATGTTCTCCAAGGTAAGTACATCAGAGTGTACTGGAAGCTCAAGAGCAGTCTGGGACTCCTCAGTACTAAACGTCAGTACCTCATCAAAATGTCTCTGTTCCATCTATGGAATGGCTTCTGGACTCAAGGCAGCGGGAGTGATATTCCCTTATGTGTTTCAATCATTGACCACCCCAGAGCCAATGGATTGTGAACCGGATTTCCCCTGCATAGCCCAATCATATAGTGTCATCGCGAAGCATGAGTATCCTGCTAGTTCTATACAGTGCACCTGGGAGATACATTTCATTGCACACAGTAGCACCACTGATGATTGTATGGCTTGTTTGGTGGGGGGAAGGGATTTACTAATAGGGGTTGATTACAGGAAATCTTTAGCAAATCTGGAGGAAGGGACTCTAGAGGTCATCTAATCCAGCCGGCACTCCCATGCATTTTTAAGTACTCCAGCCCTGCTGGTAAAGCTGACAGCGGCAGCACAAAAAGTTGCAAGAGTTTCCATGACAATTTATGCAATTTGGGAAGAATGAAACTCGTGGGGAAAAAAAAGTGATCTCGGATTCCAAAGATGCTTTTTTAAAGAAGCATCTTGACTTTCTGCATTTTGTTTTTTTAAAAGACGTTTGGCTTCTCATCCAAGAAGCTTCTTCAGCTCTGACTGAATGGTAGAGAATGGAAAGATTTGTACTCCTTGCAAACTGAATCTCCACAGACAAGTGATCTGGGAGATCTTTGCTCTGGTATCTTATTTGAAATAGTCCCCCCCACACACACACACACAAAAACATTCCACGCGCTGATTATTTGACCAATACTAATCAGATAATTAATAACTCTTCCCACCCAACGGCTGAATCCATTTCAATCCGTTTCAACATGCGCCGCTTTCCTTACAAGGAGCACGTGCTTCGACAAGTACACGCCAGTTTCAAACTGAATGGGCGCGGACTGATGACGTTAATCATAAGACAGGCGATAGGAACTGGAAGAGCTCCCGGCCCACTCAGGTGGGTGGGGCCATTATTAAACGCAGCCAATGACGGAGAAGGAGTGGGAGAGGCTGAGGGCTTCCGGACAGCTCAAGAAACGTGTTACACACGCCCTTGCGTCCTCTTTTTCTCCGCAGCTGGCCTCCCTGCTCTCCCCCCCATCCCACGCACCTTCCCACTTCCCTTTCCGGCGGCGGCTGTGCGCATGTGCGTTGCTGCGACGCTCCGTCAGTCTTTTCCTGCGCCGCGTGAGGTAAGTGCTTGGCCTGACGCGGGCCGGCGGGCGCGCGTGTGTGGTATCTCCCGTCTTCCGCCCGACCTTTGGCGGGAAGCGCGGGAGACTCTTCCCGGGCGCGCGTTGGCCGCCCCTTCCCGCTTCCTAGCGGCTCTGAGCCCAGCCATGGGGGGGACCGAGGGGCCAGAAAACGAAGCCCGGAGGAGGCCGTCCGGCTTTCTTTCGCGTGAGGAAGGCGTTGCCGGGGCGGATTTCCCTCACCCGAGCGACACTTTCACCGAATGCCCAGATATTCTCCTCTTCCCGAGGCTTTTTTTTTTTTTTTCCTCGCGCCCGGGAAAGGAATAGAGTTCCTGCCCCCCCCCCCCCACACACACACACACATTTCCCGAGCTGCCCTCGCGGCTCCACCCAGGGAGGTAAGCTCGCGTCGCTGGCGAGGATGAATGGCTCCGCCCGCTGGGAAAAAGCCCTCGTGGATCTCGACAGGGTCGAGGCCTTCTCTGCCCTTCAGCCTAGTTCACTCCTTCCTTTCCTGGGACGGCTGCAGCCTCGACTAAGCCCTTCCCCGTGCTTCCCCCCCCCCCCCCCCAAAAAAAAAAAAAAAAAAAAACACCCCAACCTTCTTTTAAGTTGACTCGGGTCGCCTGCGGCCCTGAGAATCGATGGAAAGGGCGGTCTGATATATAACAGCTGAGTCGTCACTCCCGTCTCTGCCCCTCCCCCGTCCCATTCATCACGGTAATCTATAAAAACACTGATACATAAATGCGGAGCCAAGGCCGCCACCTTTTGACTTTTTAAGGAGAGAATTTGGATTTAGAAGTTCATTCCCCTTGCAGAAGAACTGCAATTCAGGAGTTTGCCCGGCGTGTAAAGAGGGTGTGTGCCCAAATCCCTGTTAGAAATTTGCAAGTTGTCCTGGGGGCAAGTGGGTCACACCTTGTTGCCCTTCCCAGAATTTCAGGTTTGGTGGTAATAAATCCTCCCCAGTGCAAAGGTTTTGCTTATCTCTTTTAAGTTATCAGGCTTTTTTTTTTTTTTTAATATTCTCTTCCAACAAGAGTTTTTGTCTTAGGAATTGAGTATGTAGGTCTAGATATGAGGACACACACAAAAAGGAGGCAAGCGTTTGCCATACGTGGAGGAGGAGCAGGCAAGAATGATTGCTGCCAAAATGCAGTCTTTCTTGCCTCTGGCTGCAGCTGCCTCCACCTTCCTTAGTGCACACACACCCTTTGTAGCTTCTGTAATGGTGATGAATCATGTTTCTTTGTGATGGTGGTAATGACAGATCTGTTTTAGCTGCCAAAATTGAATCAAGTGCATTCAACATTACTGTTATGGCCAGAGTTCAGTAAAAATCATTGCAGTAATTATAACATGGTCTGGTTTAGCCACCCTTAATTTAAATAAGCATGGTGTATTGGTTTCCCAACTGCTTGCTTCCCTTCTACTTTCCTCAAAGCAGTTCAAATGAATAACTGATATAAATACAATAGTTTTACTTGTTTCTTAATTATATAGATGGCTCCTGGAGGATACAATCTGAAAAAGCAATTTTGAAAGATACCTCAAATTGTATTGTTGCCAGACACTCTTATAAATCACTCAAGCTCTACCTGAGGGTTGGAAAGCTTTATATTATCCTAACTATTATATAACAGTGACCACAGCTCTTCTTCAGTACCCCACTGGAATTCCAAACTAATTTGAAATATTCATAACTTTTTTCTGTAGCTTCCCCTTTTCTTCTCCCTCATCTAGATAATGCATATTTAGAAGATGTAAAATTCAAATTTAGGTCTTTTATTTAAATGGTGAGGAATTGGCTATATCTAGAGAATAGTAAACTACTGAGCAAAATGTTTATGAAACAGTAGTTGAGACTAACTAATATCTATAAGGAGAGAGGAATAAATCCTACTTATCCTTTGGTGTAGAACACCAGATATGCGTTAGGTTAAAGCGTTACTAGCAATTTTGATGATATCTATGAAAAGGCTAAAAACTATCTCTTGGAAATTATAGTATTTTCTAGAATTCATTTTGTACTATGGCGGATGAAGTTGACTTCACCACTGGAGATGCTGGTGCTTCTGCCACTTACCCAATGCAATGTTCTGCTCTCCGTAAGAATGGCTTTGTGGTGCTGAAGGGACGTCCCTGCAAGATTGTAGAAATGTCAACTTCCAAAACTGGCAAACACGGTCATGCCAAGGTAATCTCAAGTACAATTTACCTGTTTTACTGCTTTAATGCAGAAATAGTATCTTATGAAAATTAAGAATTTGCCACTATTTCATTTTTGCTTAACTGCATTTATTGTTGGTTGTCCTTACAAATTGATTCAATCAAATAAAATTGCATACTATCTTGTTTCTCCAAATAGAACATATTTAAACTGAACGAATTCCAAAATGGCACATTGGATTAATTCAAGCATTATGTACTAATTCTGCATATCATTTTTTTCAGCCAGCCCTCCATGGTTTGCTACTTTCTAAATGTTTTGAGACTAGAACCTGCAGAATTGCTAGCCAACATGGCCTTTTCTGTTCCTTGTCATAACTGAACTTATATGCCAATAAATGATGAGGAAAATTTGCGCAAGAAGCGAAAATCCAGATGCCACATTGTAGCATGTTTTCATTCTACAAATCAGTCTGATTCTAAACCATAGAATCAGTTTTATAAAGTATATAGAAGAAGTTTAACTGAATTTTACCTTTAAAATTTGCAGAATGCATTACCTGCTGAAAGTTAAGAGTGTTGCTTTATATGTAAATCTGCTTGTGATAGTCTTCTGATAGATTGCACCTGAGCAGAATAGTTTGTAGCTAAGAGCTGGAAAGTTGACACTTAATATTGGGAACTTGCTTCCCTATAAATTATCCCATTTACCCACCTATTGTGTTGCTTAAAGCCCTGTTATAGATTTGCATTTAAATTCTTGATGAACCTTAGGCATTATCTCATATACAATATTTCAATATAGCTATTATGTATAATGCAAACACCTAATAGTTTTGAGCCTTTGGGAAAACATCTAAAATATACATAGTACAAAACATCCAGTTTATGACATTTTAATCAATGATAACATGAGAAATTAAACAGGTCTTCAAAAATGTTACATATTCAGAATACTGCAAAATCTATATTGAAACATGTTCATAGAGATGTTATGTGGGACAATCTGAATAAATATGAGAAAATATAAAATACAATATTCTTAGTAACCTAATTACACGATTATGAATATTTTCTAAACAGGTTCATTTAGTTGGTATTGATGTGTTCACTGGCAAAAAGTATGAAGATATATGCCCTTCCACTCACAATATGGATGTTCCAAATATCAAGAGGAATGATTATCAAGTAAGTATGTCTCTGAATCTAGGGTTTCCTTGGATTTGCTGTCTAGATGTGTACAAAGTGGAAGTTTCACCTTAGGGAACCTGATCTAAATTGAGATGGGGGACCTTATTGACCTCCATATACTTAATTGTCACTTTGTGGTGCTGAAATTTGTTCATGGATTCCTAGATTTGCAACAGTTTATTAATGAGGTTATTCAGAGTTTAATATTGTGTAGTATCAATTCCAGGTAGTCCTTAATTTATGACCATGATTGAGCCCAACATTTCTGTTATTGAGCTTTTTGTTAAGTGAGTCTTGTCCCATTTTATGACCTTTCTTTAGTTTACTTTATTGTCATTGCACCTCATACAACAAAATCAAACACCATCTTCAGTGCACATCATGACCATGAAAATAAACACAAACACACATCCTTCACCCTTCACACATTGAACCGGAAACCCCCGACACCACACCAACACTGCACTATACAGCAGAATTCAAAACAGCTATTGCTCTGGGATAGAAGCTGTTTTTCAGCCTATTTGTCCTTGTTTTTATCACCCTGTACCGTCTGCCAGATGGTAATAGTTCAAAAAAAGGGTTCCCAGGATGAGATGGATCTTTGAGAATGTTTTGAACTTTCTTCTAAGGCAGTAGGAGTTATAAATATATCTTGCCACAGTTGTTCAGTGAATCACTGCAGTTAAGTTACTAACCTTGTTGTTATATTAATCTGACTACCTATCAGGTTTCCAAGGGATGAAATCCATTTAAAAAGAAAAGAGCAAAGTCCATCTTCCAAAACAATTTCTTTTATTTAGGAAAGAATTGGCAAAGTTTGTTGTAATTTCTGATCTGTCACAGTCCAGAATTACACCACATAATATTGGCAATTAGAAACACCCCACAAGATCTATCCACTGGTGCCATCAATCTCCAGTCTCAGCAGGGTCAGCTTGTGTTCCCATGGGAAGGAGAATCACCTAGCCTAAACAACTCTATTTCTACTCCTCCCACCTTAGGAATGTGGCAAGCCTGATACCCCCCCCCCATGACCAGCAAAGAAAAAGAGAGGAAAAGGAATATATAATAAGGCTAAATAAAATGGCTACATATATCAGTTTTTGGGCTTGACAGGCTGCCCACCCCTCTTTTGAAAACTTCTCCAACAGCATAGAATACACAGATTGAAACTAGGTTAAACACAATAATAAAATACTCAATTTAACCACCTCTGCCACCCACAGGATTCACCTTGGGCTTGTGGGGATATTTTTCATGGAATTTTTCCACCAGTCTATCAGCATTAACTTTCCAGCTATTTACCCAAGTCAGTTGTGAAATAGGATAGCCTTTCCAATAAATCAGATATTGTAACTTCCTGAAAATTCTGGAGTTCAAAATTTTCTTAATCTTATAATGTTAATGCCCCGCAATGAGCAAAGGCTTCGGAGCTGCACATTCTGCTAGCCTCAGTGAAGAAGCAACAAACAACTTTAACAAACTACTATGAAAAAACAGATGTACTTTTCCCAATCACCTAGGGAGATTAAGCTTCACTATTACTGGGTTTATTACGTTAATTATCTGAAAAAGTCCAATAAATGTGGGACTCAACTTTCTATAAGGTAAGTGTAACTTCAAATGTTTAGTTGACAAATAAACTTTGTCCCCCACTTTAAACTGTGTTTGCTGCGAACGATGTTTGTCAGGTTGCATCCTGTAGATTTGTGCTGCCTTATTCAAAGCCTTTTTTGTGTTTTCCCAGGACTCTTTAATTGCATCCATCCATTCAGTTCCTGACATTGACTTTACATGACCCTGGGACACTAAATATGAACTAGTTGCCAAGCATCTGAATTTTGATTGCATGATCATGGGGGTGCTGCAAAGATCGTAATTCTGAAAAATGGTCATAAGTCACTTTTTTCAGTAACATTGTAATTTTGAACAGTCATTAAATCAACTATTGTAAATCAAGGACTATCTGTATCTGTCATTAGAGGCTCCTAAAATATCTCTTTACAGGTGTAATGAGCTATATAATATTCTGGATTGTATTATTCCTATGTTACTAGAAAGAACATACATGTAGTCCTCAATCTATGACCATAATTAAGCCCAAAATTTATGTTGCTAAGAGTGACATTTGTTAAGTGAATTTTGTCCCGTTTTACAACCTTTCGTGCCATAGTTATTGAAATGAATCACTGCAGTTGTCAAGTCAGTCACAGGGTTAAGGCTTCCCTTTGCTAATCAGATGCTTACAAAGGGGGATCACATGACCTCAGGTCAGCACAACCATCAATATGAGTCAGTTGCTAAGTGTCAATTTTGATCACATGGCCATGCTGCAAAGGTCGTAAATGAAAACTTACCATAAGTCACTTTTTGCTGTTGTAACTTTATAAATGAACTGGCAGGGACTACTAGTACATGTGAGTTTAGGAAGCAGTAGTAATTAAATGGCTTTCCTCTTGCTGGGTCCCAGCTGGTTAATAAGGTTTCATTTCTTTCCAGTCTCCAGTTATCATTAAACAATAAAACTATGGTATTACACATGTTAGAATATTGCCAGATAGTACCAAGATTCTTAAAAATCTAAAACTTTTGGAGACATCTTGGTTTGAATTAGCATTAATAATTTTTAAAATGAACAATAAAGAATACATTCTTTGTGTCTTCCCACTTCTGATAAAGTCTTCTAAAAAGATTTCTGAAACTTTATTAACAAATGTGGGAAAATAGAATTCATACTTTAGTTGTTTAAAATATATGGACTTAAAAATTGGTTTGAGAAATGGCAACATTGAGAAATATGTTGTGAGGATGTTTTAATTTCTAATAACTTCAGGATAGACATTTTCAAAAAAGAACAATAAGGTTTTATTTTCAAAACAGTGGTTGTATAATTCCCCATTTTAATGAAAAATGTAATATTTTAAAAAATATTTTAACCATATTTTGCAGCTAATCTGTATACAGGATGGCTACCTTTCTTTGCTGACAGAAAGTGGAGAAGTTCGAGAAGATCTGAAAGTCCCAGAAGGTGAATTAGGCAAAGAAATAGAAGGAAAATACAATGCAGGGGAAGATTTCCAGGTAAGGATGCCCATTTTACACTCTTTATAATGACACTAACTACTGTAGGAGTGTTTCTTATATCTTTCCTTTTCCCCCTATGAGTAACATTTTTTTCTGTAAAGCAAGGGAAGTGCTTTCTATCTAGAATGTAAGTGTATTATTTATTTTTTTATTTGTTGGTTTATTACATTTTTATGCAGCTCATCTTCCCACAAGGTGACTGGGTAGTTTACAAGTTATAAAACAAGTAAAAATAATTAAAACATTAAAAACCACACAGATTAAAATATTGTTTCAATTGTCAAAAATATTGTTAGTTTTGAGTTAGGCCTGTTTCTGTCTTCGCATTCATGTTCTCTGTGGAAGTCGCCAATGTACGCTCTATCCTTTACAATGAACATGAATTCTAACTTTAGTTAGGAGTACTTCAAATGTCTTATTGTCTTTCCATATTATTTGGATACTCCATGATTTAGAAAACATCCCAATGCACAATTAATGAACAAAGCAAAATTAGCTGGATTCACATCCATAAAATCATAAAGCATAGATTCATATACAAAAGTCCATCAGTAAGTAAACCACATTTTTGCTTAGTCTGCTTTCCTAGTTTGTTTGTTTTTTAATATGTATGGGAAACAAAGGATTTGCCCAATAATTTGTTGTAGGAATAATTTCAAAACTAATAACGAAGCAAACTACCACTAATGTGTTGATTGAAATGATAATATAATGGAATTGTAGAACCTAACAAAATTATTTTTTCCCTTTCTGTAGGTGTCAGTCATGTCTGCAATGAGTGAAGAATGTGCTGTAGCCATAAAACCTTGTAAATAGGACCACCTGGATCAAACAGTTGCTAAAGTACCAGCAACTGCAAATCTTGTATTTTAGTTCTGATTATCACCAAAGCTATAACCTTCACTAGCAACCTCGTGTCTTTGTTTGAAAATAGTGCTGACTGATGTTGCAAGCAGTTTGGCAATATTAAGATTGCTGAAGTTCAAGTGCTTACAGGAATGGCAGGGCAGTCAAAAACTGTCATTTTAGATCATGAGGTATTCAAAAATAGTATGCTTTGCTCAAAAGAGACTGTATAGCAGTGCCAATGACCAAGGTAGTACTCAAGTTTGAGTTTACGTATATTTTAAAGAAACAGAAATAACTTTGTTTTAAAATCTTAAACATGGTAAAATGTGGCTTGCACTGAACTGTGAAGCCTAGAGACAACTGAACTCATGTGATCAAAATGCCAGTGTTGATGGCTGTGTATAGCAAACTGTAGCTTTGCTGGCTTGCTCTTAATTGGTCACAATTTGCTGTGATGTAAACATCCAGAATTGCTGGGTGCTTTCATACTCTGGTTAATAGTGCACAAATGTTGGAGCAGGGTAGAGAGGAGAATCACTAGAGGCCTTTGTTTTCAATGTAGAGTTCAACCACTTCCAGCTTTAAACAAGGCAATGCCTCAAGAGTTACAGTATTTGATTTGGCTTTTAACTTTTTTTTAGGTTTATGGCAGAAGTAAACTTTTTTTTAGGAATTGAAGCAAACCTGCACCTATCAATGGCCTGAAGGCTAAATTTCAACCCTGTGTCACTGAACAGAATTTGAGCCATGGATTGTCTTGCAGAGTTTATAAAGAACTATGATAGCGCACTCTATCAAACAAATGAACCTCTGGACTATAATACAACTGTTCTGATTCAAAACCTACTTGAGAAGGATTGGTTACGCTGCATAGGCAAATGCCTAACTACTAATCAACCTATTATCCATGTGATCTTTGCTTGCAAGGTCATGTTTCAGCTTGATTAGCATTTGGGGAGAAACCTAATTAAATTTGCCTTATACTTTGGTAGCAAATGACTAACTTGAACTAGTGACTAGATTCTTAAAACATGCTTAGTTTATTGGCAGGTTTTTTGTGGGGGGGGTAGTAAGTAGGATTTTGATTTGCCCTTAAGCGGTAAAGCTAGAGTAGAGGGGAAAATAAACTGCATCTGGATCTTTATAAGCTCTAGATTTAACTAAGCAAGTATCTATGCAGAACAGGGGCACAATACAACTTAATTTGGCAATAAACACTCTTGAAAAAAAGCACAGTCTTGTTATAGTGGTAAATAACTACATGTTTCAAGATCTAGGGCTACTAGGAAGCTGAAGGATTCTAGCTTATTGTTGAAAGTTTAATCATGTGAGTGTTCCTTAATACTGTATTGTCAATATCCATACCAGGAATGGAAGTCATAGTTTGAAATGTGGACTCCCATTTGCTAGTACCATTTGTGATGATCATTTGTCCAGCAGTTATCTATTGTGCCTGAGCAGCTGAGAATACTGAGATAATATTTAAGGAGTCCTTCTAGTATCTTCCTAGTGGTGTCATCTTTTAGGAATTCCTTACCAGAAGTACCTATTCCTGAAAGTGGTACTTTGACTTCAAATTAATTCCTAGCAGTCTGAAACCACAATTCAGGAAAAAAAATACAATGTCTATTAGGTAGATCTTAAGTAGGACACCAGTAAAACTACAGTATTTCCAACAAGCTAATAGCAAAGCCATTTCTCTTGTAGAGGTTAATTGTCTACAAACCCACTAAGTTTACAGTACTTTGCTATTGAAACAATGCTATATATTTCATGTTCTTTGAGCTATTTCAGGGCCATCATGTTCCTATGAATCCATGTTTAGATTGTTTTTTATTTTTTAGTTCAAACCATTTAATTTTCAAGAGCAGGGTCAAAATCTTACAAGCTGAGGGCCAAAATGAAGTCTGAAATAGTCCTGTTGTCAGTTTGTTATGATCTAAGCTATTTGCTTGGAATCTTGTTCATTGGACTGCGGATTTTTTTTCCTTATATGTTAGGGATTCTTTTGTTAAAACCCCAATTTACCTCTTGATGTCTTTGTTGTCTTGCATCTGTGCGCAACGAAACCACTGCTAGTTGAGCCATGACTTGAGTATATTCTTCTCAGGGCTGCTCTTGTGAAGATGTGAAAGAGCTTAAGTTAATTATTTTAACAAAGCTGCTTAAAAGTTGTAACAGGGTTTTGTATTGCATAAATTTATAGCATGCCTAGAACACAAGTAAAATTTAGAATATTGAATTAGTCTAAAGGAGTCAAACATTGTGATCCATCTACTCTAGGTTACGACATGTTTGGCAACAGTAAGCTTTAAATGTTGGAATGCTGACTATGGGAATTTTAATGGAATAAGCTGTGTTAAATTTTTGTGAGTGTGTAAAGATCAAGATTCTTATCTGTTACTATCAAAAATTTTCACAGTATAATTAACGACATTGATCTTTGTGGTGTTTAGATTGTGGTACTGTACTTGTAGAATTCTGGACTTTCACATTCAGTGATTGTTACATTAAAAAAGTCATTGTTTTAAATTAAATGTAGGGGGAGAAAATGGTTTTGTATTTGCCACAATAGGAAGCTCCCATAAGTATGCAATTATACCTACTGGCAAGTAATGTATGCAAAGTTCATTATATAAGAGTGCCCTTGACTTTAAAAGCAAAACTTGAAAGGTTTGTACTTTTTCTGCATTTCTGTAATAGTGAAGTGTTCATATGTTTAAGAGTTCTTGGCTTTTAAGGACTTGTTTTAAGAAAATGTTTGAATTATTATTTGAGTCACAGTAACAAAAAAATAAAGTTTAAACTTAAAGGCTATTTTTATTTATTGTCACTTTTATATTTCTTCACTACTATCATGTCTTCTCCAGCAAATTGGAGAGTATTTCATTCCATAGCACTATTTCATAGCACTTTAGGAACCGGTTCTGTGCTATAGTTCTGTTTAACATCAATGATCTCCATGCGTAGGTTTTAAGGAAAAATACTGCTCAGTAACAGTTACAAGGGACTTTGGAGGTCTTCTAGTCCAACCCTCTACTCAGCCAGGAAACTTGATACCATTGAAACAAATAGTTGTCCAGTCTCTTCTTAGAAACTTCCACAGTTGGAGCATTCATAACTTCTGGATGCAAGTTGTTCTACTGATTAATTATTCTAACTTTCAGGAAATTTCTTCTTAGTCCTAGAGATTGCTTCTCTCCATTAGTTTCCATCCATTGCTTCTTGTCCTGCCCTCAGGTGATTTGGAGAATAGCCTGACTTCCTCTTTTTCTACCCCTGAGATATTGAAACACTGCTATCAATTCCACCCCTTAGTCCTTTAATTCATTAGACTAGACATACCCAATTCCTGCAACCGTCCTTAATCGGTTTTAGCCTCCAGTCCCCTAATCATCTTTGTTGCTCTTCCCTGCACACTTTCCAGAGTCTCAACAACAAATTTTTTTTTTTTTTAATGATATGGTGACCCATATTCCAAGTGTGGTCTTAACAAGGCATGGAACTGGAAACCAGTCGCTCCAGAATACCCTCAAACCATGATGTACAAAGGGGTGGGGTGGGGAAAAGGAGTTGAGAAATGGGTGTAATCAGAGACACGTTTGGGAACCATCCCTTCCACGGTTAACCAGCCTTCGGGCTGAGTTTAGAACAGAGGCCTCCAAACTTGGCAACTTTTAAGGCTTCCCACAGTGGAAGTTGACGTCCCGCACGTCTTCAAAGTCGCCACGTTCGGGGATTCCTGGTTTCGAACCCCGGAAGCTGCAGTCCCAACGCACGTGAACGGAGCTGTGCTCTTACCCGGCATGCCTTGGCCCTGACTGAATCGGAAAACGCCCCAAACCGCAATCGGAGGGAGCAAACGCTTCCTAGAGGCGCCGACGAACTACGGTGTCTGTCGGGCGCGTGCGGCACGCCTTTTACGTAAGATTGCGTCACAAGGCGGATGGCTATATATAAAAAAGGGCCACGCGGAGGATTTCGCTCTTTTCGGAATCCGAAGGGGGATTGGGCGACATGGCGCCGGTGAGCGGGTTTCGCGCGCACGCGCGCGCTGTCGGCCGTTGGCGAGGCGGTGCGGGGGGGGGGGTTTCAAGGGAAGGGAAGGAGCTTGAAAACCTTGTGAGGTGGCTGCGGGCCTTCTTTGCTTCCTTTGGGAGCTGCGGAGGAGCCGCTCCGAGGTGAAGGCGCTGCGCTGGGCAAGAGTGGACGGTTAAACCTCTTTCTGCGAGGGTTGCCTTGCGAAAGACCCTGCCAGGAAGGGAGACCAGTGATGAAATAAGCACCTATGGGTTAATGATAGAAGATTTAGGTTGCTTTTTTTCTGTACGTGTGGGGGGTATATCCCGCACATGATCCTGTCGATCAGCGTTGCTCAGTTTCAGTCCCCTTAAGGTGGGTGGCCTTGAATTCCACAACCAGCTGTGGATAGAGATGAAATAAAACCTGTGATAACTCCATTTCTGGGTTGGTTTTCAGTGCATTGCGATCCACCCTATTGCACTATG
The DNA here is from genome assembly GCA_015471245.1 of Laticauda colubrina. Taxonomy (NCBI): domain Eukaryota; kingdom Metazoa; phylum Chordata; class Lepidosauria; order Squamata; family Elapidae; genus Laticauda; species Laticauda colubrina. The sequence goes on from BLBF01000040.1 coordinate 15,981,026, forward strand.
CCAGGTTAAGAAAGGCTCTTGCGACAGAATATTTAGACCTTGAAATTGTCAACATGATAAGAGCAGATGTTAACCTGAAGGATGTGCTTGGCTTTCTTTCAGCAAAAGGATAAACTGAAAAAAGTAACTTGCAAGTATAACCTTGATCTTACCCATCCGGTGGAAGATGGCATATTTGACTCGGGAAACTTTGTAAGTAACTTAATTCTTCACCATCTAAGGAGCTGTGAAGCTTAAGTGTTAAGGAAAGTAGAAAATTCTCATCGTTGTAGTTTCTTTTTAGAGAAAAATTAGGCAGTAGCAACTTAAGACTTATATACCGCTTTACAGCCCTCTCAGCTGTTTACAGAGTCAGTATATTGCCTCCAACAATTTGGGTCCTCATTTTACCCACCTTGGGAGGCTGAGTCAACCTTGAGCCTGGTGGGATTTGATCTGCCAAATTGCAGTACATGTAGCTTGCAGTGCATACTGCACTCTAACCACTGTGCCACCAAGGCTGCATATAGCTAATTTCAGGCAAACAAACTTGGAGAGTAATTTTGTCTGAGAAATCTTTTCCTGAAAAAGTAATTGATTATAATGCCTCTTATTAAACATATTCATCTAATTTACTCCCTTAACTATCAGATATATTGCACAGGTGTATAATATTAGTAAACTTGCATATAGATATCACACTTATTGTGTTTGCTAAATTTCTTGGGTGGAATTTTAATAAAAGATGCTTCACGGGGAGGTGCTTGTATGATATAATTATATTCTGTGACTGTAATAACAAATGTTGCCTGGCTAGGGTTCCTTCCCTAGACCTACACCTAGGGCACCATTCCCTAGTGTTCTTTTGCTTTTTTATTTCATTAGGTACAATTCTTGAATGAGAGAATTAAAGTCAATGGAAAAACAGGAAACCTGGGAAATGTAGTTCACATTGAACGTTTTAAAAATAAGATCACAGTAACGTCAGAAAAGCAGTTCTCAAAAAGGTTGGTTTAATTTTGTATTGCAACTTTTCTTTGGCTCCTTGCATCAATAATTTTAAAAGTTTTAAAATTTGTAAAATATATTACATTAGGTGGCAAGTTTAATGGAAAGTACCTATCAAAATTGGACTTGCCATTTTACTCAATAGTATAGTTCCACATAAGATCCTTACCACTGGAGTCTTGTTCTTTTGTTGGGCGGGGGAGGTGAATATAGGGAGGTATTATATACATATGGTAGTAGTACAGTTCTTCATATCATTCCCAGCCACCCCCACAACAATCTTGCAAGATTAGAAATAGATAAGGGCTGGAAATGATAGAGGTGTATTCAAGATGTCTGAAATGAATTTGGAGTTGAATTCAGTTTCTTAGCCTTCCTGTTTGGCTTGATTAAATTAGAATGAACTCAACAGATGATGCTAAAGTTACTTTTTCAGAATTCTTGTCTTCTGCTTTTTTTGTTTATAATTCATAGATTCTCAAATATTGAACCTAAATCATTTTCTTCATATGGTTTTAAAGGTACCTTAAATATCTCATGAAGAAGTACCTCAAGAAGCACAATCTTCGTGACTGGTTGCGAGTGGTAGCGTCTGACAAGGAGACCTATGAGCTGCGTTATTTCCAGATCAGTCATGATGATGAAGGGTCTGAAACTGAGGAATAATGAGTTTTTAAATGGAACGTCATATTCTTGAATGAACAGAGTATATTCACGATCAACTATTTATGAGCATGCATTAACTTATTACGGAACAGATCTTGTATGCTTTTTAAATATCCTGTCACCTCTGAGATATATTTTTAAAATGTCATTAAATAGCTATTCAGAAAGAATATATTTTTATGTCTGAGGCTGAATTGCATGTGTTTCATTGAAGTTATCTGCAAAATCTTATTTTTAAAGTATATAATATGGACATTCAATAATGTGTATGATGGACTATTTTCTAATTAAAACCCCAAGTAAAAACTGCCATATCACAATTTAAATTGCTAGTAAAAATGCTTACTTTAAATCAATTCAATTTAAATCATTTTTAGAGAGCAACTGTCATCTATCCCGCAGAGACTGCTCCTCTGACCTGCTGTTGTCTCACTGACAGTCCCAATATTGCAGAATATACAACTAAGCTCCATTTCGTGCTGAATAAACTAAATTATCAATGAATCTTAAATAGAAAACTATCTTTAGATAGATTTTTACTCCAAAAGCATTTTATTAAAATAAAGTCGATATTTTTTTTAAAAAAAAAATCCAATTCTTTTTAAATCAATTTTTATTCATCCTGACCAATATTCATTTTTTTAGGAGATACTGTCTCAATGTCATTTTAATGACAAAGGAAGAACTTGTGGACACAATCAGTCCACAACCATTCCAGTTTGGCATTGGGGGGAAGAGGATGGTTCTGCATGAGTAGTAGGTGCGCGAAGGTCCATGCAAGCACGCCCAGGCTAATAGTTTTTGTGTGGTATGTTGAATCACAAATTGGTCAACCTATTTTTCAAGCTCTTGTGTACATGTAGGAAAGACAGATTTCCTTTAAGTAATTGTATACTGTGGAAGCTTTAGTTTGGTAACACTTTATATATCTAGGGGTAGGTATAACACAGGTCTCTGGTATTTTTTTCAGAATAATGGTTACTATGTATTATACCATTCTTGCGTCAGGGGTCTCACAGCCGCATTGTATTGATGGAGGCCTTCAGCCTTTTTGTCCTAGTGACTCTGCTTGGAATTTGGAAAAACTGATGGGTGCTATCAAAGATATCTGTTTTCAAAACCAATGAGAATAACTTGACCCTGAATTTAATATATCGAATTAAGGTTCACCCTCCAAGTATATGGATCTCTTTCCCATCCTGGCATTTACAAACCCACAATAGTGTGTTGTCATTTCTTGAATATATGTACACATCCTCCCTGCTTTTCTTTCCAGGCAGAATGTTCTCCAGCATTTCCAAATTCTCACAAATCTTTCAACTTAGATAGCCCCAGTGGATCCCTTAATCAACCAGCCTATTTATAAGTCACTGATGGTAGCTGAACACTTACTGTTTACAAAGTGGTTTGTTTTATATCAATCAACCAGAATAGGGCTGGAAGAGACCTTGGAGGTCTTCTAGTCCAACCCTCTGCTCAGGCAGAAGACCCTATTCAGATAGGGTGGCTGCCCACTCTGTCTCGAGAGTAAACTTGTTGTTTGGGGATTTTTCTGCTATTCCTCGGGTCTTTTATATTTTTTATCCAGCACATTGGTAGGATGCAAACACTTTCCCATTACCTCTGTTGCACGTAGCAACAGACAATCTTCAGGAAGCAGGTTTCAGAGGCAAATAGCAATGCAACATGATTGAGAAGTAAAGCAGACAAATAAGCTGCCACTTTGAATGCTTTGTAATCGAGAAGTTGTGTCCGACCCATTGTGACCCCATGGGACAACCTTCCTCCAGGCCTTCCTGTCCTCTACCATTCCCCCCCCCCCCCAGTCAATTTAAGCTCACACCGACTGCTTCAGTGACTCCGTCCAGCCACCTCATTCTCTGTCGTTCTCGGTTCCTTTCTTTTGCCCTCAATCGTTCCCAGCATTAGGCTCTTCTCCAGTGAGTCCTTCCTTCTCCATTAGATGTCCAAAGTACTTGAGTTTCACCTTCAGGATCTGGCCTTCTAAAGCACAGTCAGGGTTGATCTCCAGGACTGACCGGTTTGATTGCTTTGCAGTCCAAGGGACTCGCAGGAGGAGTCTTCTCCAGCACCAGAGTTCAAAGGCCTCCATTCTTTGGCACTCAGCCTTCCTTACGGTCCAACTTTCACAGCCATACATTGCAACTGGGAAAACCATAGCCTTGACTATACGCACTTTTTAGTATGCTGTCTAGATTTGCCATAGCTTTCCTCCCCAGGAGCAAGTGTCTCAGTTTCTTGGCTGTGCTCCCCATCTGTGGTGTTCTTGGAGCCCAGGAAAATAAAATTCTGTCACTACATCCATTTCTTCCCCCTCTATTTGCCAAGAATTGAGAGGGACAGATGCCATGATCTTAGTTTTCTTAATGTTGAGTTTCAAGCCAACATTTGCACTCTCTTCTTTCACTTGCATCAAGAGGCTCTTTAGTTCTGTTTGTTTTTAACAGCCACTGGGTTTACTTCCATGCAGAATGGGGATAATGGCAGTGAATAGGTTTCTTGAGGTGTCACAAAAGCCCCAGCGGTACAAATACTATAGATGAATGAATTGGGCTATTTCCTCTCCATGTCAGTTTTGTATCTATCAGTTGTCAGTCAGTTCCATCCAATTTCTCTCTCTGCTCTTATTATATTTTTATAACATCATATAGGAAGCCCTCAACTTAGGACCATTTGTTTACAAACCATGTGAAGTTAGGACGGCACTGACACAAGTGACTTATAACCAGACTTCACACTTATGACCACTGCAGCATCCTACAGTCAAATGTGGTTGCCATTTGCGAGCCAACTGCCAACAAGCAAAATCAACGGGGAAACCAGGAGTTGCTTAGTGACTCTGTGAATTGCTTTAACCACAGGGGGAAAACGGTTGTAAAATAGGTGCAGTCACCTGGTGACTCGCTTAATGACTGCAACGCTTAACTAAAGAGGTTCTCGTCCCAATTGCTGTCGTAAGTCAAGGACGGCGAGTATCCTTGGAAGTGGGCTTGTTGAGGGGGTCAACATACCATGATTTGCCAGTAGGTGGCAGTGCCTGGCCAACATAGAATTAAATATGCTCAGGCTTGATTGGGGATTTGAGGGAAAACTTGTATTTCCAGAGCTGAAGGCTGGATAATGAAACTGCCTGTGGAGAGTGGGTGGGGGCCCAGGGGTCACCTGGAAGTGGCAAATTGCCTTTAGATGGGTACAGATAGACCTTGACTTACCACCACAATCAATCCCAAAATTTCTGTTGCTTAACCAAGGCAGTTGTTAAATGAGTTTTATCCCATTTTATGGCCTTTCTTGCCGTAGTGTTTCACTGTTACTACTATATAGTGAATCACTGCTACGAGGAACACAATTGTTAAGTGAACCCAGTTTCCCTATCGTCTTGCTTGTCAGAAGATCACAAAAGATGATATGGGATTCTGCAACCTTCATAAATATATGCCAGTTGGCAAGTATCTGAATTTTTTACCACGTAACCATAGAGATACTACAATGGTTGTAAGTGTGAAAAAGGGTCATAAGTCACTTTTTTCCAGTCCTGTTATAACTTTGAATAGTCACTAAATGATTGATTGTAAGGGAGAACTACCTGCATAAGTGTGAAGTTATTGGAAGTGGTTTTATTTAGACAATGTTCATTCCTTTTCATTAATGCATTTATAAATTAATGCATTATAAATATTGATTATGGATGTAATCTATCTATGTATGTAAAATCAACTTCCCTTAATTTTTCCAAACATCTTTTCCAAATCTATTAATTTTGTGTTGAACTTTTCCCAAGGCATGCATTGTCAATTCTACTTCCGTTGATATTCTTGAATATATTTGTTGTGTAATGTAACAGTGCTGTATAATTTCTTAATTTCTGAAGACAGGCAATGATCAGTAATTCATTCAACCACTGTGCATTGCATTTAGGAAAAAAGGGCAAGTATGTTCCAATCTGTGTGTTGGTCTGAAAAATTCAAATTGCTACATTCTGAAAAGAAGACTATTATTCTCCAATAATTCATTCTTAAAAGAAGAAGGCCATCATAGAATTTGATGGGAATAGAAGAATGGAGGGCAAATGAAGCTTTCTGTCTATTATTCCTTGAAGATGGAAAATTCAAGTTTGCCTTCCTTTTGGATAAATGTGGTAATTCAACTCATTTAAAAAGCAGAAATTAGTCAGACATCTGTCAAGGAGATGCTTTAAATTAGATTGGATGTACCAAGCAGGGAATTGGACTCTGCTTACAATGTGCCCTTCCAATTGTCCAAATGTATGGAAGCCACATTTCCTAGTAATCCCCCATATGTTTTGTTTCACGCCTACCTCTGGTGGAACAGTTTTCATTGTTTTCTAAAAAGAGAGAGAAATTTATTACTAGCATCAAAGAAGGGTGAGCCTTTGACATTTGAAAGGGCAATCTCTCTTTAGGAAAGTTTTGACCTCCAGAAAAAGAAAACATCAGTGTTTCTAGTTTTATTTTCTGGAAAAGCAATTAAACAACAGAGAGATTGATTTATATCTTTGCTTGTAAAACAATAGCATAGAAAATGGAGATGGGGAACAAAACACAAAAATAAAAATATATTGTTAAAGAAAAGGGAAAAAAACAGAAAGTCCATTAAAAAGCAAAAATGTACAACAAAGGAAAAAAAGAAAAAGATATATCATTTTTATAATAAATAGTTCCAGTTCTACATATAGTTATCAAATGCTGCTATTATTCAAGTATTATTCAGTTATTATTATTCAAAGCTAATGCAGTCCTAGGCTAGATAGAATCAAGATCACAATGTTCTACCACTTTATAATGCCTTGGTAAGGCCACACTTGGAATACTGCATCCAGTTTTGTTGCCACAATATAAAAACAATGTTGAGATTCTGGAAAGAGTGCAGAGAAGAGGAACAAAAATGATTAGGGGACTGGAGGCTAAAACTCAGAATAGTTGCTAGAATTGGGTATGTCTAGTTTAATGAAAAGAAGGAGTAATGGTGACATGATTGGACATATGTTCCAATATCTAAGGGGCTGCCACAAAGAAGAGGGGGTCCACCTATTCTCCAAAGCATCTGAAGGCAGGACAAGAAGCAATGGATAGAAACTAACCAAGAAAAGAAGCAACCTAGAACTAAGAATAAGTTTCCTGATAGAATAAGTAATCAGAATCCAGAAGTTATGGATGCTCCAGTCCTGGAAGTTTTTAAGAAGAGATTGGACAACCATTTGTTTGAAATGATACAGGGTTTCTCCCTGAGCAGGGAGTTGGACTAGAAAATACCAAGGTCCCTTCAAGTCTGTTATTCTGTTATACTCTATATGTATATATTTCTAATGCATACATACAACTATCATTTAAACAACAACAACCAAGCTGGATTTGAGCTTAAGGGGACTCTGAGCAATTCCATACGATGAGAGCCTTTCTCTGCCTATGGTCTGACAGCAAGGACATGGTTTCAAGCATCATTGCCACAATCTGCTCAGCAATCATTTTTCTTGCTTTCACACAATGCTCCAGACATGCTCAATTTGGGGAAATCAAATCAACTCAGTCAGAGTGCCAGCCCCCCCCCCCCAAAAAAAAAAAAGAGTGTGAGGTCAATGGGGATTTTGAAAGCTCTCCCTTCCCCATTTCCAGATGACGATTATCAGCCCTAGAACCAAGTGCTTTGTTATGTTCGTGGGGAGCTCCCCATTAAAAAATGTTGGGTGTTATTTCTAAAATTCCACTCCCTCCCCCTCATGCTTCCTTTTCAATGTTCAGCTAATCTGTATGCTTGTAACCGAGCCAGCCAGTGAAAACTCTCTAACCAAGTATCAATTTGGACAAAATAGCCTTTGTTTTCCAAATTACAACAACGTGCTCATCAAGCAACATTTGTCTAGGGCACAGGGCATTGTGGTTTGAAGCGTTTATCACTGCTTCTACTGATAGGGTTTTATTTGCAAAGCTGCCAGTTTTACAGTCTCCCCCTTTAAATGTTCCTAAAGCGATATTTTAAAGGAAGCATTAATTGTTTCCTGATTCAGTCCTGAGCCCAGGAAGATAACCCAGTGGAATTTTTCAAATCCTGGCATCAAAATGCATGCTGGTTTTACACAGTGTCCGATTGAATGTTCGGCACTGCCATGTGGATTTGGAAGAAAATCAGCAGACACATCAAACTGTTTAATTGGATTTTTGATGAAGCTAGCAGTACTGGTGCCACATGGATGCAAAACCTCCTTCAGTTATTAAAGCAGTTGCTGTATTGACTGTTAGGGGGTGGAAATGATCAGCTCAACGATAATTTTGTTATCCAGTTAGTCCTTGATTCATTCGGGGGCCCTTCAAAATTACAACGGCACTGAAAAAAGTGACTTGTGTCCTATTTTTACAGTTATGACCTTTGAAGCATCCCTATGATTGCATGATCAAAATTCAGAGACTTGGCAACTGTTTTAATATATATGTTGCTATGTCCCAAGGTCATGTGATCACCATTTGCAATCTTCTGACAAGCCACATCAATGGGGAAGCCAGATTCACTTAACAACCAACTAAGTTGGTTACTAACTTATCAGCTGCAGTGATTCAATTAACAACTGTGCCAAGAAAGGTTGTAAAATGGGGCAAAATTCACCTACCTACTGTCTCGCTTAACAACAGAACTGTTGGGCTCAATTTGGTCGTAACTCAAGAATTACCTGCTTTTATTTGGTCTCATGTTTGAATTGAATTATTTTGTTATTTTTGTATCATTTTAAATTATTTGTCAACTGCTCTGAGTCTGGCCCAGAGATTCAGAGGGTTTTCATGGATTGGTTTCACCTTCAGCCTCTATATTGAGCCAGGAACAAATGAACATCATGCTTGAATGGGCCTTGTAATCTTTGAGCTGGTAAGATGAACTTTCCAAATTGTATAAAGCATCAATGCATTGAGTAATGAACTTCTGGCTTACATGTCTCTTGACATATGAAAATTGATGACTTTGTTCTGTCTCTCAAGAAAGTAGTCAAACAAAAGAAAATTTAGCTCTGTGGCATATTTATTACATGCCTTAGCCTTTAGATGTGTTGCAGATTACCAGACATGGACTAAGTTCTCACAACATGATTGATTTGGTTTTTTAATTAAATCACATTCTTGGTTTGCACAACACACTAAACTTTTAAAAAATGTGCATTCACACCAATATGATCAGAAAAAACTATGAAGGTGAGGCTTTACAAGCTTAATATGTTTCATAAGTGCATTTTTTAGGTCTACATTTGCCCTGATTATGTTGCATGCACACAGCCACAAAATTCCTCAGTGTTGTTTAGGTAGTCTGAGTAGTCAGAAATCCTGTACATTAAGAGCAGGGGTCTTCAAATTTGACAGCTTTAAGACTTGTGGACTTTAATTCCCAGTATTCTCCCTCAACAGTGATGTTAACTCAGGAATTCTGGGAGTTGAAGTCCACAAGTCTTAAACTTGCCAAGTTTGAAGACAGTTGGTTTAGAGCAATGTTTCCCCATCTTGTCAACTTAAAGATATCTGGACTTCCACTCCCAGAATTCCCTAGCATGCTGGCAACTATACTAGGGAATTCTGGAAGTTGTAATACACATATCTTAAATCTGTCAAGATACCCCTGGTTAGAGCAGGAGTATCAAATTCGATTTCATTGAGGGCTGCATCAGGGTTGCGTTTGACCTCGAGGGGCCATGGTGGGTGTAGGCATGGTGGGCATGGCCAGCTTGACATCACTTGTATCAGGGTGCCTGTGGTAGTCTGAGTGCTCTGCCAGCGAAAACGGGCTCCCGAACTTTGTTTTCAGCTGTGATGGCCTCCTGCATTTGTCAGCAAAAATGGAGCTTGGAAAGGCCACCCGCAGCCCTTGCAAACACCATTTTCACTGGCAGAGGCACCACAGACCAGTCTTTTACTGTTTCCAGGGCAGCCCCACAGGCCAGATTTGGCCCCCGGGCCTTGAGTTTGACACCCCTGGATTAGAGGGTATAAAATTGGCAAAGATTGGAATAGGAGGACTAAGTATAATAGTTTTTCTCCCCAGTAGGTGGAGCAATGTCTTCAAGATGCTGAGGAATATTTTTGGCTCGCATCCGCTCCCTCACATCACACACACTCACAAGTAAAAAACAAACAAACCATGATGTATTGAATGCAACTCATTCCAAAACGTTGCATTGTTATCACATAGTGCTCAATAGCTTTGTATGCAATCATTTTGTGCATCTGCAAACATGAAAGTTTCAATTTATAAAAGCTAAGGGTGTCCTCACTGTTTTGCAATAGTAATGGAGCAGATGATCCTTTGTGTAGGAGATACAATGCAAGAGGACACGGGCAGCCACACCTCGCCCCAAAGTGGCTGGGGATTCTGCCTTCGGGGAGCTTTTGTCGGCCGATAGAAGTGGCCTCGCGGTGAGGTACATGCATATGGGCCACTCTAGGTGGGGGAGGAAATTAAGTCACTCCCGAAAAGACGGCCTAGCTGTTTTTGGGGGGTCAACAAAAAAAAATAAGGCCCAGCCTTATTTTTATTTTGTGAGAAACACGGTAGCATTCATTGCATTCCATCAAACGGGGAATAGCTGAAGGCTTTCTCTACCTGATCTGCCAGTTAAGTCTCAAGCAATGACAATAGGTTGAATTCAATGGAGTGCAATAAGAACAGATTATAGATAATCTTTGGTTTACAAAGTTTCTTTAGTGGCCATTCTAAGTTACAATGACACTGGAAAAAAGTACTTATTATTTTTCACACTTATGACTCTTGCAGCATCTCCATGGTCATGCGATTAAAATTCAGGCGCTTAACCTGAATTTTAGGGTGAATAAATTTAGCCTGAATTTTAGGCTTAGCCTGACCAGGGTGGGATTTAATTTTTTTAACAATTGGTTCTGTGGCCTTGGCTAGGTGGATGTGGCCATGTGACCGATAGGGTATGGCTTTTTTTTTTTTGGCAGCACACCCCTCCCCATTTTGGGGGACCTTCTGGGCCTCAGGGAAGCCTCCCGGGGGGGGGGCGTTTTTGCTCCCAGAAGGCTTCCCTGGGGCTCAGGAAGAAAAATAAATGGACCCTGGAGGGGGCGTGCAGCACCCCCTATGCTCCGCTATAGGGCCTTTAAGGACTCAGGGAAGCCTCCTGGGGAGCATTTTTTACTCCTGGAAGGCTTCCCTGAGGCTCAGGGAGGCAAAAAATGGAATGTGGGGGAGAGCTGTGGGCACCCCCCTCCATTTTTTTCCTTCCTGGGCCTCAGGGAAGCCTCCTGGGTGAAGCAGTAAGACAGTGAGGGGAATTCTGGCACAGCTGATCATAGGAACAGCTGATTATAGGAATAACTGATCATTGGGAGGAGGAAAAATAAAATACCATAAGGAGTGATTGGGCAGGGAAGAATGCATCCAGTGATATCGGGCCTGTGCGCGATGTTGCACATGTGTGATACAGGCTGACTGGGAGGGGTGGGGAGGGGCCAGCCAGGGGCACGATTTACCAGTTCGTCCGAACTGCACAAGAATCATAACAACTGGTTCTATAGAACCGGTCCAAACTGGTAGAATCCCAGACCTGAACTGATTCATGTTTATGATGGTAACAATATCTCAGGATCCTCTGAACACCTTTTGCTACCTTCTGACAAGCAAAGTCAATGGGGAAGCCAGTTTCACTTAATAGTGTGTTACTAACTGAATTCATTGAACAACTGTGGCAAGAAAGCTTGTAAACTGGGGCAAAAGTCACTTAACAACTGTCTCATTTAGCAATAGAACTTTTGGGCTCAAATGTGTTGTCAGTCAAGGACTACCTGTATCTGACAGTAAGGGTTTATTTATTGCCATTTTATTGTTTAGTAGCAATTAGATTTATATTGTGCTTTATACTGAATGTTTAGTTAGCAGGTGGAAATGTTTCTAAATCACACCAGAAAAGTTTTAAAAGAGTTATATCCCAGTTATAAAAGAGCAGGTTCTCTGCTTTCTACCAGCATGAATATCGGGGAGAAATTTTGGGCTCAGTTGATGTAAGTCAAGGACTACCTATATTTATACCACTAAACCTAAGAGCTTCCCTTCAGTGCCTTGAAGTCTAGACTTCATTCTGTAAGAATCTTTTGTGCAAGGAACTACCGTAGACAGGTGATATCCCACAGATGCTTTTTCAGGAAGCAATTGGACTTTCTTGTTTTTCTTTGAAGATGCTTCGCTTCTCATCCAAAAAGTTTCTTCCAGCTCTGACTGGATGATGGAGACTTTTAGCTATGCTAAAAGTTCCATTTTCATTCTATTTGGGATGAACATCCTCTGAATGGTGTGAGAATATGAATAGATTTCCAGGAAAAAAAATTGCAGACTACAAGAACTCTTAGCACTACTCAGGTCACCCTGAGGACACAGATAAACCTCCAAGTGCTTCAACGGCCCTCAAAAAGGATGCAAATGACCAGCTGTCTGCAAGGAATATAAACCATTCCATTTCCCCACCATCCAGTCAGAGCTGAAGAAGATTCTTGGATGAGAAGTGAAACATCTTCAAAGAAAAACAAGAAAGTCTCGTTGCGTCTTGAAAAAGCACCTTTGGGGCAACCAGGATCTGGTTGACTGAGAATCTCCATAGACAGATGAAAGTCCACTTGCTGTATCTTTAGCAGAGAAGATCAAGAAAAACTTTCTTTCTTAGGTAAGTCATGAATGCAACATTTTCTTTGTCCATTCAGGCAATACCGACAGATCTTGAAGTAGGCTTTTGAACATTAATATGTCAGTATTAAATGAGTTAAGGTTGATTACTACAGTTTTCATTAGTTAAAGTTTTGCTTTGCCAGCATGATAAGGATGAGGGAATGGGATGAAGGGAACAATGTTTATTTTATTTCTACAAGTGCCTGCCATTGACAACATAATATCTACAATTATGTAGCTGGCAATTAAGCTCATGCTGGAAAACTGCAGCATTTTGGAGTGCTGGGTTTTGGAAGAAGACATGGGTTGAAAAACAGAATCAAAGCAAAAGTTTATAAACTTGGCTGTGGTTGGATTGTTGTACTTAGATACTTAATTGTAACAGCTTTATTGTTAAATTATTTTGGCCTGAAAGTAGATGAAACTGGGATCCAGAACATTAGTGGGGGGACAAGACCCATACTTGGATTTTTTGGTGATGAGATGAACCCAACAAATTGCAATTATTGTAACTACATGCCAGTTGCCACATGACCAAATTTTGATCACATGACCATGGGGATGTTATAATGGTTAAATGTGAAGATTGTTTATAACTTACTTTTTTCAGTGTCATTGTAACTTTAAAAAGTTGCTTAAAGAATGGTTCTAAATTAAGAACATAGAATAAAAGAGTTGGAAGGGACTTCAGCTTCTGAAGGCAAGCTATTCCACTGGTTGATTGCTCCAACCATTAGGGATTTTCTCCAATGTTGTAGGTTGCTTCTCTCCTTGGTTAGTTTCCATCCATTGTATCTTGCCTTGCCTTTCGGAACTACTTCTACTTAAGGCCCTGTCACACTGCCCAACGGATGCAAAACGTTTGTAAAAAGGACACAGCGGATGAAAAAAATGTTCCATCTGTTGTTATCCGCTCTCAAAAGGGGCAAAAATTTGCATAAACAGAGCGGATAACACGGAAAGGAACGGACGGGGGAGGACGCAGAGCAGATGGAAAGCGGATGGGAGCAGATGGCACATCCGCAAGGCTTCCGGGGGGCCTCAGCAAAGCAGACGTGGAACGGAAAGAGCGGATGTAGAGCGGATGCCGAGCGGATGAAGCGGATGCAGAGCGGAAGCCTAGCGGATGCACAGCAGAAGCCTAGAAGATGCCTAGCATTCACTGTGCATGCGGGGGGGATGTATTGCATCAGCCCCGCGGATATAAAGGGAAGCAGCTCCCAAGTAGGTCACCATTCAGAGGAAAGACCTGCATCCAGACACATCGAGTGCCTTGCCAGCCTGCCCTGCCTGCATACCTGCCCGCCAGCCTTGCTGCCAGCCTTGCTGCCTGCCTTGCTGCCTGCCAGCCTCCCTGCCAGCCTTGCTGTCTGCCAACCTTGGTGCCTGCCTGCCTGCCAGCCTTCCTGCCAGCCTTCCTGCCAGCCTTCCTGCCAGCCTTCCTGCCAGCCTTGGTGCCTGCCTGCCTGCCAGCCTCCCTGCCAGCCAGCAACCCCACAACCATGGGGAAGAAGAGAAAGCCTCAGTCATCTGCTGCCAGCCCTGGCAAGAGGGACAGGGCCACCCTCCCGCCCCCTGGCCCTCACTCTGCTTCTGCTGGGGCTTCTGTAGCACAGGCTTGCTCTTCTGCGGCTGGGGCTTCTGCTGCTTCTGCTTCTGGAGGAGCTGAGGATGCTGCTTATGGCGGTGGTGCTTCTGCTCGTGCTTACTCTGCTGATGCTGCTTCTGGCGGTGGTGCTTCTGCTGATGCTGCTTCTGGAGGAGCTGATGCTGCTGCTTATGGCGGTGGTGCTTCTGCTGGTGCTTACTCTGCTGTAGCTGCTCCTCGTCCTGCTGGTCCTGCTCATCCTGCTGGTCCTGCTCGTCCTGCTCGTGCTCCTGGTCTTGCTCGTCCTGCTGGTCCTGCTGGTCCTGCTGGTCCTGCTCGTGCTCCTGGTCCTGCTCGTGCTCCTGGTCTTGCTGGCGCTGCTGGTGCTTACTCTGCTGCTGCTGATCCTGGTCCTGCTGGTGTTGCTGCTGCTGCTGCTGGTGATGATGATGATGATCCTGCTGGTGCTGGTGCTGCTGCTGCTGCTGATGATGATCCTGCTGGTGTTGCTGCTGGTGGTGGTGGTGTGGAGGAGCAGCCCCTACAACCTGGAAGCCCCTCTGATGAGGGCCCATCTGGTCCTGCCAAAGGGAGGAAGAGGCATATGTGGGAACGGAAGAGGAGGCAATACTCCATTGAGGAGGAACACGAGGTTGAGGTGCTGGAGTGGCTGAGAGAGAATGACTATCTATGGCGGAAGGGACACTGGCTCTACAGGGACACCAAAAGGAAGCAGGCTGCTTGGAGAGAGAAGGCGGAGGGTCTGGGCTACACATCGGATGTGCTCCTTGGCTGGTGGAAGCACATGCACACCTGGTACGGGAAGCTGCACCTCAAGAAATCTGGCCAGGCCACGGTTAAGCTGACGGACAGAGAGACCTATGTCATGGCCAGGTGCAGCTTCCTGGAGGGTGAGATCCGCCACCGAGGAGCAGCAGCAGCCCCTCTCACGACCCTCTCTCTCCGGCAGCCTGCTGAGAGCCAGTCCTCTTCCAACCGAGAGTCCGCTCCTGTCTCCAGGCAGGTTTCTGTGGAGCGTGCCATGGCGGAGAACCCGCGGACAGGTGTTGAAACCGTGGTGGAGCATATGGAGGACTCCCTGGTGCGGTGGGAGCAAGGAGATGGCGCATCCACCACAGCCGTACCCGCATCCACCCCCAGCTCCACCTCCACAGAAAGGCAGAGAGCCAGACAGGAGGGGCAGAGCCACACTGTCCTGCTGGAGATCAGGGACACTATCCGGAGCAGCATAGATCTCCTCTCTCAGCTGGTCACACCGACTCCTCATCCTCCAACCGCAAGCCCTTCCTCACCTATGTCAACCAGACCCTCACGGACATGGCGGAACCCCAGTACCAGGTGGTGAAGGACCGGATCACTGAGCTGCTTCACAACCCTCCAGACCCAGAGGAACCTGCTCCCACCCAGTCCAGGTCTGCTCCTCCACCCCAGGTGATGTCCCTCCCATTCCAAGGCTTTCCACAGGTCCTCACCTACCAGGGCTATGGCTACCAGGAGGTCCAGCAGCACAGGCAGCAGCCCTTCCCAGTCCAGGCACAGGCTCATCGGATGACACCGTTGCCACTGGTTCTACTGATGCCACCTATACCACCCACGACACTGATGCCACCGACGCCACCGATGCCACCCACGCCACAGATGCCACCCACACCAGTCCTCACCCAGCTGCAGACTAGACAGCCCCACTACACTGCTCCTTCCTCCACCCCACAGCGAAGCCCGGCCTCAGTACATCTGTCCTCAGCACTGGGGCTGACACCCCATGGCATGGAGGAAGGAGCTCTCAACATCACGGGGCTGAGCCAGCTGTCTGAGAGCTTCCTCAACACACCGTCACCTGTTGTCCTCTCGGGGCCAGGCACCCCAATGATGCTTCAGACCAGCACTCCAGCACCAGCCACCTCCACAGCACCTGGACCCTTCACCCCTGAGACTGGGCACACCTCCGAGTGACTGATAAGAGTGCCAGAGACTGGGTGGCTACCTGTAGACTTTATTTGGACACTTGACTTGGGTCATTTTTCTTTTACAGCTTGTTATTAATAAAGTTTATCTTTGCTTCACACACTTGCTTCATTTTTTTTTTCAATAAAGTCTTGGTGGAAACTTTAAGACTTTGCATGCTTGTTTAAGACTTTGCATGCTTGTGGGATGGGTGAAGATAGCAGTGGGATGGGCAGGGATACCTTTGGGATGGGTAAGGATAGCAGTGGGATGGGCAGGGATACCTTTGGGATGGGTAAGGATAGCAGTGGGATGGGCAGGGATACCTTTGGGATGGGTTAAGATAGTTGTGGGATGGGTTAAGATAGCTGTGGGATAGATAAACCTCCAGTGCAAGCATAGTGAGACTGTATGGTCCACCCTCCCAGGTGCCACCCCTATGGCCCTTCATTATCAATAACAATGTAAGCATTCATCAACACATTTCAACATAAACACAACTCTTTATTAAATGCCCTGTTCATTGTAGGCCCACCCAACATACATGGCACAATCTCATCAGTGTGATGAGACAGGCTGAAGGAAGCACCCATTAATCATCTATCATCCTGTCTTGCCACTCCACTGCTCCAGCTGGTGAGTTGCACCAGTGTTTCAGGAGGTTGCGCTGCTTCTTCCCTTCACATGAGGCTCTGTTGGGGCCTTGCACATCCTCAGTGTCTATCAGGTTTTGCCCTTGCCTCCATTCCCCAGGCTCCATGTGCCCATTGCCTTGTTGGAGGTCCACAAGCCTGTTCTGCAAGACTGGGTAGCGGGTGCGCATGAGATTGTGCAGGATGCAGCAAGCTTCCACGATCCTCCTCACGGTCTCTGGGTGATGCTGCATGGTGGTGAGAAGTACCTGGAACCTGTTGGCCAGGATGCCAAAGGCGTTCTCCACCACCCGCCTTGCCCTGGACAGCCTGTAGTTGAAGATCCTCTCTTCACGAGTGAGGTGTCTTTAAGTGTAGGGCTTCATGAGGTAGGTTCTGAGGGAGAAGGCATCATCC
>BLBF01000040.1:15997982-16057446 GCA_015471245.1 Laticauda colubrina
GTAGGTTCTGAGGGAGAAGGCATCATCCCCCATGATGAAGTAGGGCATATCTTGCGTGTCGTTGGGCAGGGGTTCTGGATCTGGGAAGCCCATGATGAGGTTGCGTTCCAGCCCCTCCTTGAGGTGACTGGCATTGTATACCTGGGCATCTGAACATGACCCGTTGCCTGAAGCATCGATGTACATGAACTTGTAGTCAGCATCGACCATGGCGAAGAGGACAATGTTGAAGAAGCCCTTGTAGTTGAAATAAGTGGACCCCGACTTGGCTAGTGCTTTGCAGGCCATGTGCTTGCCATCTATGGCTGTGTGGGGGAAGTTCCACCTCTGATACCACTGCTCTGCAACTTTCTTCCATCCTTCTTCAGTGGAGGGGCACTGGAGGAGCTCCTCCAAGTATTCTTCGATGATGGCCTGCACCACTTCTCTGACCACAATGCTGATGGTGTTGGGTGGCACCCTCCAGCGGTACTGCATGCTCCTGTAGGTGGTCCCTGAGGCCAGGTGGCGCAGAGTCAGTGCCACCTTGAGCCCAGGGTACAGGCTGGGGCGGAATTTGGTGCTCTGCTTGGTCAACCTGGGTGTCAGCCGCTGCACAACTTCGTCAAACATGGCTGGAGGCATCCTCATGAAGTTCTGGAATGCACAAGTGTCTTTGTTCCTGAGCTCCACCATCAGCTTGTTGTACAGTCCATACTCTGCTCTTCTCCCGATCCATCTTCGTACCCAGACGCTTGTTGGCCGCCTCCTTTTCTTCCCGTAGTAGAGTTCACAGAGCCTGTAGATGGCTTTGCACTGTTGCAGAACGATGGTGGCTTCCAAAAGGAGTTTGTTATGATCCATGGTGGACATGACTGGATGCTGTGGAAGAGCAAGAGGCAGATGAAGGCTGCAGAGGTCTGCACAGCTGGGCTGCTGGGCTGAAAGTGAGATCCAGGTGAGTTGCTACTCCTTTTTATAGGCAATATAGTTTTTCCCCTATGTGTCCTTTTGTATCCTCTCGGCATCCTCTAGACATCCTTAATATCCGAGATAGGTCCCCTCTGTGAACGTTTTTTCCATTTTAAATGCTTTCTTTGCGATCTGAATCCGCTTTCATCCTTTTTCCGTCCATGCTACTAATGCTGCGCATTCATTCCGCTTCCTCCCTGCATCCGTTTACCGCTGGAATGGATGCGAGTTGCGCGGATGTGCAGCGGATGCCTAGCGGATATAGCGGATGCGTAACGGATGCAGAACGGATGTCCCCCGTATGCCTAGCAGATGCAGAACGGATGCGTTGGATACATTTTCTGCTCAAAAGTTTTGAGTAGCTCAAAACCTTCTGAGCAGATGAAATGTCAATAGACGGATGCTGGATAGAGAGGAAGCAAAACGGAGGCAGTGAGTAGAGAACGGAAGCATCGCGTTAACCAACGGATGGCAAGTGTTTTTCTCCGTTTTACACCCTTTTACATCCGTTGGTGCAGTGTGACAGAGGCTTTAATTTCTATTTTTATGTCAACAAAAATAAGGAATGGTTTGCCAGTCCACTAAGGACTGGCAACTTTATTCATGAACAACTGTAACATTGGTGTCTTTCTCCTCTGTGAGCTAACACTGATGTGAAGTTTAGACTCCTGATTTATGACATATTTACAAACTGTAATGAAGAGACATGTGTCAGCGTTTTAAAACTTATTGAAAGCCTTACATACTGATTGAAGTATAATAACATAGTGAAAGAGATCTGAAATGTATTTTTTTTTCTTTTAGCCATATATAACTAAAAGCAGGTAAAAAGAATTAGGGAGAAAAATATGAATATGCCATCTTTTTTTGTGCCTTCTAGCCCAGTTTATTTGTTATCATAGTGCTGATTTCCTATAAATGTTCTTTAGCACAGTTTCCAAATTAGCCTAGCTGTGAGGCAATTATAATCTATGGTGCTTTGGACCAAACCATTTATCTAAGACTTCTGTAAATTGCCAAAATTGAATGAGATTGAATTGTGCTTTCTGGTCACAACTCACCATATTACAAGATAAGCAATGATATTTCATAGGAAAAACACCATGATAAAGGCCTTGGGTGTGCCAAAATTAAACATAAACAAAAATGGACCACATCAAAGTTCCTAACGAGAGTTTGACTTTGGAAAGAACAGCCTGTCCTAAAAACAACCCCCAAATGGCATTTCTCTCTCAAAAATAATTTTGACAATTTTGTTTTGAGAACTGTGATGGAAACAGGGCAGTTAAATAGACAAACAACCAGGAGGCCAACAAAGGTGTGTTGTCCTTTGGTATTTCCTGTTACCCAGCTGTTGCCCATCAGGGAACCCTCTAAATATTTGGATTTCAACTCCCAGAATTCTCAGCACTGGACCTGCTGGCTGGCAAATTCTGAAGTCTGTAATTTGGATAGCACCTTTTGAAAGGCTATATATCTAGAAGGAGACTTTGTTAGTCTCTTAAGCATGTAGAAAAGTATGCTGGCTCAAGTCAACTTCCAGGGAAGGTTTATTGTGACATCGTTCTCAGCATGTAATGATTTCCTAGAGCAAGTAATTTGGAGACTCTAAGGTTTTTTGTTAGTATGGTGCTCTTAGCTACTTAGAAGTAGGAGAACTAGATCTTTTGAATGGACAGTAGGTTGCTCCCTGCTGCTTGGAACAACATTGTGACATAATATCAACAAGATGTGTGAATGTTAATGACTAATTAACACAATTTTCAAGTCTGACAAAACTTGTATAACAGCAACGAACTCTTCCAAACAGGATAATGTTAGGACAAATTGTTCTGAGCTTCAGTGTAATCAGACATTAAAAAAAAACAGCCCAACATTGTCCAAATCTATAGAAAGTTAACATGTCAAGAAAGAACATTTTAAAGTTCACTCTGTTGTGACAGCCATCTGCATACTGAATTTTCCAAGGAATGTAGCCTGCATTTAATGGGGAAGACTGTCACTTGGTTTCCCAAATCTAAAGAATGCTGAAGGTGTTGGATGACATTTCCCATACATTCCAATAGAAAGGCAAGCTGAGGAATCTGGGTTTTGTAGTTCAGTGAGATCAGAAGCCTCCATACTGGAGAAACCAGGTGAATAACAAAGATGATTGCATATATCAGGGGAGTAACCCTGATTTAATTCAAGCCTTAGGCCTCTATTTTTGGTGTTTTTTCAATTAAATATTTGAAAATATAATCAAGGGCAGAAAAACAGAGAGAAATGTAGGAAACCCAAACAGTAAATAGGAAAGAGATTTATAAACTTTACCAAATTAAATTTAAGAAAAATCAAGACAATTGTTCTGCTGCACACATTAAATACGGTACTGTAGGTTACATGAATTTAAAACTTCAATTCATCAGTAAAATCAACATAATCAAAGCAATAATTAAAGACAATAGTGAGCATAGTATAATGAAAGAGCTTTCATTAATGTGAAAGATCTTTCATTAATGTGCATTCTATTCCCTTGACAGAAGTTATGTTAAGGTCTAAGTTATATTATTCAGTGGAATACACTCAACATCTGCAACATCAAAAACAAAAGAAACAAGTGATACAGAAGAGGCAGATTGTAGTAATTCTGACCAGGCAACTGCCTTCAGGTTTTTATTTAAACTATTGGAAGGCATAATTGATTTAGGATACTGGATAGTAAAGTGAATCCACCCATCCTGTTTCCATATCCCCTCCCAGGCAGCTGGGAGTTCAGCACATCCACATGATTATCATGTGTTTATTTGTGTACACACACACACACACACACACACACACGTAGAACAAAATAGGGTGTTGCACTAGGAAGAGCCAGGTATTGAAAATTCATCTAAGTAATGATTGAGCAGAATGTAGTACATCTACATTTAGAGGTTTCTGCAACATGCATACATAGTTAACATATATGTGTTTTGAAGTGGGTTTTGCTCTGTTCTCTGCATTAGGAAATAATTGCATAGGAGATGGATCTGCTGTGGTGGCACAGTGGTTAGAATGCAGTACTGCAGGCTATTTTTGCTGACTGCCAACTGCCTGCAATTTGGCAGTTTGAATCTCACCAAGCTCAAGGTTACTCAACTTCCCATCCTTTCAAGGTGGGTGAGGACCCAAATTGTTGGGGGCAATATGCTGAGTCTGAAAACTGCTTAGAGAGGGCTGTAAAGTACTGTGAAATGTATATAAGTCTAAGTGCTATTGCTATTGTTAATTGTTTCTCCCATCCACCCATTTTATGATGCTTCCCTGCCTAAAGACACCACAGCTTGCTAGGTACCTGGAAATGAATCTCACTGATGCTAAAGAGGTTTGCTTTGGAACTGACTTGGGTTTAAAGGAATAATTCCCTGCTTTCCCTTGAGTAATGCCTGCACGCTCAAGCTTGTAATTGGGATACAAATAGAAGGGATCATTAAATTTGGTTCCAGCACATAACTGGATGGTTTTCATCTCCTCTTCTATTTTGAAAACAAAATAAAATCCTACAGTCAAATTTATCAATCATTAAAATAAGCTGGAAAAGAGCATAATATTGTGAAGAAAAGTTAATTATCCAGGTAGTTTCCAGATGCGAATGTTACAGTTCTGTAACCATAGCACAATTTCACCAAATTAGCTTGCATATATTTTTTTTCCTTTACTGTTGACCTCAGCTGTAAACTTTTTTAAAATAAAAGTACTATATGAAGTCCTTCCTTCCAATGAGGCAGTTCTACGAAAGCTGGTCCTTTATGAAGATATTCAGTTTCAGATTTGGAGAGAGGTAGAAGTGAGAAAGAAACTCAAAGTAAACCTGCCTTGAGTTTCTTTAGCATAAGAAAGCATAAGATGGGGCAGAGAAAAACTTGCAGCCTTTCAAGATCAATGTCTTGAATTAATGTAATATACTCTACATGGGTTGCCCTTGAAGAACATCTGGAAGTCTCAGCTGGTGTAAAATGCAGCACGAGCAGTTATGTGAACATTTAGATCAGTGCACATTACACTACTGCCCCATTGCATTACTGGTAGTTGCCATTTTGCTTCTAGACTTAATTCAAAGTACGGGTTATGATCTAGAAATTCCTCTATGGCTGGAGCCAGGTTATTTGAGGGATTGCCTCCCCAAGATTATATCTATCTGTCCCATCAGATTTGACAAGAAGGACACATTCCATCCACAAAGAAACATCATTTTACAGGACTCAGGAAGAGAGCAGTGCCTCTTATATTGTTACTGTTATATTGTTAGGGAAACTCATTGTGTTCTCCTGCAAATTGTATTTTATTATTTAAACTGTTTTACTGTTTTTACTGACCTTTGTTCTTAAATGTCTATTTTGCACCATTTTTGTGTTTCCAACTTTTATGTTTCGCAAAATCAAGTAGGTAAAATAAATAACTAAAAAGCCCTTTGAAATAGACCAGGTCAAAAAATAGGCCAGGCTGGGAGTCTAAGATTGCTTTTTTTTGTAGATTATAATGTATAAAATTGTATTTAATAAGATTGTATTTTATAAGGTAGAATAACAGAATCTTGAACTGTTCCCAAGTTTTTCTCTCTTCCCATCCTATACTAAATAAAAAGAAAATAATCAAAGCACACTCATTTTGAGTTTCTTTCTCACAGTGACTCTGTCTCAGGATTGTAATTGTTTTTGCCAGTCCTTGCTTAACAACTCTCTCACAAGATCTCTAAGCTCAGCTCTAAATTCTTTCTGAGGGATTGCCAGGATGTGCCATCAAAGCCAATTTCCAGTTTCCTATGGTTGCTAACCCATCTGGATATGTCAATGCTGCTAACCCTGCCTTGAAGTTTTAAGTTGAGGGTTCCTCACTCAAATTTATATTCCTCACTCATCTGCTTAAAGGATATTGCAGTCCAAAACAATTTACACTGGTGGTTCTCAATATTTTCTTTGCCATGGACCCCCTTTAAATACCTTTTGTGGCCGGGGACCATGATCACGGATCCCCATGATTTAACTCAAGATTTAAATGATAATATTTTTCAAGCCTTCGTGGACCACCTGTGATGACATCTGCAGACCATAGGTTGAGAACCACTGATAAGAAGAATATTTGTAGCTCAGGTTTGACATGAAGGGTCCTTGGTGCTCTCTGAACTTGCTTGTTTCCTTGCAGATGTTTCATTATCCTAACTAGTTAACATCATCAGTACTCATCAGTAATGAGTTAGTAATGAGAACCACTGTGTCAACTAAAAATACTTATTTGGTCTTTTTAGTTACCAGCAGAAAGGGAGTGGGGGAAAGTAGTGCGTTACTCAAATCCTTCAGATAATTTCTAGGCAGCCGAAACTGCTGGCATGCAAGATTATTATTGGAGAGTATTATTGATGACTCTTGGCTATGGATGTGTCCCATAAGAGAATATACATCCAGGGGTTGGGGGAAGACCAGGGTCAAGGGGAAAATGAATAATGTATCTTAGTCTCAGCTGCACCCAGGTAATGCCAACATGGTCACTTCTAATAAATCATTTTTTTTACTATGAGAGATGTGGCTAGAGACTTATGATTTGAATGGGGGGTGGATTTGTCAGAGCCCTGTCACACTGGTTTACACGATGAAAAATCCACCAGTCTTTACTGTGGTGCAAAAAAAATTCTTATTAGAATGGTGATATTGGTAAATAAATAAACTTGGAGATACTTTGCAAAATATTAGAATCTGTAGCTTCATTCAGGGAAGATGATTGAGAAACTGAGGAGTGATAAAAGAAAGTTCTTCATGCATTAAACCCATGAATAAGTTTTTGCAAATGAGGTAATGATCATCAATTTTTATGGCTCAGAAGAGGGGTTAGATACTTTCATAAAGGATGAAGTTATCCATCATTTCTATTAGGATAATTCCTGTAGGAAGGACTGCTAACCCTGAAATACCAATCACTGGGATAAATAGAGATGATGGTACAATGAAACTCTTGTTCTACTTATGGATCATATGAGCATCTGACATCTGCCAATGATAGCATCACTGCTATGAAACAGATATATGCAAATAGGAAGACATTCAGAGGTGGTATTCAGCAGGTTCTGACCAGTTCTCCAGAACCGATAGCTGACATTTTGAGTAGTTTGGAGAAGTGGCAAATACCACTTCTGACTGTCCCTGTCCCCATCTATTCTCTGCCTCTAGAGTCTCAGCTGATCAGCTGGGTCTTCTTTGGTTGCCGTGCACAGCAGAATGGAGCTGGAAAGCAGGTTAGTGGAGTGGGGAGTGAATGGGATTTTGCAGTAACCTTTCCCCAGGTGTGGGGAGGGAATGTAGATTTTACAGTATCCTTCCTCTGCCACATCCACTAAGCCATGTCCACAGAACCGGTCGTGAAACTTTTTGAATCCTACCATTGATGACACTGTCTGTTGTGGGTACGGGCACACTTGCATAATTTTAGACTGAACTTAATGGTTGTGGTGCCTGTTTAGTTGATAGGATATATGACTCTACTTACTTCAAAATATGTTAAGCCAAACTGCTGGACTGTAAGATCTTTTGCTAATGAGCACTGTGGGGTTCCTTGGAGGCTTATGCTCCCATGTCTTACCCTGACAGTATCACAGCTTATGGAACTAGAAAAATAAGTATACTATCTGGAAAATGTCTCCCATTTTCTTGTATTGATGATGGTCTGAAAATCATTATAATTTTATATCAATCAATCAAGTCTTTATTATGGTCATAGACCAGCATAAGAAGGATGAAATACAAACAATAATTTTAAAAACATAGATATCTATTTATCTGTCTGTCTATCTATCTATCTATCTTTCTAGCATCTATCTATCATCTGTTGCTATCATCTGTCTATATAAAAATCTAAATAAAGTTTTAAACCATATACAAAGGGTTAAAAATATCAAGTAAATATATAAAAAAATAAGAGTCAATATGTAACTAACTAAATCTATCATACTGCAAAACACCCTCAACTAACAAGTCAAATACTCTTTAAGGCTAGTCATTATCTTCTTGGCTTTTGTCAAGTTCAAAGATAGTATCTGTAAGTTTATATACAAGACATAGAGTATCCTGGAAAAACTCCATTTCAGAGATAAACAAATTTCCATTTAATTTCCATTTAAATAGGACCATGTCAAGATAGTGTTTAGTGATTCCTAATTTTGGGAATTATATGATCTTGAGTATGTATCCTTTCCAGATGCATTAAGAACCATTCATACATTTCTCCCAACAGACTTCTCCAACAGCTGATTGTCATAATTTATATTTTATCTGAGTTCAGATGTTGCTTGTGTAGAATGAAGCTTGGCTGTCTGGCCACTAAGCAAAGAAAGACCTATCTAATAAAACAGGCATGGAGAAGTGTGTGGTTGGTTGTTGCTTAGCAACCTGTATCCAATTTCTTCCAGACCTTCTTGCTTTCCCTTGAGGCCAAGTCGAAGATGTTGGTGCTTCATAGTTCAAAAACTACACTTTAGGATGAACTCTAATTGCTTCAGAGGAAAAAGCATAGTTGGGAGAGCTGGATATTTGAAGCCGTATATTGTCTCGTCAGTTTAAATTAGCACTGGGCTAAAAGGTGATCTGTATTTTATTAATTTTTACTATTTTCACTGAATTTTATGTAGACTTCCTTCCTTCCCCAGTGATTTAACCCAGAGATAGTTCATAATTCTGGCACCTTCATCATGTAATAATTCAGAATGGTATGAGTGTCTGATTTTATTGCACATTCCTCTCGGATAGTCTCTCATGATTAAATTGTATCTCTAGAGAAGAAATTATGAAGGGATTTTTCTCAGGAACCCTTGTCAAATCAGGAATTTTGAGCACATTGTATTGCCATTTTTAAATAAAATAAGTTCTGCATGATGATCTACCCCTAACCCGGTCTTCTGGGTTTTGAAAGGTTCACTCATACAAGGTGAGTCCATCCATTCTTGCTGCTGGTTATTTATCTATTTATCCCTGGTTATCTTCTCTTTCTTCCCATCTTTTCCAGAATTAGAACTTTTCCAGAGAGCTGGGTTTTTGCACAAGAGTGCAAAAATTATTTTCCAGAGTAGAATAATTTGAGCCTGAGCATTAAGTGCCTCAAATAATTTGAGTTTATATCCACTGATGTGAAGAAGGTTGCAGGAACTGGGTATGGCTAGTCTAGAGGAAAGAAGGACTAAAGGGTGATTTGATAGCAGTATTCCACTATTTGAGGAGTGCCACAAAGAAAGGGGGTCAACTTATTTTCCAAAACATCTGAAGCAAGACAAGAAACAATAGTTGGAAACTAATCAAGGAGAGAAGCAACTTGGAATTAAGGAGAAACTTCCTAACAATGAGAACAGTTAACCAGTGGAACAGCTTGCCTCCAGAAGTTGTGGATGCTTCATCACTGGAGGTTTTTAAGAAAAGACTGGACAGCCATCTATCTGAAATTGTATAGGGTCTCCTCCTTGAGCAGGGGGTTGGACTAGAAGACCTCCATGTTCCTTTCTAGCTCCATTCTGATTTATTTGTTTTCTTGGCTGTTCAAAATATTCTCCAGAGACTTTTCCATCACCAAAATTGAAAAACTTTACCTTGCTTCTTCAAAGTCCAACTTTTGTTTCCATAAAGTGTCACAGAGAATACCACAGTTTACATCATTTTAATCTTTGGAGAATGGAATATTCTGCTTTTTAAATGTATTTTGCCTCAGGATCTTGCATTCAGTGAGGTAATAAATAGAAATAGTATTCAATTGTCAGGGATAAGAGCTGCCAATACCCAGATTCCTTTTATTTGTTTCTTTGTTTATTTATTTATTTCCTTCAGTGTGTAGTGATTTCATAATTAATCTCACTGACCCTGATTGAAAGGATAATGGGATTGTAGGAATCTGGGTGCTAAACTGAACATGTAAGTTGAACACTTTGAAGGATTTTATTGACCGTTAATTGGTTCCGTTGCCAACCTACTACCAAAAGGATTAGGTTAGCTATTGGAGGACCTGCTGTTATAACAAAACTTATACAAATATTGGAAAAAATAGGTGATAAAGGCAATTGTGATTGAGAAGGAGAAGCACTGAGGTTGCACATCCTAACAAGAGCTGCTGCAGAAATGGGCTGTCATGGATCTGGAAAAAAACCATCTGCCAAATCTTAAGTCTCAACTTCCTAATTACTCTGATTCAAGAGAACTTTCTAAAATAGTCCAAAGTTTTAGAGTTAATTGCACTAAAATGCATTTGTTTACACATTTGCTGGATGTAGCAAATCCACATCGACAGGATACTTTTGCAATTTTCTTCTTACAAAATTGCCCCTGGTTTTTAATCAATTTGGAACACTTTTTTTTTCAAGCCATAGCAGTTCAGCCTTGTTAAATCATTTCTATTCAGAGATGCTTTCATTGTTTTATGGCCCTTGCTGTGCTGTTCTTTTTAAAGCTAGAAAAAAGTTATGAAATCAGACATCTAACATGAGGATAACGGTTCACCAATATCTGATGAAGTACCTATATATCTCTGCTTTCTCCATAATGGCTGGTATCTTTCAGTGTTCTGCTCCAGTCTGAATCCTGATTTTCATCCACTATAGATGTATGGGCTGGATTGACCCTAATTTTTGAACAAAGTTAAACAGGTCTCTACTTAAGCTTTCAGATAAGGGTTCTGACCAAGGCTTCCTGAGACAGTAACAATCACACGCTGTTCCCAAAAACCTTGTTTTTATTTTAACGTTTGTGAATTATATGTGTTCATGACCCGTAATGAGTCCCAGTTTGTGAATAGTCCAAAAGAAGTCTGCCACAGTCTTTTTAGGATAAGGCTGATAAGCACCCACCTTTATCTCCCTTGAAATGCTGCCAACAACTAAATTGCCAATAAGCTGCACAACGCCAAATGGAGCACAAAGTCAACATGGAGCTTCAGATTTTAAACTGACCAGAATGAACAAAGTCGCTTCCTGCAAAGGCTTATGTCCCTTTGCTCCTCCGTTATATCTTATGGTAGGGGACAATCATCTCCAAGCCTTACTCCCGAGTCTCCCCTTTTGTTTTAACTGTTGTTGCCTTTTAGCAGCTCTGCGTAAGCGTGCACTGGGAACAGGCTCCCCCTGTTCCTCTGCATCAATGATGTTAAATTTTGGAGGCTCCGGAGTTAGCACATAACTCTCAGATGGCCCTGGCCCTATCTCTGTGTCAGATGCAGATCTTTCATCCGAGTCCTCCCCCGACTCCAGGACTGGCCCATTGTCCTCCCCACTGTCTGACTCTGCTGCCAGCTCCGCAGGCTGCCAGTGGACCACAACAATAAGTAGGGATAAATATATCTGTGGAAGACTTTGCTTTTCTATTTCTTAAAGAGTTTAAACATAAATGTTGTTATCTGTAGGGTTTATTTTGCATTTACAGCTCTTTGGAGTATTACCATAGATTCATCCAACTGCAAGGAAATGCATCAAATATGGAGCCCAAGTCTGGGGCACAGTGGTGTGCAGAATATTCTGAGTTCTCTACAGAGCCCTCACATCCCAGACATAAACTGTTTCAACTCCTTCCCCCAAATGACGCTATAGAGCACCACACACCAGAACAACTAGACACAAGGACAGTTTTTCCCTGAACGCCATCGCTCTGCTAAACAAATAATTCCCTCAACACTGTTCAACTATTACAGAGTCTGCACTACTATTACTGTTAATCTTCTCATCACTCCTTATCACCCATCCCCTCCCACTTGTGATTGTAGGACTGTAACTTTGTCGCTTGTAACCTTACTATTTATATTGACTGTTTCCAAGTATGACTTGATTGCTTATTGTACCCTGTGACTATCATTAAGTGTTGTACGTTATGATTCTTGATTCTTAATGAATGTACCTTTTCTTTATGTATACTGAGAGTATTTACACCAAGACAAATTCCTTGTGTGTCCAATCACACTTGGCCAATAAAGTATTCTATTCTATTCTATTCTATTCTATTCTATTCTATTCTATTCTATTCTATTCTATCCTACTCTATTCTATTCTATTAATCAGTCCAGAAATGTTTCAAGTTCAAACTGGGAATGTGTCAAGTTTAATATTCTGTACACCCCTCTTGTGGCAGGAATGGAGAGCAGCTTGTGCTAATGGCCAACGACTTTCTCAAAAGGATCTGTGAGTCTCATTGTGAGAAGAGAAAGAGTATGGACCATTTTGCTGCTTTATTAGTGATTTTGAGTATTTGCAGTGCATAACATTCACAATTTGCATAACATTCTGAGTATTTGCAGTGCTTCCAAATGTAGGGCTTCTGGCATGCTCAGAAGAAAGCTATCAGTTAGTATTTTGAGTTTTCATTTTTTTTTCTTTTGACAAGAAAATGCAGTTATAGTGTGGTGCGACTGTGTCCATCTGCAAAATTCTGTCAATCAGGCAGATTGTCAGAATTCCAATGAAAATCCCCATGCTCATTCAGCAAAAACAAAGTTCATCCAAGTAAGAATTTATTAAGGAAGTCCTGTTGGTACATCTGGGAAAACCGGAACCTGAAAATTCTGGGTTTTCCCTTCCCAACTGAAATTCAAAACCCATCCCCTGCACCCACCAGTCCATCACATGGTCCAATCAAACATCGTCCCAACTGTAGACATTCCTCCAGACACTCCTCTCCAGGTGCAAGGTGGCATGTCCTTGACTTTATAAGAAAAATGTTGTTGAGTCTAATCTTCCATCTTTCTAAGAAATCCCCCCTCCCAAATTCCCAGGCACTAAATGTAGCAGCCTAGAAGCTTCTAAGTGGCTTCCAAAGCTGACACAGATGATGGCAGAATCGAGATTCTGTCTTGAATAATTACAACTCATTGCACAGAGAATGACCTCCATAATAAATTGTACATTGTGAACAAAATCCTTTTTGCTTTTAGCAAATCCCATCAGACTTATGTACTTTAAGTAGTAACTGAACACATGCTAATTTTCCTAAAAATTATTCTTTTCTTTCATCTATCAGGACCTCCAAGAGATTAGACTAGACTGGGAAACTGAAAGACATTTCAGCAAAAGTCAGAGTTAATCCACTCCCACTTGGCTGCTAAGAAAACATGTCAAAACATGTCAGTGAGGTCATCAGAAGTTGAGTTTAGTTCAAGGGCAGCTTGACCCTTTCAATGAAGATGACTTCTCATGTCATCCTTTTTCTAGCATGTGTTTATCCTTAAAATTTTGACTTCATGAATCTCTTGTCCAATTTTACATTTTGCAGCTGTAGTGTCTCGCAGATTTTTACTGGGACAGCACATCCAAGTTGCCAGTCCAACATTAGTAGTTGTAATTTCATGTTGTTGTTATTCAGTCTGGAGCTCATTTTCAATTTCTCTTTACAAATCCTAATCTTAAGGGTGAAAAGAAGGCAACCCCCCTCCCCAACATTTTTCAAGCAAGCTATCATCTATAGGGAGGCAACTCCAGACCTAACTATAACAGTGATGTTGTTACTATTTTTTTTATCATCAAAGAACCCATTGATAGCCTGTTTTAAGGAAAACAAGACATTCTTCCTTGTAGGAGTCAATATGCTTGAAGCAATTAGACTTCAAATTTATCATAATGGGATGTTCTAATCAGGGAGCATAGTTTTCCCAGGAGTTGCACTGCGTAGGCTGGAGACACCATAGAGATTTCAAAAGGTTTTGTTCTTGATCCTTACAGTTAATGTAATATTTCTTAGATAAAGAATGACTGAGGATATCTTGTCAAGGTGACAAACCAAATGAAATATTACTAAGAATTAATCTGGTTAAGGTCAAGAGCCAAGCTTGGGGCAGTAAGAGGGATCATTTGAATCACAAGGTCTATAGCTGCTTGATGACCCACTGGAGCAAAGAAGGAACAAACTGCTTGTTGCCAATGATTTAAGAGAAATTTCTACATATATCTTAGCCACCTCCAATCAGGGACTTTTCAGATATATTGGGACATTCCAAGTAGCATGTTGATAAAATTATATTAGAAAGTGGACAGACTTGATTCATTTCCTTCTTTCTTTACCCAGAAACGTGTTCTACATAATCACAGTTAATACAGATAGTCCTCAACTTACAAACATTCACTTAGGGACTGTTTGAAGTTACTGAAAAAAGTGACTTATGGCCATTTTTTTGCACTTATGACCATTGCAGCAACCCTATGGGGTTTACATTCAAATGCTTGGCAACTGATTGACATTTATGATGGTTGAAGTGTCACAGGGGTGTATGTGTGTCGTGTGATCAACTTTTGTGACCTTCTGACAATCAAAGTCAATGAGGAGACCAGATTCACTTAACAACCATGTTACTAATTTAACAACTGCAGCAGAGCAGGTTCTGACCAGTTCTGGAGAACCGGTTGCAGAAATTTTGAGTAGTTCAGAAAACCGGCAAATACTCCCTCTGACTGGCCCTGCCCCCATCTATCTTCTGCCTCCAGAGTCCCAGTTGATCGGCTGGGTCTTCTTTTGTTGTCCTGCACAGCAGAACAGAGCTGGAAAGCAGGTTAGTGGGGTGTGGAGGGAATGGGGATTTTGCAGGATCCTTCCCCTACCACATGCACCAAGCCATGCCCACAGAACCGGTAGTACATTTTTTGAATCCCACCACTGAACTTCAATGATTCACTTAACAAATGTGTCAAGAAATTTCGGGCTCAATTATGGCCGTAACTCGAGGACTCCCTGTACAGCATCCATATGAGAAACTAATATCCCTTTTCAATGCTGTATCGTTTGGAAGATTATGTGGCCATTAAACATAGCAGGGTGACACAATCACTTCAAGAAGTTGTGACTATTACAGTGCAATCCAGAGCTTCTCAAGACAAGAGTTATAGCCTTGAGTTAAGAGTTCTGTCTTGTGCTGTTTGTGTATTTATGTGCGTCTTTTGTTTTTAAATGTTTCATTTATTTATTTTTGAACTGCCCATTTTAACAACTGTTAAGTCTTCTAGAGTCATTGGGAGTTGAGCAGCATATAAATTTACTTTATTATTAAGACAATAACCCACAGCTCTTCATCTTTAAGGCTAAAAGCAGAAATCAAAATGTTCTATATGTAAAGTGGGTGACTCCAAATCTGCAAACCTGATTGGTCAAAAAAACTAAGCATTGGATTGGTTCACTAGGAACCAATCCAAAGAGCTGCTGAAAGGCGGCAAATTTAAGCAACTGCCATTGGCTACAAGCAGGCAAGCTAGCCTGTATAAAAGGCTGGCCTCGGCTTCAGCCAAGTGTTCCTATTTACTGACTAGTTAAAGAATAAAGTATTTGTTGTTGGAACCCGGTCTACCTCGCGTGTTTTCTGAACAAAACACTGGTGACGAAGGTGGGATCGTCCTAAATGAAAAAACCTGCACGCGGTGATAAAAAGTCCAGATGACAACCAAGATGCCTGGAAACAACGCACCGCCCGCACCCTTCAATCCCAACGAAGAGGATTGGGATTCCTATGCAGATCACTTCCAAATGTATTTGGAGAGCAATGAAATGGAAGACATTTCAGAGCAACGCAAGAGAGCTGTGTTCCTGACTCACTGCGGGCCAACGGTTTTCAAGATGGCAAAGGCCCTTGCGAAGCCCCGAGACGTTAAACAACTAACGTGCCCAGAATTGCAAAGAATCCTCAAAGCACACTACGCTCCGATGGTGTCAAACTTAATAAAGCGACACGAATTTTACCGCAGAGACCAGAGAGAGGGAGAGACCATCGCCGATTTCATTGCTGCCCTTAGACAACTAGGGGGTGAGTGTGATTTCCTGAACATTGATGAAGCGATGAGGGATCGCGTGGTGTTGGGTCTGAGAGACTCAACTGCACAGAGTAAATTACTCAACAAGCCCAACATCACCGTCACCAAAGCCATTGCGGAAGCCACAGCCGCTGAAGCCGCGAAAAAATCGGCCGTCGCAATGAAAAAGATGAACACACACAGTGAAGAAACAAACCCAACCAAAGACAGAAAGCAGCCTACCACCGCAACCCACTACGAAGAGTCTGGCGAAACATTCGAATCGAGCGAAGAAGATGACGAGATCCACCGTTTGCTCACGAACAGAAAAGAGTGCGAAAGAAGGAATTGGCGGGAGTGCGCTGGCTGCAGAGGAAACCATTCCAGAGCTGAATGCAGATTTCTTGATGCCATCTGCAGGCATTGCAAGAAACGAGGGCACATCGAGAAAGTCTGCAGGAACAAAAAAAGCTATAACCCAACGAGACGCAGAAATTCCCCAACACGAGCTGAGCCTAAACGAGCTGAGAGAAAGTGGCAACAAGAGAAGCGAGCCAATACACACCAAACTGTCACTATAAAGAGTGCTCAGACGGGAAGCGGGAAGAAAGTTAAAATCATTGTAAAAATCGAAGGAAAACACTGCAAAATGGAAGTGGACTCGGGGTCCTTCCTCTCCATGGTATCGTGGGACACAATAAAACAGTTACTCCCAGGTATCAAACCCAAAGAATTACACCTAACTCTCAAGGACTACCAGGGAAACCAAATCCCTGTAGTCAGCATGGGACATTTCTGAGTCGCCTACAAACAACACGTCAAGGTGCTACTGCTGACCATTGTCGACCGAAACAGACCAAGCCTCCTGGGAATCAAATGGTTCGCGCCATTGGGCATCGGGATGACCGGGATCGATCAAGTGACTACAACCGGTTGGGAAGACGACCTCATCCGAGAATTCCAAGACGTTTTTGACGGCTCACTTGGCAAGTATCGGGGAAATCCCATTTCTTTCAGTCTAAACCCCCAAATAGCCCCACGAAGAATAAAAGCCAGGCAAGTTCCTTTTGCACTAAAGGCAAAAATAGAGGAACAGCTGGACAAATTAATAGCCCAAAGGGTGTTAGAATCTGTGGACCATGCCAAGTGGGAAACGCCTATAGTCACACTGGTCAAACCCGACAGGTCCGTTAGAATCTGTGGTGACTATAAGGCTACCCTGAACCACGCATTACAACCAAGCGCATACCCGGTGCCTGTAGTCCAGCATTTGCTTCACTCCCTGGGAAAAGGAAAAGTTTTTGCTAAACTTGACTTAGCACAAGCCTATCAACAGCTCCCAGTGGACCCAGAAACTGCTGAAGCACAGACTATAGTCACACATAAGGGCGCATTCAAATGTCACCGACTCCAATTTGGAGTGAGAGTGGCCCCAGGCATCTTCCAGAGTCTAATGGAACGCCTCCTAAATGGCATACAAGGAGTCGTACCATATTTCGACGACGTCCTGATCTCAGCCAAAGATGAAACCCAATTAAAAAACAGACTCAAAGAAGTACTAACTAAGTTCAGAGAATCTGGCCTCAAAGTAAAAAGAGAAAAGTGTTGCCTAATTAAGAATAGCGTCGAATTCCTGGGCTATTTAATAGACGGAGAGGGTATACACCCTACAGACAAAAAGATTAAAGCAATTAAAAACGCGCCAGAAACAAAAAACAAGACTGAATTACAAGCCTTTTTAGGACTAATTAACTTCTATAATGTATTCCTGCCAAATAAGGCCACTATAGCAGAACCATTGCACCGTCTTTTAGACAAAAAAACAATTTGGACTTGGGGTTACAGAGAAAAGCAAGCCTTCCAAAAAATTAAAAGCTTGCTAACATCCTCAAACGTTCTCATTCAATTTAGCAACACACTGCCCTTAAGAGTGACCTGCGATGCCTCCCCATTCGGAGTAGGTGCCATCCTAAGCCACCAACTACCTGATGGCAGAGAAGCGCCCGTCGCATATTATTCGAGGACTTTATCTAAAACCGAGTGGAATTGCAGCCAATTGGACAGAGAGGCACTAGCAATTGTCGCAGGAGTGAAACGTTTCCATGAGTACCTATACGGGCGGACTTTTCAAATTATAACAGACCACAAACCGCTAATAGGAATTTTGGCGGGAAACAAACCTACACCAAATATCCACTCCCCAAGAATGATGAGATGGTCAGAGTTCCTAGCAGCCTACGCATACACTCTGACACACCAACCGGGGAAACAGATTTCACACGCGGACGCTCTAAGCAGAGCACCCTTGCCAGCGACTGAAGAAGACCCGGCACCAGCGATGACAGCACTACAAATAGAGACTTGCCCCGATCTACCCATATCAGCATATGATGTCGCCAGAGCCACCGCAAAAGACTCTTTGACTGCCCGTGTTCTTAACTGGGTAGGTAAAGGCTGGCCGGAAAATCAAAAAACTGAAAACTTTAAACCTTTCCGGATCAGACAAACCAAACTTTCTATTCAAAAAGGTTGTTTACTGTGGGGTGATCGGGTGGTTATTCCTAACAAACTACAACCTAGGGTACTTAATATGCTACACGAAGGTCACCCGGGGATTGTAAAAATGAAAAGCCTTGCTAGAAGTTATGTCTGGTGGCCGGGTATTGATAGGGACATAGAATACTGGGTAACCTCGTGTAACAAATGTCAAACAATTAGACCATCCCCACCCAAAGCACCCATTAGAGATTGGGAAATCCCACGGGGCCCCTGGTCATGAATCCACATCGATTTCGCTGGTCCAACTAAAGGACATACCTTTCTGATTGTTGTGGACGCCTATTCTAACTGGTTAGAAGTAAAAATTATGCCATCAACAACAACTGAATTAGTAATAAAACAACTTTTTGCCACCCATGGCATTCCGGACGTCCTCGTGTCCGATAATGGACCACAACTAACCAGCCTACACTTTGAACAATATCTAGCCTCCCTAGGTATTAGACATGCCCTAACCGCGCCTGCCCATCCGGCTGCAAACGGTAGGGCAGAGAGAATGGTCTGATTTACAAAGAAAGGGTTAGAAAAAATGGACACTGGAGATGTACAGCAAAAAATTAACCGATTGCTCACACTC
Organism: Laticauda colubrina; assembly: GCA_015471245.1. Lineage (NCBI taxonomy): Eukaryota > Metazoa > Chordata > Lepidosauria > Squamata > Elapidae > Laticauda > Laticauda colubrina. Next base: position 16,016,807 of record BLBF01000040.1, read on the forward strand.
CAGCACATAACACCCAGTACCACAACCAACAAGTCCCCAGCAGAGCTACTCATGGGGAGAAAACTAAGGTCACACCTTGATAGACTGCACCCAGAATTCATGCCAGAACCCCCCCCCCCCCGACTCCTCTACACGTTTTAGAAAATTTGGAATTGGCAATTTAGTCTACGCCAAAAACTTCACTGGGGACCCAGCATGGCTACCAGGACAAATTACCCAAATAACAGGCCCCAAATCCTACTGGTTAACAGTAGATGATGGCAGGGAATGGAAGCGGCACATAGACCAGCTTCAATCCCGAAATATAGAAAGAACCACAGACATACAACCATTCATCGAAAAAACCGACGAATTGCCAACTAAGGTGGGGGGGGAATCGCAAGAATTAAATAAAGAACCGTTAAAAAATAAAACCAATGAAACATATGAACAAAAAGAGCAAATAAAAGACTCACTGTTTGGAGAGACTTGCGTGAAGAGCCCATCGGAAGGGGCCAGCCAGGCCAGCTCGACCTGCCAGGAGGAAACGGGAGGGAGCGGCAAAACCGCCAGCCTAAGAAACTCAGGCGGCGGTAAAATGGCTGACTCACCCTTCCAGACGATTCCAGGGAGAAGAACGGACGATACAGCAGCCCCATCCGAACCGGTCGAAGTCTTCACTAAGAATGAACCGCGCAAGTCAAGTCGAGTCCGGAAAAGCCCCACCTACCTGCGAGACTATGTCACCACGTAGGACTGAACTAAGAGGGGAGGGGTGTTCTATATGTAAAGTGGGTGACTCCAAATCTGCAAACCTGATTGGTCAAAAAAACTAAGCATTGGATTGGTTCACTAGGAACCAATCCAAAGAGCTGCTGAAAGGCGGCAAATTTAAGCAGGCAAGCCAGCCTGTATAAAAGGCTAGCCTCGGCTTCAGCCAAGTGTTCCTATTTACTGACTAGTTAAAGAATAAAGTATTTGTTGTTGGAACCCGGTCTACCTCGCGTGTTTTCTGAACAAAACACAAAAGGTGTGTTAAACCACGGGAAGGGTAGAAGAATGCAACTGTGGAATTAAATTATGAATTAAATTACAAAAGAATTGCAGTTTTGTGTTGACAAAGGGCAATCAACCACTGGAAGTGACTACATTTTAAGTTATAAATAAGATATTTACAATATGTAGGTGTGCCATTCTGTGTGTCTGAGATTTTTTTAACAAAGTTTGAGTGGAGCCTAGGACCAGAATTAAGAATTTTCCATCTTCCCCACCATCCTGTGAGAACTGATGATGCTTCTTGGATGAGAAGTGAAACATCTTCAAAGAAAAAACAAGAAAGTGCAGTTGCCTTTTGAAAAGGACCTTTGAGACAACCATGAACTTGATGACTGAAAATCTCCATAGACTTTTACTCTGAGAGCGTCATTTAGCTGTGCCCGGTCAGATTTCTGGGAACTCTCATTACAACTGATCAGTGAGCCTGGTATAAATGCTGCAGTGAAGCAGTAGCCTCAGTTCAGAATCTCATTTTCCTATTGGGAAAAGAATGATGGGATGGGGACAAAACTAGAAGCCTTTAGCTTTTAAAAAGTAGGCACATTCTCCTCTTCCCTTTAGCACAGCAGTCCCTAACCATTGCACTTGGCAGCCTGGCTGGAGGGGCAGAAGGAACTGGGCTGCATGAGTGACAGGCTGGTGGTATTCACGTCCATGCACGGCCATGTACATGCAGCTTGACAGCAAGACAAGCTGTTGTGCATGCACATGTGCACCAGCCAGAGGTGGTATTCAGCAGGTTCTGACCAGTTCTGGAGAACCAGTTGTGGAAAGTTTGAGTAGTTCGGAGAACCGGCAAATACCACCTCTGACTGGCTCCATCCCCATCTATTCTCTGTGTTCCATCCAGAAAGAAGTGTGTGAGACCAGGTTCCAAACAAGTCTTTATTTCAAACCACTAGGCAAAAGATACAGAACATAGCCCAAGCCATGGCAGCCCTTTATATAGCGGCTTGCCTGCTGGCTTGTGGCCCATGACACTTCCCGCTGCTTGGCGGCTTCCCAGATTGGTTCCTAGTGAACCAATCCGTAAGTGGCCTTTTGGGCCAATCAGAACGAGGGACTTGGAACTTACCAAGTTCCAAACAGAACACCCCTCCCCTTTTAGTTCAGTCCGACGTGGGTGACGTAGTCGCGCAGGTAGGTGGGGCTTTTTCTAGTTCTAGTTGACCTGCGCGGCTCAGTCCTGTTTTGGTCTTCAAGCGGTTCGGACAGGATCGCTGCTTCTCTCGACCTTCTCCATGGAACCTCCTAGAAGGTTGAGTCAGCCATGCCGCTCCCGCCTGAATCTCTCGGGCCGATTGAGATGGCTCCGTCGCTCCCTCCTGGTTTGCCCAGGTTGGTTGAACTGGCCTGGCTGCCACCTTCCAGGAAGACCTCGCTTCACTCTCTAGCTCCTGGACTTCTTTCTTGGGATTCATCTAACCGTGAGTGCTCTTTTTGTTTGGTTAGATTGTCGTTTTGCAGTTTGTTGTCTTGTTATGGGAGGTTCGTCTCTCCCTTTCTTATTTATTTGTACATCCCCCCCCCTTGGTTGTTTTATTGTCAGAATTTATTATTTTTGGTTCTGCAGCGGTTTTTCGTTCGAGGTTGCGGAAACGAAGCTGGTCCATGTGCCGCTTCCATTCCCTTTCATCGTCTAAGGTTAGTCGGTAGAACCGGGGGCCTGTGAATTGTGTGATGGTGGCTGGCAGCCATAGGGGGTCGCCAGTAAGGTCCTTGGCACAGACTAGGTCGCCGATTTTGAAGGTACGGTATTTGCTTGAGGAGTTGGGGGGCTTGTCCCAGGTGTAAATAGGGTGTAACCTGTCCAGGTAGGACCATAGTTTCCTACCCATTAAAAGTTCAGCCGGGCTTTTATTTGTAGTGCTACTAGGGGTAATATGTTGCAAGGTTAGTAGTCGGTTTAGTTTGTCCTGCACGTCCCCCTTGTCCATTCTCTCTAGGCCCTCTTTAGTATACCGAACCATGCATTCAGCCCTGCCATTCGCAGCCGAATGGGCCGGCACGGTTAAAGCATGGAGGATACCCTGGGCAGCCAGATATTGTTTGAATTGTAAGGCAGTCAATTGAGGCCTATTGTTCGATACCAGAACGTCAGGTAGTCCATGCGTCGCAAACAGTTTGTCAAGCTGTTTCATAACAGCCTCGGTGGTTGTGGAAGCCATGAGGATGACTTCCAACCAGTTCAAATATGCATCAACCACAATCAAAAAAGTGTTCCCCTTCATTGGCCCAGCGAAATCAATGTGCACTCTAGACCATGGGCCCCGGGGAGTTTCCCAGTCCCTTATGGGTGCCTGTGGGGGGGGTAGGCCTCGCTTTCTGACAGGCGTGGCATGTTGCAACCCAGTGTTCAATGTCTTTGTCCAGCCCTGGCCACCAGACGTAACTCCTGGCCAGGGCTTTCATTTTGACTATGTCTGGGTGACCCTTGTGCAACATGCCCAGGACGTCTTCTTGGGGGCTGCTTGGGATTACCACCCTGTCACCCCATAAGATGCACCCCTTTTCAATAGACAGTTCAGTCTGTCTGGCACAGAAAGTTTTAAAAGTCTCAGTTTTTTTATTTTCTTCTGGCCAGCCATTACCTACCCAGTTCAGTATGCACACTGTCAAAGGGTCTTTGGCTGTGGCTTTTGCGATGTCAGCTGCAATCAGCAGTAGCTCCGGGCAAGTCTCCAGCTGAAATGTGGAGATAGTTGGAGCAGGGTCATCCTCTGTGATGGGCAACAGGGAATGGCTCAGGGCATCGGCGTGTGAGATGGCTTTGCCGGGTCTGTGGAGCAGTGTGTAGGAGTAGGCAGCGAGGAATTCAGACCATCTCGTCATTCTTGGAGACAGAATGTTCGGGGTTGGCTTGTTTCCTGCTAGGATTCCAAGAAGAGGCTTGTGGTCGGTTACGAAAGAAAAGGTACTCTATCGTAAAGGTACTCATGGAATCGTTTGACTCCGGCAACGATTGCGAGGGCTTCCCGATCAAGTTGGCTGTAATTGTATTCCACCTTGGAGAGCGTTTTTGAGTAAAAGGTGACCGGAGCCTCTCTGCCGTCTGGAAGTTGGTGACTCAGGATGGCGCCGGCCCCAAAAGGCGAGGCATCACAGGTGACCAACAGAGGCAGGGTATTGCTAAACTGAATAAGAATGGTGTCTGACGTTAATAGGTCCTTGATATCTTGGAAGGCTTTCTGTTCCTGGTGGCCCCATGTCCAAGCAGTATTTTTTATCTAGCAGTCGATGTAGGGGGTTCTGCTATTGTTGCCTTATGGGGCAGGAACATGTAAAAATTTATGAGGCCTAGGAACGCCTGGAGATCGGTTTTGTTTTTGGGTCTGGGAGCGTCTTTAATGGCCTTCACCTTTTTTTCGATGGGGTGAATGCCTTGCTCATCGATTAAATAGCCCAAAAATTCGACCCAGTTAGTGGCCAGTTCACATTTTTCCCTCTTTACTTTGAGGCCTGATTTCCTAAATCATGTTAAGACTTCTCTTAACCTGGTCTCTAGCTGGTTGGCATTTTTTGCTGAGACCAGTACATCGTCAAAGTATGGGACGACACCTTTGATTCCATTTAGTAGGAACATGCCTGGGGCAACGCTAACACAGAATTGGAAGTGGTTACATTTGAATGCCCCTCTATGTGTTACTATCATCTGTGCCTCTGCTGTTATTGGATCAATGGGTAGCTGTTGGTAGGCCTGTGCTAGGTCGAGTTTTGCGAATATTTTTCCTCCCCCAAGTGAGTGCAGTAAATGTTGCACTACTGGCACTGGGTATGCGCTTTGTTGGAGCGCATGGTTCAGGGTTGCCTTATAGTCCCTGCAGATGCGCACTGACTCATCTGGCTTTACCAGTGTGACAATAGGGGTTTCACACCTGGCGTGGTCGATTGGTTCTAAAACCTTTTGCACTATTAACTTATTCAGCTGCTCATCAATTTTTGGTTTTAGTGCGAATGGGATGCGTCTGGCCTTTAAACGGATGGGGGCTATTTTTGGGTGTAGGCTAAATGAAATTGGGATTCCCTGGTACTTGCCTAGAGTCCCGTCGAATACATCTTGGAATTCTTGGAGTAGGTTCTCCTCCCAGTTGGTTTTGGGGTTCCGGTTGATCCTGGTCATCCCGATTCCCAGAGGCGTGAACCATTCAATCCCTAACAGGCTAGGGCAGTCACGGTCGACGATAGTCAGAGGCAAGACTTCGGCGTGGTGTTTAAATTCAACTAGAAAATGTCCAAGGCCTACTACTGGGATTCGGTTTCCCTGATAGTCTTTTAACACTAGTTTTTGTTTCTGTAGTTCTCTCTGTTTAATGTTCAGAATTAGGCGCCAGATGGTATTCCAGGATACCATTGATAGGAATGATCCTGAGTCGACTTCCATCTCACAGGGTCTCCCCTCGATGCTCATCTCTATCCTAACCTTCTTTCCACTTTCCACCCTGGCATTATCGATGGTGACTGTCTGATGCGTTTCTTCTGTGTCACCGGTTCTCTTATTGCGGTTCCATCTGTTGCCGGCTTGTCTGTCATCGTGTCTGGGGATGGGTGGGTGCTGCCGCGTCTTTTTGGACAAGAGCTCCTTTTGTTGCGGCAGATCCTTTCGATGTGCCCCTTTTATTACAAGCCCAGCATATTGCGTCGAGGAACCTGCTTTCAGACCGCGGGTGATTTCCTCTACAGCCTGCACATTGAAATTCCCACCGATTCCTCCTCTTTTCACACCATTTTCTATCTGAATAGAGTTTATGGACATCTTTGTCGTCGTCTTCAGTGTCACTCTGGGTTTCGATGTCCTTGTGGTGGGTTGTCGCTGTGGGCTGTTTCTTTTCTCCCTCTGCCTTCTTCTCCTTGGTTTGGGTTGGCAGGTCTGGAACTGCTTTCATTTGTCGCATAGTGGCCGCTGACTTCTTTGCTGCTTTGGCGGCGGTTGCCTCTGCAATGGCTTCGGCCACGGTTATGTTTGGCCTATTCAGTAGTTTGCTCTGAAGGGTAGAGTCTTTCAGGCTGAGGACTACACGGTCTCTCATCGCCTCGTCCATGTTTTGGAACTCACAGGCTCCTCCGATGTGTCTCAAGGCTGCCATAAAATCTGCTATGGTTTCATCCTCTTTCTGGTCCCTCTTGTAATATTTGTGCCTTTTAATTAAATTTGAGACCACCAGTGCGTAGTGTACTCGGAGCATTCAGTTCAGGTCGGACCAGGTCATCTGTTTGACATCTCTGGGTTTCGCCAGCACCTTCGCCATTTTGAATACGGCCGGTCCGCAGTGTGTAAGGAAGACAACCCTCTTCCTTTGGTCTGAGATTTCTTCCATCTCGTTGCTTTCTAAAAACATGAGAAAGCGATTGATATACGATTCCCAATCTTCCACATCAGGATTGAAGGGTGTGGGCAGCGTGTTGTTACCGGCCATCTCTCTCTCTCTCAGTTCAGATCGCCGTGTGCTTTGGTCTCTGCTTCTACGACAATCCCACCTTCGTCGCCAGTGTTCCATCCGAAAAGAAGCGTGTGAGACCGGGTTCCAAACAACAAGTCTTTATTTCAAACTGCTAGGCAAAAGATACGGAACATAGCCCAAGCCACGGCAGCCCTTTATATAGTGGCTTGCCTGCCGGCTTGTGGCCAATGACGCTTGTTTAATTCTTCCCGCCACTTGGCAGCTTCCCGGATTGGTTCACTAGTGAACCAATCTGTAAGTGGCCTTTTCGGCCAATCAGAACGAGGGACTTGGAACCTACCAAGTTCCATACAGAACACTCTGCCTCCCAAGTCCCAGCTGATCATCTGGGTGTTCTTTTGTTGCCCTGCACAGGAGAACAGAGCTGGAAAGCAGGTTAGAGGGTTGGGGAAAGAATGGGATTTTTCAGTATCCTTCCCCTGCCAAGCCCACCAAGCCATGCCATGCCCACCAAGCCAAGCCCACAGAACCGGTAGTAAATAAATTTGAATCCCACCACTGGCACCAGCCTGCCACTTGTGCAAACTGGAGCTGTGCACACACGTGTGTGTGCTTGCCTGCAGCCTGGTTGTGCATAGTTTGGGGACCCCTGCTTTAGCAGTTGCATTCATTGAAGTCTAGCTGTTTGATTAAGCATTGCACCTAAATCAGTTAGAATAGAACTCTGCTCTCTAAAAGCCAGGAGTGCAATGGATTTGAGTTGTAACAATCCACATCCCAGGGGTAGGGAAACTTGGCTCTTTTATCACTTATGAACTTCAACTCCCAGAATTCCTGAGTGAGCCATAAAAGGTTCCCTATCCCTGGTCTACTGGTTTTTCAATTGTGGGGGAAATCAATTTTTTACTTGAATGGGACTGTTTAATATACAAATGTAGGCCATATAAAGAATATTGACCATTCAAATCAAAAATTGATTTCCCCCGTAACTGAAAAACCAGTAGGCCAGGAATGGGGAATTTTTTATGGCTCACTCAGGAATTCTGGAAGTTGAAGTCCATAAGTGATAAAAGAGCCAAGTTTCCTGACCCCTGACCTATCTCAATCCCTGTGCAATGCCAAGGTTCAGCAACTTCAAGATGACATGGTTGATCAAGCATGCATCTAAATGCTAAGTGAATGCATTTCTGCATTTTGTGCAGTTTTCCTTGCCCAATCACAGAGCAGGGCTGTACATATTACTTAATGAAATCTTAAAAGGGAAACAATTCTTTTTCAGAAGTCTTTCATATCTGGCAATAAAAAGTGGTCATTAGCCTGGAGAAATAATAAGGGGATTAAGTCAATATCTGAAGTAGATTTCTTTCTGATATTTACTGTAGGTAGAATCAGGGCAACTATATGAAGCTGAGCATTTACTACCTGCACTCCAAATTAAGAGACTACGGGATTGTAAAAAGGTATTTTTAAAAAATTTACTGTAGGTCCAGAAGATTGTCATATATTTTGGAATTCAGGAAGGCACGCTTCAAGTGACAGGTGAGCCTATAAACGTCTAGATAGATAAGATGAAAAAGGAGGAGAGTTCCTGAAGGAACAATCACAATTCCCCTAAGCAAGAATTATGGGGAAAGATTTAAGAGGTTTACTAATGAAATAACTGCTAAGTAAAAAGGAAAAAAATGTAGAAGATAAAAGCAGGAGCTGGTAACCAAGAAGGAGTTGAAGACCAGCATCCAGGAAACTGAAGTTCAGAATAAGATAAAACCGTCAGGCAGTGTGAAGTATAATGTAAAGCTGTAATAGTAGTAGTAGTAGTAACAACAACAACAACAACAACAACAATAATAATAATAATAATGTAAGTTCCTAGGTCCTTGGTTAGAACTCGAGCTGTAGAGCTATCAATCAGCCCCAAAGGCTGTGAATCTCACCAAGATTAACCAATAATAATAATCATCATCATCATCATCATCATCATCATCATCATCTACCTTAACAGTTCTGAGGCCCTTGGTTAGGACTTGAACTGTTAAGTTTTTACCCGGTCTAGACTGTGAATCAAATGGAAGATTAACCAATAATAATAATGATGATGGTGATGATAATAATAATAGTAACAACAGCAACAATAAAAAGCAACAACTTTGAAGGAAGCTTATCCAGAAAACAAGTTTTAGAATTCATTGAATTCCACATCTTGATTTGTTTGTATGTCACAATTATTTTCTTTTTTTTAATGATATTTTTTATTAGAAATGATATGAAAGATAAACGAAAAGGGATATAAAGTGAAGTTTCGGAAAAGGAAAGGAAGAAAAAAAAATGGAAGTGAGAAAATAAGAAAGGTATAAAAGAAATATCACAATTAGCAATAAGAAAAGGAAAACATCTAGAAAAGGAGCTCCCAGTTTTCTCTTACAGCAGTTACCAATCTTCACATCTCTTTTTTAAATTACATATTTCCCTTCTTCCCCCAGTTAACTCTTTTTCATTAGCAAATCCATAAATCATCCATTCAACCCTGTGTGAATCAGGGCATTTAACCTGTGAGAAGCGGAATGCCCTGCTGTATCAGAAAAGAAATGATCCAGATGGACATGTTGCTCATGCTCCCATTAGAGGCAATGTTATTGCCGGGTTGCTGGATGCAAAAGACATCTGAGTTAGCATTCACATCATGCTCTGATTCAGCCTCCTTATTGTTGTTATGGATTACAGTTCCTGAACTTGAGGACAATATGTGAGTGTGGCGGGGGGGGGGGGGGATGACATTTCCTGGCAATGTTCCTTAGGGAAACAGGTCCTTTTCTGAGTCAAATTCTAATACTATGAGTCTAATTAGCTAAGTAAGACTCTCCATCTCCATCCAATTGGTAGATTCTGTTCCTTCCAATCATTATGCTTTAAGGGACAAATTTGGTGCAATACAGATATTTCTGTCTTTTCTTCTTGCTATTTTTAACTCAACCCAATGGAGTCTTGAAGCCTTTCTGCAGTGGCAGGGTTGAGTAGATTTCACTCCACATTGTAATCAATAAGGACAACACGTCTGTCATGATGTCATCATGCCAATGACGCGAGTGGGGCTATTTATTTTATTTGCAAGGATGGAAATTACACAAGGTGTGCCAGATACGTAATGCCAGCATGAGGCAGATAGTATTAATTACCACTCTTCCCACAACCTTGGGTGCCCAGTTTCCTTGCTATGCCAGTATAATGCTCTGTTCCCTTTTAATGATCCTGTAATCCCTGAATTTGGGGTAGAACTGGATACATCTGAGCATTTACTAGCCTTCCTGATGCCACACGGAGTTCACAGCAATTTTTTTCTTTTTTTGCGCCCTAGGAGAGAAATATCTACCATTACCTAGAATTGAACTTCCAATCTTCTGAGTGGGATGTGAATGAACATCTTCACCATTAGGCCACCATGCCACGAGTATAATGCTCTGCTAACTTGACAATAACTTGCATTAGTCTCCTAGTTGAATTATGACTATCTTTACCCAGTATCATTCACTATTTCTGAGAAACTCCATCTTTTAAATTTTCCCAATTAATTGAACCATGAATAAACTGAACAGCCTGGGTTTATGTAACACTGAAAGTTTTTTTTTTTAAAAAAGCTTAAAAGAGTTAAATATAAAGAAGGTTAACATTAACCAAGCTTAGCATGTAATGTACATGAGCTACAAAGGCTTTTACTAATTTAGTTAAACATTGTTCTTGAGGGCTAACTAATAAAATATATTGTGTGCATAGTAGTTGAGCAGGTGACTATTTTAAGGGTACTCATTGGATGACTAGTAGCCAATGGATGTCTATTCCACCTGCTCTTCTAATGTGAAGAAAGTTCCCTCATGTCAGGTCCTTTTAGATCTATGAATTTATGCAATTTATGATTTATTTATTTATTATTATTATTTATACTATCCACCTCTCTTAGAATACGATTCAGGGTGGCTGATGACAGTCAGTCAATGACAGTCAAGACTAGTCAATCAATGACAGTGAAAGTGAGTCTGGTCACAGGATTATATCCACCCAGGGGTGGGATTCAAAAATTTTAACAACCGGTTCTGTGGGCATGGCTTAGTTGGTGGATGTGGCTTGGTGGTCATGTGACCAGGTGGATGTGACTTGGTGGTCATGTTATTGGCTGGGTGTGGCCAACTCAATATCACTCACATTGAGGCACGCATCTCCTCGCCTGGCCTCTCAGGACTGTGGGGATGCTGCAACAGTCGTAAGTGTGAAAATCATCATAAGTCACTTTTTTCAGTGCCATTGTAACTTGGAATGGTCATTCCACACAAGCAAAATACCAGCAAAGGAGGGGAAAAAAGCTCCAGAGAAGTTCCAGAGATGGGAAGTCTAGTCCTGCCAAGAATGTAATAAGGATTAATGGAGAGGCAGTTTCTGTAAGCAACACCAGAATGTTTCCTTCCTGCCTTCCTTACAGGATTAGGCCAGTAATTTCTTCTAACAACTGGTTCTCTGAACTGCTTAAAATGTTAACAACTGGTTCTAGCGAATAGGTGTGAACTGGTAGAATCCCACCCCTGGATCCACTTGAAAAGATGAAAGTGCTGTAATTTTTTCAGAGCTTATTAAGGAAAAAAGCAGGTGTGCGGTGGCCCTGAAAGCAGCAGGGCAAAATTTCATAAATCAGGTCATGTGCTCAAGACAAGGTCAACATCATGGACAAGTAAAATCTCCTTTGAGGTGAGATTATGAATATATCAATGTCACTTTGACACAACAAAATGGAAATAGTTTATCACTGCTTATTCCAGGATGTTTTTTGTCAACTTTACAAGGCAGTTATGTTTGTTGGCTATGCTTTCAGCTACATAGCAGATCTAATCCAGTTTTGTTTTGTTTTATATCAGGTATGATCTGCTGCTTGGCTATCCACAGATTGGGTCAAAAAACCAAGATAATTATACAATAATTATAACAATAATAATAGACAAGAACTGGAGAAGACAATAAAATATAAAAACTTGCAAACAGAAATAGAACATCTATGGTAAAATAAAGCAAAGTTAGTAGCTAACAGTCACAGGCTCCTTGGGTGCAGTCAACAACTGGAGTACCACATGAATCCCATCAGCACTGACAAATTCACCACCAGTCAATTGCAAAAGGCAGCATTATTCAGAACAGCTTAATCCTGCAACAATACCTCTAACGGCATCAAACATCCACAACTCCCTATTCCAGGTCCTTGGGAAGGACTCAACAGGTGGACAAAAATGCCAAATCCAATCTGAACAACTGGCTGACTGTGCAACAAACCCATAGTGGGACTTAAATCGTGGATGGTTGCAGTAGTCTTGCCATCTTGGCCAATTTGGTCATCCCCATGACTGGACCATGCCAATAATCTAATTGTGAAACCATTATGGGTCCAAAGGTAAAGATTACATTTGCCTGACACACTAATGATACATAACTGAAAAAAAGGGAAATAAGTTTTTGAAAAAGCTGCCATTAAACCTGGATGGAGATGGCAGCTGTAACCCTTGACTGCAATAAGACTGAAGAAAGATTGACAGCCATTTCTCTTTTCCTTTTTCTGCTGGGATTGGCAGCTTTATTGAAATAGCTTTTAGTTATAAGAAATAACTTTCTCCCTCTGGAAATACTGCTAAATGTAACACTTAATGGGGCTCATTGAGGGAGCCCTCATGCATCTATCCATGCAAATGCTCATTTGTCTCTCGATTCTTACCATTAAAACAATGACAAAATAATCGCTTTGTCTATCTATGAATTGACAGATCCTTGCATGGTTTTGATATTTAGAGAATTTATGGATTCTGCTTTATGGAACTGAAAAATGAGAGGGTTTTTAGTTTTGTTTTTTAATATGTATGAATACCAAGTAGGTTATTACTTTTGTCAAGCAAATTGCCGGTAAAGACCCCAAAATGTTCAGGTCATTGTTATTTGATGTGGCGGCTAGGCATATGATTTCCTTCAGGCTGAAAAGAAAATCATTCACTGCAGCTACAAATGACAGCTATGCCCAGGTGATATAGTTGAGTTGTTTGGATTCAGTTCCAACCTCAGCCCCTTCTCATAGTCTAGCCTACTTCACAGGGTTGCTGTAGAGAAGCCATCTAGAGAGTACCTGACGGACAGATGGTTTACAATCTACTCAATTAGAGCAGCATTTCTTAGTAATGTTAAGATGTGTGGACTTCAACTCTCAGGAAACATCTCTTGTTTTGAGGGTCAACTCCATCAGTGTCTCAGTCTTTCATTTTCTCCTAACCCCATTCACTTTTCTACCTTCTCTTTGTTTTATAATTTGATCCTCCTTCATTTCTTCTTTGCAACTTCAACCTTGCCAATAAACTTCATCCATACTGTTTATTCACTTTTACATGCAATTCATATTTGTTCATCACCCATTTATAGGCATTTGGTGACAAAGACCACCTGAGAACAGAACTACACACCCTCACTAATGTATTAATTTCCAACAGATTCCAAAGAAACACAATTACCAACCTAATCCGAAGAGAGATACCCCAAAAAAACCAAGACACAGAACAAGACAAGGTATCGCACTCCTCCCCTACATCAAAGGCACCACAGACAAAATCAGCAAAATTCTCCACAAACACAATATCAGGACAGCCTTCAGCACTGACCAAAAAATAGCCAACATCCTAAGAAACCCCAAAGACAAGATCCAGCTAGAAAACCAAGGAGTTTATGAAACACCATGCAACAATTGCCCAGACACATACATTGGACAAACCAACAGGAAAATAAATGCACGTATCGCAGAACACAAAAATGCAGTCAGAAAAGAAGGAAATACTTCCTCCCTCTTCCAGCACCTTAAAGCCACAGGACATGAAATTAATTTTGAAGGAACTAAATTAATATCCAACAGTGAACACTCCAGCAAGAGAATAAAAAGGGAAGCCGTCAAAATAGAGAAACACCCCCATAGCATGAATAAATGGAACGATATCTCCCGCCTACCAGACATCTGGAAACCCTAACCAACAAACAAGTCCCAGCCATGAAAACCAACACCAGACCCAAAACAACATGGGACACCACCGCCAATCCCCCTCATCAGACCCAGGCCCAAACCCATCCTATAAACAACCTCCATCCAGAAACCAGACCATGGCTGCTTCACCTGCTATTGCACACCCTACCCCAAAACCAAACAAGCTGACACACACCAAGAACACAGACCCAGACCCCAAACTTGAAGCCAGACCAAAACCCAGAATGCTACATCACAGCCACCCTCTCAGGATATCACATCAGAAAACTCAGGAAATTATACCATTAGAACTCAAGAAGTTACAACACAGCAAATGACCCAGGAAATCACAGCACAAGACCAAGAATACCACAGCAATAAAACTCATAAGGTCATCACACAACCCATCACCCAAGCAGTTACAACACAAGAGGCTAATGGAAATGAGATCAAAACACAAATGACCCAGGAGATTAATAGCAAACACCTGGGCACAAACAGATCCCCCCTGATACCTCCAGCTCAAACACACCCCAACCAGGCACCCAGATGAAACCGAGCTTCCTAATATATGATGGCCGTCCATTTACTCAGAACCAAGCCGCACTAAAAGCCTCCAATACAGGAACACAATGTTTCCAGCCAATCAAGGCAAAAAAAGCCACAAAACAGACAGAAGATATTAGAAACACCAATCAAGCAGAACACAGCAAACTCCAAGGCCAATAAACACAGACCAAGACTCCCAACCAATCAGGATGAATGGACAACATTCCTCCAGGCCTTCCTATCCTCTACCATTTTCTGGAGTCCATTTAAGCTCATGCCTACTGCTTCAGTGACTGCATCCAGCCACCTCATTCTCTGTCATCCCCTTCTTTTGCCCTCAATTTTTCCCAGCATTAGGTTCTTCTCCATTGAGTCCTTCCTTCTGGAGGCCAAAGTATTTGAGTTCAGGATCTGTTGAGGATCCTGAGTTCAGGATCTGGCCTTCTAAAGAGCAGTCAGGATTGATCTCCTCTAGGATTGACTGGTTTGATTGCCTTGCAGTCCAAGGGACTCACAGGAGTCTTCTCAGCACCATAATTCAAAGGCTTCAGCCTTTCTTATGGTCCAACTTTCACAGCCATGCATTGCAACTGGGAAAACCATAGCCTTGACTATACATACTTTTGTTGATAGGGTGCTGTCTCTGCTTTTTAGTATGCTGTCTAGATTTGCCATAGCTTCAACATTTAACACTATGACATAATAAATAATGGGGCAATAGAATGGTGTGTGGGCTAAAGCTGATTTTAAAATCTGATGAAGAGTCACATTCTGCTCTTTTGACCTCCTTTTCCTATGTCCACAACTTCTCCTGAAAACAGATAATTGCATAGAAAACACCTTCCCGGGAAAGGTGATAGGTAGAGCTGAAATCAAGTCACTCTAGGGGACACTTTTAATTAAGTCCCACCAATAGAACACTCTCTTTAATGAAATGCTGAGGTCAAAATGACAAAGAGAAAATAGAGAACTTTTGGCTGAAAATTGCATGGCGTGCTCAGAGGAAAATTATTTAATAGGCTACTAAGGAAATCAAAGATATTAGAGAGAAAGAGAGAGAGAGAGAGAGAGAGAGAGAGAGAGAGAGAGAGAGAGAGAGAGAGAGAGAGAGAGAGAGAGAGAGAGAGAGGGAGAATAAAGCAAGCGTTTTTAAAGGGTTAGTTAAAATTCACAATTGTCATCCTGCATATGTATTTGTAAAAAATATATAGTTTGAATCTATAAGTCTGCAGTATTCCTAGCTATTGGTTATGAAGCATGCATGGAGACCATAAAATCTTGTAGCTTTTAATTCTTCAGACTCCTTATTCAGAATAGAATAGAATAGAATAGAATAGAATAGAATAGAATGGAATGGAATGGAATGGAATGGAATGGAATGGAATGGAATAGAATAGAACATAATTCTTGATTGACCGAGTATGATTGGACACACAAGAGATTTGTCTTGGTGCGTATGCTCTCAGTGTACACAAAAGAAAAGAAAGAAAGAAGATAAAGAAAAAGATGATAAAGAAATAAAGATAAAGCTCCTGCTTTATCCCAATGTCAGTGATGGAACAATGGATTCCTTAATCACCCAACAAGTACCCTTAGGAGAGTTACTCTTACAGATCAGAAAATTGAAAACATCCTATTTCAATTTTTGCTGCAATGACATATTCTCATGTTATACCTGACTCAGCCAGCCTCAGCATAGCTGCCAAAAAAGCAATTTAGTTTTATTTTATATGAGTTAAATGAGGTTGGACTGACTCAGCCATCATCTACAAGTGTCAGCTTTGTGGAACTCTGGCATATCAAGTGATTCGGAAGAGCAGACCTTCTCCAAATTCAGCAAAATGTCACCTCCTTAGGGACTTACTAATATGGTCTCAGTGAACAAAAAAAATTCAAGACTTGTTACTTCATTATTTCAGAAATGACACCATCTAAGTCTGATTTGGCAGGATGAAAAAGAAATCACCCTGTAGTTCAATCAATTCAGGCAGAGAGATAATTAGTTATGTGAGTACATTAAACAATCATGGCTGCAACTGGGGCAGCCATGTGAGATTATATTCCATATAATCTCACAAACATTGGCTCCTCTCCAGAGGTGATATTCAGCAGGTTCTGACCAGTTCTGGAGAACCGGTAGTGGAAATTTTGGGTAGTTTGGAGAACCAGTGGTAACCATCCCCTGGAATGGGGAGGGAATGGAGATTTTACAGTATCCTTCTGCTGCCACACCCACCAAGCCATGCCACGCCCACAGAACAGGTAGTAAAAAAAATTGAATCCCATCACTACTCCTCTCCTCACAGTGAAGTTCTCACCACACCAAATCTAAACATATACCCTGTTCCACTCAAAAGAAAATTCATTTAAAATGTCATTGATTTCTACCAGTGTGGAAAAGCTCACAAGCTGTTGGCTAAAGTTGTGTGGTTTCCCAAATCTAAAGTGAAATGGAGAAAAGTTGGGCTAATAGTGAATCTCCTCAAAAGTGGCTGCTGTTTAAAATCAGTCCAAGCATGTGTTGGAAGAAATGTCCATCTGGCTTCAGTTCCAAGTGGGGAGAAAGACATTGGAAACATGGAGGCTGTTTGGAAAAATGGTTTAATGGTGAACAGGATCACATGCCTTGGAGCTCTTGCATGAAGAAAAAGGGAAGAGATGCTGAGAGTCCCTGGGTTTTATACCCTCTCTGGCATTGAACTTCCTGGGGCACAGGAAGAGTATCCTGACTGGTTGCTGATGGAGGTCATAGCTAGCTTTGTCGGTTGTCTATGTGCCAAACTTAGTTAAAACCTGGTAGGTGGTGCAATGAAGGGCAATTGAATGGCTCTACCTGAAGGAGGTAGATCTTTGTTATGTAGAATAGACTGGCCCAGGCCTTAATGGCCCATTAACAAAGGTGTGTGAGGGGGGTGAGTTTCTGCATCTCCGAGTTTCTACTTCTCTTTTAAGTGAATTATTCTGCCTTTTTAATGTATCCCAAAATATTTCATTTTTCTAGGGTAGGGGTAAGTTTTAACTTCCAACACATGAAAGAAGGAAGAAATTGCACAGAACACCAGAAGAACATCAGGGATCTGTAGATCTTTCCCACTTTAACTACAATGATTGTTTATGATATCACCATCAGAGAAACATTAGGTAAAAGTGGGATTTGTAGGAGAACAGTTAGGAAGGCTTTGCTCATTGAGAAGAACAGCAATCTTCAGCCAAAGAGCATTTGGATGACCTTCCAGATTTCCAGAGAAATATTCCTCTGTCAGAGCAGGTAAAAATGGGAATTTTTGGGCTCCAGTACTCTTTCTTCAAATTATTTAACTTTTCCCATTGAATGCTATTTCCTAAATGATGATTATTTTTCCTCCCATTGCCATTTCCCATTGATATGCTTTCATTGTGTTGTTCCTGAATAAAACCTTTCTCTGAGATCTGTAGGATTGCTGCTTTTGAAGTCCATATATGCTTTGGCATCATTTGTAAATAATTTAAATAGAATGATAATTTATACTTCCCTTTTCATATTGGTCCCAAATTAATAGCAAATTTTGCTGTTAATAATATTTAAAAAATAGCAAATTTTGATCTAGTGTCAGATTTGAAAGGATCTAAAAGTATTTGCTGCAGCACCATTATTTCTCTACCATCTGGACTAAATGCTGAATATCAGATTTTAGCCTACAGTTGGATTCAAACATGGTTCCTTAAGCAAGGGCCTTGGCAATGCCTCTTTTGAAATATTATTTAAGTTATATCATTAACATTCATTTTTGTTGTCCTTTTCCAACTTTTTCACTTTCTTTCATTTCAAAGCTTCTCAAATGCAAAGGGTTTTCAGTCTTTGCAGTGTACCAGTAGAATTCCTAC
This sequence comes from Laticauda colubrina, assembly GCA_015471245.1. NCBI lineage: Eukaryota > Metazoa > Chordata > Lepidosauria > Squamata > Elapidae > Laticauda > Laticauda colubrina. The sequence goes on from BLBF01000040.1 coordinate 16,034,678, forward strand.
CTATGAATAAACTCATCCATTATTCATAGATTATACTTCTTATAATGTTAAGCGTGCATTTTCCCATTAAACAGTGCATTTTATTAAGGGACAGAAACAAGGGACATTTTACTTATGCTTCACTGTTTATTGGGAAAGTTTACAAAAAATCAGGAATCTGGTAGCTTCATTTCCAACTGAAAAAAAAATAATATTTAAGGCAGAAGCTGCACGTGGTTGCCATAACTAAAAATTCTGATTCCAAATAAATACTGCATTTGCACGGAATATCTGAATATCTGCAGGGTTCTGTCTGTTTGGTCTAGTTGCACTACTTTGGTCTAGTGGCTAAGGCATGAGGCTAAAAAGCAAGAGGCTGTGAGTTCAAGTCCCATCTTAGACAGCTGGGCGACTTGGAGCCAGCCACTCTTTCTCAGCTCAATTCACCTCACATGATTGTTGTTGTGAGGAAAATAGCAAGCCGAAGATCTGTTGGATTTGTCCACTGTCTTGAGTTATTTCTAAAAAATAATAAAAGCAGGATATAAATAAATTTAAAAAATAAGAATGTTGTTGGTGGTGACAAAGATGGATAATCAGGGTGAGACAGAAGAAGCTAGCATTATGAAACAGAATTGAGAAATAATTTGCTGATGTTGACAGAGCCTGAGAACAGATCCATCAGGTATTCAGATGTAAAATAAAATCTAAGAATAAGTCATAACTTAACTGCTTTTGCTCTTTTATCCCAAAGGTAAACATGGCAGAGACTCAACTGCTTCTTTTCCTTTTAAATAGTAGCCTGGAATGAGATTCAATCTACCCTGATCAGTAGAAGAAGAATTGGATGAAAAAAAATAGGCTTAAGAGGAATTATGTAATTGAATTGTCATGTAGTTGAATTGTTAATTAGGGCATACAAAACCTTTGCCAGACCAATTCTCGAATACATCTCATCTGCCGGGAACCCACACTGTATATCAGACATTAAACACAATTGAGCAGGTTCAGAGGTATTTCACGAGAAGAGTAGTCCACTCCTCTACTCACAATAGATTCCCTTATGCCTCCAGGCTTGAAATTTTGGAATTGTGCCACCTGCATTCCGATCTAAGCATAGTACACAAAATTGTCTGCTATAACATCCTGCCAGTGACGACAATAATACACGGGCAAACAACCGATACAAACTCAAGGTAAATCACTCCAAACTCAATTGCAGAAAATACGACTTCAACAACAGAGTGGTCAATGCCTGGAACGCTCTACTAGACTCCGTTGTTACAGCCTCAACCCCTCACAGCTTCAATCTCAAACTGTCTGCCGTGGACCTCACCCTTTCTTAAGAAGTCCTTAAAAGGGATGTGCATAAGTGCACCAGCGTGCCTACCATCCCTGTCTTACTGTCCCCATTTATCTATATTTACTTCCTTTGTTCATGTTTATGTCCATACTTATAATTGTTATCTTGAACATGTTTGACAAATATATTTGTCAAACAAATATATTTTATAATAAATATTTATAATAAATAAATAAATATATTTATCAATTATTTAATAAATAAATAGATAGATAGATAGATAGATAGATAAATAAATAACAAAAAACAAAACAAAAAACTATGGCCAAGGCAGTGGTGGTATGCTACCAGTTTGGACCGGTTCTCCCGAACCGATAGTAAAAAAAGTCTCCCACGATCAGCTGAGAGGAGAAAAAAGATAAAAGCGCAGGACTGGCCCTCCCACCCACCCCTGCACTTTTCTCTTCTTTAACCTCTCAGCTGATTGTTGCTGCATGCGCGATCATCAAACTGGTAGTGGAACAATTAGGATCCCACTGCAGGGCCAAGGATTTCCAAAGCTCAGATAGGATACAGTCTCCTCAAGCCTGCTAAATCCAAAGGCACAACAAGATCTAAGTGTACATGGAACATCTCCTCTCCTCTACAGAATAACAGAGATGGAAGAGACCTTGGAGGACCCTCTTCTCGTCCAATCTCTTGATCGAGCAGGTCCATACCATTTCAGACGAGTAGCTGTCCAATCTCTTCTTCAAAGCCTTCAGAAATGAAACCATTCTGATTCCTCTAACTTTCTAACCAGTTTTTGGGGCTGGGAAAGAGGAAGAAGAATAGGTGGTGACCTTTACATGAAAATGAAACCATAACTGGAGAATTTATCTCGTCTTTTGCCTTGGTAAGAGCAAGAAGAAACTCTCAGTTATGACGGATGTGCCTGCAAGCTCCCCCACCTGCCATCAACTTGAGTGGCAAGAAGGAGAAACAGTTTGGAGCTAGAATGTCACCAGTAAAAGAGGCAGAAATTTCACATGTGCAACTGATTGGTATAATTCAATCTGTTCTGTAACAATTGTCTTTTTGTACGTCTGTCTAATTGCCTGCACTTTAATTATATGCATTTTTGAAAGGAGAAATGGGAAGAAACAAAGAGACTTGAGCAGCGATCATAAACAAGCAACAAACAGATAATAGGCACTGTGGGAAGTAAGCATCATATCTGTGGTAAGGTTTGAAAAGATAAAATATTGTGCCTTGAATATTCAGAAACTGTGACTCGCCCACCACAGAACAAGAGCTTTGGGAGAAAAGAAGCACACGGTGGCTTACAAATGGGGAATAAACTGCAGATTTATCTGCACAAATCCTCTTGCTTAGAAAGAACTTCAGATAGTACCATCACAGTACCATTGGATGAGCACCTTTTCTCCATGGTTTTATCCCTACGTGTCCAATATTTGAATAAGGTGTGAATATTGCAAGTAAATATGTTACCTACTCCTCTATTGGAATCCTCCGAATAGATAGATGACATTTCCCATCATTCAATATCGAATAGGAATGATGAAAGCTGAAATCCAACATGTCTGTTGTCAACATCTTGGAGAAGGCTGACAAGAAGCTTATTGGCTCTCAGAGAACCCCCAAATCCCACTCCAAGTTGGCTCCACCCACCCCATCCCGCCCCTTTCAGGAGTCCCCATGTAGCCCGTTTTGATGCAGGTAACTGCAGGGTGCACACGGAGGCTTGGGGAGAGTGAAAAACAAGCCTCCTGGAAATTCAGGAAGGCCAGTTTCCAGAGAGCCTTTGGAGCCCAGAGAGGCCATTTTTGCCCTTCTGGAGGCTCGAGGGAAACCTCCAGAGCCCGAGGAGGGCAAAAATGACCCACCTTCTGTGATGCAGGAGGCCAATTGGGCCATGCCCACCATGGCCACACCCACCCAGCAACCAGAATATTTTTTTTTTGAAGCCCATCCCTGATTGTGTCTATATTGACAAGGATATAGATAGTGAAGTCAATTACATGACTGCCAGATACAGATGTTGGAAAAAATGTTCAATTTTTCTGCATCAGGCAGTCATGTACTATCTATATTCATGTCAGTATAGACAGAAGATGGGTACATGTGAGAGCCAGTTCATTGTAATGCTTGAAGCATCAGGCTAGAAACTGGAGACCATTGACTTGTTACTCTCTCTTAGTCCAAGGAAGAAAGCAATTGGCAATGAAAAACTTTGCCAAGAAAACTGTATGGACTAGTCCAGGCAGTTGCCAAAAGTGACCACAAACTGGAAGGTGCAAAATAGCAAAATAAACACACAGGCATTTTAAAATAAACACACATACACTTTAGCCAACAGAAAGAAAACATTGATGTGAATTTGGTATCTGCTATTTGGTTAATTCTGACATGACAGCTTCCCTATGTTAGATATTGCCAAGATCTGCAGATAAATTGAAGTGGTTTATAAATAAAACAGCTTAATATGCATGCATTTTATACAACTCATGTAAACTTTTCATAGCAGAGTTGACTCACATGTGAATATCTCAATCTATCTAATCCATTTAAGGTTAGGTGGAAATATACAGTATTTTCCAGGGGAAATGTTCTATACCTTCTTTTTATTCTGAAATAAATGCATGGCTTTTATTGAACTTTTTCATCCATTTCTTCTACTTTTCCTGAACAAGGTGACCATTTCTCTAAACCAGTTAGGCATTGTTTTAAAAGATATAACACTAGCATAAAATAAAACTTTTGTTAGTCAAGTTTATATGTGAAAATGTGGTTGACAAATTTGTTTGAACAGGAACTCCAAATATTTTATAAAAAAACATTTGGACCTTCTATACAAATAAACAAATTTATTGTAACAGAAACAAAAAAACAGACTGATGAAAGAATAGTTGAGTGGGCTAAAAATGCTCCATAATCAGACTTGAATTGTGGCAACTTTACAACCTGTGGACTTCAACTCCCAGAATTCCTAAGCCAACTCAGGTCCATGGGACATAAAGTTGCCATAGTTGCCATCCCCTGAACTAGATTCTACTTTCTATTTCCCTGCAACTGATGCCTTTTCTTTCATATTTAGTTTCCATAGCTACATTCTCTTTTATCACCTAGTGGGATTCACCAGTTCAAAATGACAGCATCTAGTTAATTAAAAATTTAAATTATATAAAATATCAGTATTGTTTGCATTTCCAGAGGGAGGAGATACAGTACTTGAATCCACCTGAGAAACAAGCATCTCTGGCACAGAACAAAAAAGAAATAAAAACTGCCAGTGTTTGATTTTAAAATAATTGTTTGTCAGCCACATAAAATCAGGGCAGGTAAAAATATTGTTCAATGGAGTGTGCAAAAGGCCAACAGGGGAGTGTTGGTTAGTTTATTGTATAAAATATGATTAGAGAATTTAACAGTCTAGGTTATTCTTATTGCTTCCTTCTTTCTGATTTCCTTTTATAATTGTCCTTCTATAGGTTTTCTGTGATTCAATGAAGCTGAGTTTTCCCATATAGGGAGTCAGGAAATTGATGTTATATACACAGAGCTAATAACAAGCAAAGTGGAGTGAGGATGGGGTTTGTTCTGAAGATTATAATAGATATATCACAGATGAGTGTATTTGTTCCTAAGCTCTCTTCAAGAGGTTTAAAAGACACTTTACCTCTTTTCAACGAGATTTATTCTGCTCTGATTATACCATAATCATGGGTGGAAGTTAGTGGAATTCTGTTCCTTTCCAGTCCCCCGTCTTCTGTTGCTGTCAGCCTGGACCTTCCAACCAGAGGTGGTATTCAGCCAGTTTTGACAAGTTCTAGTGAACCGGTAGTGGAAATTTTGAGTAGTTTGGAGAACCAGCAAATACCACCTCTGGTTGGCTGTGCCCCATCTATAATCTGCCTCCTGAGTCCCAGCTGATGGGAGTCCCAGCTGATCGGCTGGGTCTTCTTTTGTTGTCCTGCACAGGAGAATGGAGCTGGAAAACAGGTTAGTGGGGTGGTGAGTGAATGGGAGTTTTGCAGTAACCTTCCCCCAGGAGTGGGGAGGAAATGGGGGTTTTGCAGTACCCTTCCCCTGCCATGCCCACCAAGTCCCATCCCGCCCACCAACTACAGGTAGTCCACGATCTATAAGTGGCCATTTGAAATCTATAAGTGGACATTTTTCATGCTTATGACCATTTTTCATGCTCAAAATTCAGATGCAACTGGTTCATATTTATGATAGTTGCAGGGTCCTGGAGTCATGTGATCAGTGTTTGTGACCTTCTGCAAGGAAAAATCAATGGGGAATCCAGATTCACTTAAGAACCGTGTTACTAACTTAACAACTGCAATGATTCATTTAACAATAATGACAAGAAAAGTCATAAAACGGGGCAAAACACTTAACAAGTGTTTCACTTAGCACCATAAATGTTGGGCTCAATTATGTTCATAAATCGAGGATTACCTGTATTGACTTGTGAGAAACGAAACTGATGGGTGGGGGAATAAGGAGAGAAAGATTAAAAATAATAAGCATCTAAATTATAAAATGATGGGAGAGTCAGGAAAGCATTAAAAGATAAAGATAAAGGTTCCCCTCACACATATGTGCTAATCATTTCTGGCTCTAGGGGGCGGTTTTCATCTCCGTGACAAAGCCGAAGAGCCAGCGCTGCCCGAAGACGTCTCTGTGGTCAGGTGACCAGCATGACTAAATGCCAAAGGTTCATGAAAGGCTGTTACCTTCCCACCAAAGTGGCCTCTATTTTTCTACTTGCATTTTTTACATGCTTTCAAACTGCTAAGTTGTCAGAAGGTGAGACAAGTCAGGGGAGCTCACTCCATTACATAGTGCTAGGGATTTGAACCGCCGAACTGCCAACCTTTCTGATTGACAAGCTCAGCATCTTATCCACTGAGCCACTGCATCCCTTAGGAAAGCCTTAATCAGAGGTAAATAATCAAGGAGGAGGAAAAGCAGGAAGGGCAAAGTGAACGACACAGTGTTCAGGCGAGGAAAAGTATTTATTCACTACAAAGAATGTTTCAAGGTTAAAAATGGAAGTCTAAGCAAAAGAAATTAAGTTAAAATAAAATAACCACTCTTAGAAATATAACGGGAGAAGGTTTGAAAGTGGCCCAGTTGGGAAACCACTGCCTTCATTATGTGAACATCCAGGGTGTTTTGTATATATTGGAACAATAAAAGCCCTTTTTGTAATGAAGCTTGATGTCTGTCTGCCTGCTTGCGTCATTCTGATAAGAAAGAAAACTGGGACAAAGCTGTTTCGTCACCTTGTGTCTTTTTGATCATTGTGGTCATGGGTTTATTTCATTGTTTTGCTATTTCCATAAAGCTTTAATGTCTGTAATTCGATATATTATATGAAATCTAAGGGGGAGGAATGAGGGCTATAAATAAAAGTAAAACAATCCGAATCTCACCAGGCAGCGTGTTTCAGTGAACCGAAGAGAATCACAGTTGACTTTAAACACCGAAAGGAAAAGATTTCACTTTTATTGTGAGATCAGGGCATAGTTTCTGTTTCTTGGCCTCCATTTTTACAAGTTAAAGCTATTAAATGGTCTAACTTGTAAACATCTTCAAAGAAACAAAGTCTCAACATCTAAATATTAATATTAAGACTTTGGAAAAAGTGCAGAGAACAGCAACAAAGATAATTAGGGGGCTGGAGACTAAAAGATATAAAGAAGGTTTGCAGGATTTGTGTTTGGCTAGTCTTAGAGACAAGAAGGACTGGGGGAATGACATGATAGCAATGGTCCAATATTTGAAGGGTGAAAACAAGTCTAGAAACAAGACTAGAAACAATAGATGGAAACTAACTAAGGAGAAAAACAACCTGGAATTAAGGAGAAGCTTCATAACAGTGAGAACAATTAACCAGTGGAACAGCTTGCCTCCAGAAATTGTGGGTGCTCCACAGAGGTGGGATTCAAATTTCTTAATAACCGGTTCTGTGGGTGTGGCCTAATTTGTGGGTGTGGCTTGGTGGTCATGTGACTGGGTGGGCATGGCTTGTATGTAAATATTATAAATATTTATGTAAACTTTGATTTTTTTTATTATAAAATATTACCCAAAAGCAGGCAAAACAGGCAGGCAGACTGAATTGCTCACAGAATCACAGATTCACTTAGAGATTTTTCTATCTGCAATTGGCGATCTGAGTCTGCACTGAAAAGCTTCAGTCCTAAGGAAGGTTCGGCTATGCTTTTAGATTAGCCAGAAAGCAAGAAATCCAAGGATTTCCTGCTTTCTAGCTAATCTAAATCTCCTGGCAGAGCAGAACAGCTGATGGTTCGGGGGCGGGGAAAGGAAAAATAGCAATATACTAAATCAGGCAAGTTGGATGGCACGCATGCCAGGTAAGGAGTGAGTGGACGGGGAGGAGCGGGGCCAGCCAGTGCAGCGATTTGCTGGTTCTCCGAACTGGGGACAATCAAGTGTGCAGCGTTTGCAAGAAATCATCAGCTGTGCCACCTGGACAGCTGACAAGCACTGTGCTCGGGTGCATAGAGATTGAAAATCATTTTCTTTCCTGCTTTTTCAACCTCAGCTGTGCCACGCAAAGCAGCTGAGGAGGGAAAAGCAGAGAATAAAGGACAGCCTAGAGCCCGGGCAAGCGGGTGGGCCAAACACTGAATTGGTTCAATGTCCGCTGTTCTTCGCAGCTACAGGTTCTATAGAACCGGGCTGAACCGGTAGCATGCCATCCCTGGTGCTCCATCACTGAAGGCTTTTAAGAAGAAACTAGGGGTAGGCAACCACTTGCCTGAAATGCTATTGGGTCTCTTACTTGAGCAGGGAGTTGGACTAGAAGACCATCAAGGTCCCTACCAGCTCTATGCTGATTGATTGAAATGAAACTTCACTGGGCTAATGTCACAATGTGGAATTGCAGGCGTCTTGCAATTCCAACCAAAGCTGAGAGTTGGAATGAGATTCCTTCCAAGCACTCCAGTGCATAGTGAAATGCTGACATTATATTTTTCCTGTCCTCTTTTTTTCGGGCGGGGAGCGGGGGGCTCATGGTTGTTTTGGACAATTTTGGTAATTCTTTTAATCAACCACTCCAATATCCTTCTTCTAGGTAGACTTGGCTATCTTTTATTTATTTTTATTGGTTACCAATTACTTGCATCTTTGGTCTTTGATTTCATTGTCATTGTTTCTAAGTTTTTATTTAGCTTGAGCTGTGAAAGTCTATGGAGATCTCAGTCATCCAGGTCATGGTTGCCCCCAAGGTACTTTCTCAAAAGGCTTCTTGGATGAGAAATGAAATGTCTTCAAGGAAAAACAGAGAAAGTCCAGTTGCCTTTTGGAAAAGGACCTTTGAAGAAGCTTCTTGGATAAGAAGTGAAACATTTAAATAAAAAAATAAAGAAAGTCCAGTTGCCCCTTGAAAAAGCACCTTTGGGTTGTGGAAATTTTAAACTTATCTATATCAGTGGTTGCCAACGGATGGGCTGCAAACCACTGCTGGTCTGTGAGAAAATTTTGGTGGTCTGCAGAGAAATGCCCCCCCAAAACACCCCCCAAAGCAATTAATCCAGGCTGCATGGGAACACAAGGCTGAGCTGGCCACATGGCCCACAGGAACACAAGGCTGCGCTGCCTACATGGTCTGCCCACCCGCTGGCCCACACCCTTCAAACCTTACCTTGAGTAGAGCCACGCGAGCTGAAACTGGAATGTAAGTCCAATGGCGGGGGAGAGAAATCCGCCCCAGGGTGGCTTGCTGAGGTTAGGAAAGTTGGTCCCATATTCTGGGATGACCAAAGGGTCAGTCCTGTGACTACTACAACTCTGGAATATGGGACCGACTTTCCCACCAACCTCAACAAGCCACCCGTCAGTCAAAATTCATATTAGTGGTCTGCGGGATTTAAAATTATGAGTTTGGTGGTCCCTGAAGTCCAAAAGGTTGGTGACCCCTGATCTATATCATATAAACAATTGGCAGTCAACATGAATGAGAGTGGGATATCTGGGAAATATAATGCAATCAGTTCACACATACACACACATACTCTACCCACACCCACACCTTTCACCAGTGTGCTAGAGCTGGCTTGCAAGAGCCAATTGTTATTTTTTCTAGAATTTTATGATCTGGTTGAGAGCAAAGTTGAGCTGTGATCTAGTGGGCTGATCAGTTGTTATACAACTAGTAATATGATGCAGTTATGGCAATGTAGCTGGAAGACCTGGTTCCTAAACATTTCTAGCATACTGCTATCCCTTTAAAAGTTAGCTAAGCTCTGACCTTGTGTAGGAAGGCAGGCAGAATTCAATAAAAATAAGAACATGAGACAATGAATCCCCATATTATAAGAAAGATTACCCACAGGACAGAAAGAAATATGCTAATGCCAGGAATCAATCAGGCTTCAAAGGAAAGCTGCAACCCTGAAAGATATAAATATCTGATGGTGTGCTGGTTGATGCTGGCACAATGAGGAAAAATAGTACATTTTGCATATATTCAACATTCTAGTGACACAATCAGAGCCTGAATCTCCAATCAAATTAATTTATGATGGATATTTGAAAGGGTTAGAATTGCTCTACGAAATGTTAATGACACCAAATGCTCAATTCTGCTTCTTTCATTTTGCTCAAATCCAATACAATAATAAAATTGCATTTCACATGGCACTTTCAGCTTGTCTATTTTCATACGAAATGCCATGAAAAATTATGCTGTGAGATTTTGGCTGATTAATCTTTGCTCTGTTTTTATCATGATAGCCACCAGCTCTGGAAACGAAGAACAAGAAATTAGAGTTTAGGAGATGTTTTATAAAATGACTCATAGTCTGTCAACATCTTCTGGGTAGATGTACTGATAATATAAATTATTTACAGCTGAAACCTGTGCCCAGTTATTGTATAGGCCCCAAAGGAGCCATTTCGCAAAATGGTCATTTTAGAGGATGTACAATCTTAATCTATTTTCCATTTGCCTGCTATATATCAAACATGGTACCCTAAACCTGTACTAGAAACTGGTTCATGGTTATATATAGTCTATTAATTTACTTATCTATTTTGCCAATGAGATCAAGTTTCCATAATTTTCGTCAACAACTACAACTCAAATTGGAAAAGACATGTCTATTCCATTTTGTTGAATTACTATGTCTCTAGTCATATGTGTCTGCTATAGGTCGTTCATGTATAGTGAAAATAATGGGGACTAGTAACTTGATCCCTAAGTGAAATAGTTGCTTAGTGATGCTGCAACTGTGCTTATGATCTTACTTCAGTTTTTGTTGAGAGAGGGCTGCCCAGTCTTAAATACAGATGGCCTCTTTCACCATTATTTCAAATCAGTGGTCCAGAAGGTGGGCTTTTCTGTTTAACACGCACACCTGGCTCCAGTAATGGTCAAAAGTAGATGTGTATGGATATGGTAAAGATCTGTAGGAGATGAGGCAGCTGAGCCTGAGGGCGAGATTAAATGCATCATTAGTTTGGAGTCGCAGAGCAGCCATAAGAGATCCAAACCAGCTCTCCCATGAATTCCATCTACTTTTATCCAGCTCCAATTTGGCTTGACCATTAGTAGACGAGATTCTTGCATATAGGTAGCATCATTTAGTACTTTGAACTCAACTCTTGTTCCTGGTTACTTGCTCCTAACAAGATCCATGGAGATAAAAGATTGGATTTGTGCTAAGCTGGAGATTCAAAGCCAGAAAGAAATGGGGGTTGCCAGAGTACAAATGGGAGTAAACTGAGAGATAAATGAACACAAATTCATTTGGGTAACAAATTAATGGGAAATTGACTTGGGGATGATTTTCTTTTTGATTTGGAGGATTAAATTAATTTGAGTTACATGCATTTGTGAAATGCTTTGGAAATTAACTGGTTAGCCTTCTGTGAAATTGGAATGACAAGCTATGAGTTAATAGAATCATTTTTATGGTTTTTGGTTTGCAATAGAAATCCATGGGTTATTGGGGGAGGGTTGGTTGTGTTTCAATTTTGGCAGTGATTGGCCTTTTAACTTTACCTTTTGTGACACCTGGTTCCTCTGCTTGTACAAGGCTCTTAGAAAAGTTACCTGTCTTTCATTCAGAGTTTGTAGGGTAGAGAACCCAAGTCAAGCTTATGCAACATCATAATGAAAGCCCTACCCATTTTTACATGCATTAAGCAAATTTAAAAAATGCATGGAGTTTCCATTACAGGGTTGCAGGCACCATTTTAATTTTCTGATACCCCTCCCATGGATGGTTGTGGCAGAGGTTATCAGCTGTAGCAGAAGCTATTCTGTTCACCATTTCACCATTGTGTAGACCATGGAACTAGAAAAGTTTAATGCCTTCAACAGATTAATAGAGAAAGTACATTTTCTATCTTCCTTATTAACAGAGAAAGTACATTTTAATTTTCTTTTTGCATCTCATGATCAGTTTTCCATGAGTCATAATAAGGTTGAATCCTTAAGGTTTTTTTTAATAGTGAGGATGCCAGAAACCTTTTTAAAAGATGAGTTTGCTTTTACAAATCAAAGTTTGGCCAAATGTTTTGACATTCCTCTCTTATTATTCATTTTCTGGGTTTAACTTCATTCTGATTGCACTCTCTGCCAGAGCTTTTATTAAAGAGAATCCTGGAGCCTTTCTGCCCTGTTGCTTATTCTACTTATATTTCTTTGAATTTTAGCAGATTCAGAATGGAACTGGAACACAAAGTGATTTACCCTTAGTACATATATAGACACAAATACAACAACACTATTATGTGATTATTGCAAGAGTGATAATAATGTAATATTTTGTGAGCCAATTGTAAGATTCGAATCACCAGCTCAGTATTATGGTATTGAATTAAGTACCATAATAAAACTGTGTAATGAACTAGAGAGTGATGAAAACAATTTGTATTTTAGCAACATGAAAATGAATAACATTTGTGTGCTGTGTACTGCTATTATGGAGGACACTAGACTGCTATATCTGGTTTTTTACATACAACTGTTATTTGTAAAACTGCTGGAGAAAAATTAGAAGTGACAGGTCTTACGATGTTTAGCTAAATGTCATTGGCTAATTGACATCCCAATTAAAATGTTTGTTCATAAGCACACATGTAATTTGAGACATAATTCAGTGAATCTTGATAAATCCAGTGCAATTCTCATTTTGATCAATCGGCAGAATTCTATCAAACTGTTCCTAAATTGCTTGTTAGGTCTGAAAAACTCCCAACAAGCATTGTTTCCAAGAGATTATTTCAATGGGGAATCTCATATCCTTATATAACTATAAGTCATTCTTTCCTTTACCAAATGTTACATGGCGTGTTGAAAAAAATAATATAACATACCCCAATGCAATGAAAGATGATTCAAATCAGTACTTCAAATGCTAGATTAAATGTCCCAATCTGATACATGCAAAGCATCTGCTCTACATTAAGAACAATGTTCTTTTCTCCAGCTGGATGCCAAATAGTGATGTATGCAGTTCCTAGTTAGGAAATCTGTCTTCAACCTTTATATTTCAGATTCCAATCCCCATGATTCCCAACCTGCGTTTCCAATATATTTCTGTCTCCATTTTGGAATAGTTGAATTACATTCCAACACATTGAAGAAGCTAATTTATCTATGTATACGGCTACATAGTACCGGTGAAGATGCTCATTTCCCACTTGGAAGGTTGAGAGTTCAGTTCTAGGTAGTGGCAGATATTTCTCTCCTAGGGTGCAAAGAAAAAAATTCCGAACTCTGCATGGCATCAGGAAAGGAATCTGGCTAGTAAATACTCAGCTCCATCCCTGATTCTACCCCAAATTAAGGGATTACAGGGTTGTAAAAAGGGAGGGATATGGCTGTTAGGTTATGAGGCAGCTTATACACTAAAGTAATTTTCAAACAAATAATTCTTGCTCTCTTGTAACACTGGAGCTTGGTCTAGATTATCTCTGAGATTCTTTCCTATTCTAGGATTCTTTATTATAAATTTCTACTCCTGGTGCTGGCATTAAAAACATGTTGAAAGAATTGAATTCAAAAATCAGAGGAAGGAAATGCCAGGATGGATTCCAGTATTCAAAATTGCCCTTATCTGCAAAGGATTAATCCTGACTTTCTCCTTGCCATTCCCAAAATACCTCATGTCTTTTCTTTTCATGTTTTAAATCAGATGATCTTCTTTGCAATCTCTGTCTGCTTTCTTCTATAGTGATTGGAAATTAATTAAATGGTGGCAAAGCTTAGCAAACTTTGTTTTGCCCTTTATCCTGGCAACAGTGAGTAGCTGATCAAGTCTTCCTTCCAGATATCTTGAATGAGCAGCTACCCCAATTCTGGTTGCAAAGGCCTTTCTAGAAAACCAACCAACCAATGTTCTTCTGAGGCTCTCTATGTGTGTCTGTGGAGATACACAAAAGCCCAATGCATCTCAGTTTGTAGCAGCCCCTGTAGGTGAATGAGACTTCACAATCAATCTTAAGTTCAATGATAAGTTCCACTCCTCAGCTTGCAATAGAATACTTTATACCACCAAACTTGAAATTTTGGACCTAGACAACTTAGAACTATGCTGCCTATGGTCTGACCTGAGCTTAGAACACAAAATTGTCTGCTACAATGTCCTACCTGTCAATGACTACTTCAGCTTCAACCCCATGGGCAAACAGTAGATACAAACTCAAAGTAAACCGCTCCAAACTCAATTGCAGAAAATATGACTTCAGCAACAGAGTGGTCAATGCCTGGAACTCACTACCTGACTCTGTTGTTAACATCCTCAATCCCCCAAAACTTTAATCTTAAACTGTCTACTGTGGACCTTACTCCATTCCTAAGAGGTCTGTAAGGGTGCATGCATAAGTACACCAGTGTTCTTGTCCTACTGTTCCCATTTATTCATACTGATTTGTTATGTATATACTTATACCTGTTTATACATATATGTTTATATGTTATGTCCATACCTATACTTGTTTTTTCATACCTGCTTGACAAACTAAACTAAATAAAATAAAAAATAATGGAGCAGAGGAGTAGAGGTGGAGCAAATCTGCAATAGCAGCTTGTACCCCCCTTAGATGTTTTTCTAGAGATGATGGAGGCTTTATATTTTAGAGGCTTTAATAATCCACACAAAATCAATGCTAGCATTTATATGCACAGAGAGGAAAAATATCATCACATTCATTGAATTCCTATAATTTATGATTCCACTGAATACCTAGAATTCATTGATACTTTGCTACTAAGATCTTTAAGTCCTATCTATGGAGTCATTGACCATGTGAATAGATATCTCAGTTGAACCCATTTTCCTTCAGGGGCAACCCAACCGGATGTGTTTGAAAAATACTTGAATATGTTCACATCCATTATGCCAGTTCCTTGTGAGGTAAGGAATACAGGTAGTCCTCAACTTACAACAGTTCATCTAGTGACCATTCAAAGTTACAACAGCACTGAAAAAAGTGAGTTATGACTGTTTCTCACAGTTATGGCCTTTCCAGTATCTTCTTGATCATGGGATCAAAATTCAGGTGCTTGTCAACTGGTTTATATTTATGACAGTTGGCTGTGTCCCAAGGTCATGTGATCCCCTTTTGCGACCTTCTGACAAGCAAAATCAATGGGGAAGCCAGATTCATTTAACAACAGTGTTACTAATTTAATAATTGGAGTGATTCCCTGAACAACTGAGGCAAGAAAGATCGTAAAATGGGGCAAAACTCACATAAATGTCTCACTTAACAACATAAATTTTGGGCTCAGTTCTGGTCATAAGTTGAGCACTAGCTGTATTATGCAAAGCACAGGAAAAAAAATAGAAGCAATTTAGCAGAATGTTCCCATCCCTATTTCTGTTCTCAGGATTACATTCATTCAGGATATTGCATATTTTTCCCTTAAACTCATCCCTGGACATCATTATCTGGACCACATTGGGCATTTACAGTAATATCCACTTATACATTTTTATTTTCATGTAGGCTCATAACAACCAAATGATATCAATTCATACTTTTTAAAATAAAAGTGTTAACCCTCTCCTTCATGGTTACTATCCTCCAGTCTATTCTTGAGATCAAACTACCTTCATTCAAATTTTTGAATGAATATTCTTTTCCTTTTTCTTAGTTTTGCAGTCATGCAATGTATCTGGTTTTCCTTCCTTTCATTTATTAATTCATGCTCTTGACCTGTTCATTTTATATTCTGTTACAGTCATCATGCCTGTTATGCCAGCAAAACTGCTCAACCAGCCTTTAGCTAAACAAGGAATTCATACAATACTTTTTCAGAATGACATGGAAACAATAAAACTAGATTGCCAACCTTAACCATGTCCCTGTCATGTGCAGCATTTCCTGTTAAAAATAAGAGTACAACACTACCCGAGTTTTAGTACATTTTGGAACTTATATCTCAAACACAATGAAAGCCCAGTATAACCCTAAGCTGCTATTTTAGGCCATTTCTGATCTCTCATCTAGAGACTTCTTGTTGCTGCTGTTTCCCAGCAACTAGGAGATTCACTCCAAATACTTTAAATGCCATTTTAAAGATTGCTGACCAAACTGTTAGAATGTTTTGAAAATCTACTGCTCTATCAAAATACAGTGTATGAATCTATCATGCACAGTGCCAAATAACATGGTTGTAGGCAATATAGAATCAATCCTCTGTAATTCAATTTTTTTTAATGTCAGCATGTAAGTTTCCCCTGCAGTATCAAGAGGCAGCAAAGAGGCATTAAGAGAAACTGAACACAGACATTTGTCATCTTTTACATAAGACAGTGAACATGTGATCCAACAAAACAAGTAGTTACCTCAAAAACATTGAATCTGCTTCAGTTTTGCCCACAAGAAAAATGTGTTAGCATCTCCTTTGCTGAAGGCAGCCAGACCTTCTGTTGCTATTCACTGCTAGGAGGAAAATAAAACCAAATTTATATTCCATGCATGCCAGCAAAAAAAAGTTGAGACTGCTTCTGGCATCCCAGTTAAAGGTTTCAGTAGAAAAAACATTGGTAAAAACTTCATGATGTTCACACACAAAAAAATCAGCACAGAAGTAATAAGAGCTTGGAAAAAGTAACGTGAGGATAAGAAGGTCCACTGCAGTTCATGACTCTATAAATTATTTTCATCAAGATCACTGAAGCCCAATTCAATATAATTCTGCTCTTGCTGATTTCTTTGGGATAGCCAAACCAGTTTGTACCTCCTACAGCCATGAAATAGGCTCTTTTTAGCAAAAGGAAATATTATGATATCAAACATTTATTATTCTCATGCATATATTCACATACATTCCTTTCATTTTCATTTGAACACTATTTTATTTTAGTTTTGCATTTTTGAACCAATACGCAAACTCGGTTCTTCAATATTTGGACCTTTCTGAATTAACAGTGCAGTTCAAATATTTATTTTTAAAAGTCTCAGAGAAAACAATAACACAACTCTGAATATATAAACACACGCACATACACGTAACAAATATTCATGAAAATAGCATATAAAAATGCTTTCCATGGGGAAAATTATTATCAACCTGGGATTACATTTGGGAAATACACAATTATGTTTGTGTACTGCTGCAAACCTGACAAAAACAGACTCAAATTAATATGAGAATAAGACAAGCTGAACAGAAAAGCAAATAACAGAAACCAAAAGTAACAGCTTTGCAGAACTGAGTACCTAAGAGTAATAAGAATTATAAATTTGTTCATGCTCTTGTAGAATGACTGCAAGCTTTTGTTTGTTTTGTTTTGATTCAACTGCTTGTCATGAACACAATGAAATAATGTAAAGTTATTTACAGTTCCATCCAGGAACTAAGATGTAAGTTTCACTCAGACAACTCCACAAATCAGAAATTTCAGCCTGCCTAAAACACAAAGAAACAAAGGGGTTTGAGTGACAAACAAACATATACTATGGTTAGCATCCCACTTCCAAGTGTAGGAGCAGCTATACCATCATCATAATAAAATGATATTATATAATATATCATCATAACACAATTGGTGTGTTCTGTTACATATTAACATTCTTGTAATATCCTAACCTGATTGGCTGAAACGAACTGCATTGTGATTGTCCAAGATGCACAATGGTGATTGATTAGTAAGGAATCTCCCGTGATTGGATGAACTGATCGCAGGAGATTCAGAAAGCTGTCATTGGGTGAGAGCCGCCGGCTAGCTCTATAAGAAGAGCTGCCGCAGTTCGCAAGGACACACAGATCTATACCTTGAATAAAGAGCTGAAGTTATGCTGGTCTCCTGTCTCCTGATTTCCCGCGCTTCTACACTGGTGACGAAGGTGGGATTCTGAAAGAGACCAGTCAGGCATGTGGCAACCAAGCTGAACAACCGATGAGATGGCCGACAGCAACTCGCCACCCGCACCATTTAATCAGGCAACCGAGGGCTGGGAATCTTACATCAACAGATTCCTCATGTTCCTCGAGAGCAACAATCTCAAGGATGCAAATGACCACTGAAAGAGAGCTGTGTTCCTGACCCATTGTGGGCGAGCCGTATTCAAGATGGCCAAAGCATTGGCCAAGCCAGAGGACATGAAGAAGATGACTTGGCCAGATCAAGATCAGTTACTTCAGAACCACTATGCCCCAGCCGTGCCAAACCTGATCCGGTGACACGAATTCTACCATCGGGATCAAAAGGATGGAGAGAGCATCGGGGATTTTGTGGCAGCATTGAGGAACATCGGAGGTGCGTGTGGTTTTTCAGACATGGACGAGGCTCTGAGGGACCGCGTGGTCCTCGGTCTCAGAGACCCCATGCTCCAGAGCAGACTAATGGCTCAGGCAGACATTACAGTTACCGAAGCCATTGCTGAAGCCACTGCAGCCGAAGCCACAAAGAAATCAGCGGCCAAGATGTGACAAATAAATGCAAGGGACCGGCCAACAACATCGGAGATCAACATATCTCCCAAAAAACGAACTGAAACTGGTCACAAAGCAACAACGGCGCACCATGAGGACATCAATCTATCACCCAACACTGATGATGAGGAAGAGGAGATCCACAGATTGCAAGCAGAGTGAGACTGGCAGAGAAGTCGTAAGTCAGACTTCCAGTGCATCGGTTGTGGCGGCGACCACCCCCATTCTGAGTGATGGTTTTTAGATGCCATTTGCCAGTACTGTGAAAAATGGGGGCATATCGCCAAGGTCTGCTGCAACAAACAGAACTGCAGTCCAAGACGACATGACAACATGCCTCCCAGAAACCGAGACAGATTCACAGAGAACCGATGGAACCGCGAAAACTGAAGCAAGCGGCTCAGCGAAACCAGATGACGAGAAGAAACCCATCAAGCGGTCACAATCGGCCATTCAGACAACTCCGACGCAAGAAAAGTATACATGCAGGTCAGCATCGAAGGCAGGCCGTGCAGAATGGAGGTGGACTCTGGATCATACCTCTCCATGGTGTCCTGGGATACAATTAAGAGGTTAGTGCCCAGCTTACAGAAACAAGAGCTGGAGAACCAGAAACTCACCATTGAAGACTATCAGGGGAACAGAATCCCCGTAATAGGAATTGGACACTTCCATGTAACCTTCAAAAGGCATGGAAAAGTATTCCACTCACTATTGTCGACAGAGACCGCCCAAGCCTGCTGGTCTGGAATGGTTCGTGCCATTAGGTATCAAGGTGACGGGCATCAACCATGTTGAGGAAACAGACTGGGAAGAGGAGCTGATGAAGGAATTCCAAGAAGTGTTTGACAGACAATTAGGCAAGTACCGCGGGTCCCCAATATCATTTTGCTTGAACCCCAATATTGCCCCAATCCGTCTCAAACCAAGACAAGTTCCATTCGCACTCAAACCAAAAATAGACGAACAACTAGATAAGCTCATTGCACAAGGGGTCCTGGAACCAATAGATCATGCATGCTGGGAGACCCCAATATTCACCCCAATCAAACCAGACGGGTCCATGAGAATTTGTGGGGACTATAAAGCAACACTTAACAATGCACTGCAACAAAGTGCATACCCAGTCCAGGTGGTACAGCACCTCCTACACTCACTCGGGGAAGGAAAAGTCTTTGTGAAGCTCGACTTAGCGTAAGCATATCAACAGCTGCCTGTCGATCCCAAGACTGCAGAAGCGCAAACTATCATGACCCACAGGGGGGCTTTCTGGTGCAAAAGGCTCCAATTCAGAGTCAGTGTGGCACCAGGGGTGTTCCAGAGTTTAATGGAATGGTTACTCCAAGGAATTAAGGGAGTCATGCCATATTTTGATGATGTGTTGGTCGTAGCCAAAGACAAAAGACAATTGAGAAGCCGACTCAGAGAAGTCCTACAAAAATTTAAAAACGCAGGACTTAAATTTAAAAAAGAAAAGTGCCAATTATGCACTGAAAAGGTTGAGTTCCTGGGATATCTGGTGGACAAAGACAGAATCCATCCTACCCACAAAAAAATAAAAGCAATAAAGGAAGCCCTGAGACCTCAAAATAAGGCAGAATTACAAGCCTTTCTGCAACTAATCAATTTCTACAATGTCTTTTTGCCACAGAAGGCAACAACAGTGGAACCTCTGCATAGGTTGTGCGACAAGACGTCTGTTTGGTCCTGGGGCAAGCAGGAAGAGGCTGCCTTCTGGAACATAAAAGATCTCCTCACATCACAATCAGTCCTCATCCAGTACAGCGAGACCCTACCACAAATGGTAACCTGCAATGCCTCTCCATTCGGCATCGGAGCTATACTAAGCCATACCCTGCCAGACAGGAGAGAAGCACCGATTGCTTACTTCTCAAAAACACTATCAAAGACAGAAAGAAATTATAGCCAGCTCTACAAGGAGGCACTTGCAGCAGTTACCAGCATGAAGCGGTTTCACGAGTACTTATACGGTAGGAACTTCACCCTCATCACCGACCATAAACCACTATTGGGGATCCTGGCGGGGAACAAGGCCACCCCCAACATACTGTCTCCCTTCTTCTGAAGATGGTCTGAGTTCCTTGCCGCCTATACCTACCAACTAATACATCGCCCAGGGAAATGAATCTTGCATGCCGACGCACTAAGCCATTGCCCCTTAACAGATTACGAAATGACCCTGCACCCACCACATCTACCCTGCAAATAGAGACATTGCCCAACCTACCAACAACCACGTCAGACATTCCGAGAGAGACGATCAAAGACGGCAAACTGGCGTGAGTTTTGAACTGGGTGGTAAAAGGGTGGCCGGAAACAGAAAGCAGTGACCAGTTTAAACCCTTCTGAAACCAGCAAACTGAATTATCCTCCCAAAAGGGATGTATACTATGGGGCGATAGAGTGTAGTTCCAGAGAGCTTACAAAAAAAAAAATTACACATGTTGCATGAGGGACACCCGGGCATTGTGAAAATGAAATCCCTAACCAGAAGCTACATATGGTGGCCAGGGATAGACAGAACCATTGAAACCTGGGTGGCTACATGTGACAAATGTCAGCAATCCAGACCAAACCCGCCTGAAGCACCAACCCTCCAGTGGGAAACACCAAGGGGCCCATGGTCAAGGATCCATATAGACTTTGCGGGACCCATGAAAGGGCACACTTTCTTGATCACAGTAGACGCTTACTCCAACTGGTTGGAGGTAAGCCTAATGTGATCTACCACGACAGAGGCGGTTACAAAACAACTAAACAGACTTTTCGCCACCCACGGCCTACCTGACTTGATAGTATCTGACAATGGGCCACAATTTATGGCATTGGCATTTGAGCAATTCCTCGCAGAACGGGGAATCCAACACTCATTGACAGCGCCCGTTCATCCGGCGGCAAACAGGCGGGCGGAATGAATGGTCAGATACATCAAAGATGCTTTAGAAAAGATGGACACTGGTAACATACACGACAAAATAAATAAACTATTAACAATACAGCTCATAACACCAAGTGCTAAAACCAATAAAAGCCCAGCAGAACTCCTGATGGGAAGAAAACTCCGATCCCATCTAGACAGACTTCACCCGACATACAATCCAGAAAAACCACCAGACTCATCCAGCCAGTACCGGGCATTTAATCCAGGAGACACGATCTACGCTAAAAAAAATTTCAGGGGATCCACTATGGGTACCTGCTACAATAATCCAAGTGACAGGCCCCTGGTCGTACTGGCTGGAAACAGAGGACGGAAGAAACTGGAAACGGCATGTTGACCAAATACGATCAAGAATAATTTTAAACAGCACTGAAAACCCACAAACATCACAAACAGACTCTAATAAAAAAACTAGAGGGGGGCGAGAAACCCCAAACAATCATCAAAAAGAAGGTGAAAATACTACTACAAGACAACGACAAACCGAACGGGCCCAACCAACACAAACACCGCTAAATAAAAGAAGAAACCAACAATATTCACCGGAGAATGAAGGCAGCTGAAGGGTACCAGAGGAAGTTGACCCATTCAAAACCTCACCTGGAAGGAACGGTCAAGCCAGCTCAACCAGCCTGGGAAGACTGGCCGGGAACAAAGAAGCCGACAACTCGACCGAACGCAGTAGACCAGGTGAGAGTTGCGGCGAAAGGCCTGACTCACCCTTCCAGGCGGTTCCATGGAGAAGAGCAGGAGCAACGAAGATCCCTTCCGAACTGGCTGAAGACCATGCAGCAACTGAACTGCGCAGGTCAAGTAGGCAAGTGAAAAGCCCTGCCTACCTACGCGACTACGTAGTGTTCCAACACTGGTGGTTTTTAAGAAGAGCTTGGACAGCCATTTGTCTGAAATGGCATAGGGTTTCCTGATTGAGCAGGAGCAGAAGACTTCAAAGGTGCCTCCCAACTGTTATTCTGTTAAATTAAAGAAATATTATAGGCAGAGTCTATCTTCTAATTTCTCAGCATTTGTGTTATGAATTTTAAAGACAAAAAAAGAGCTCCCTGATCCATTTCTAAATTGGACATGATCCTATATTAGGTAATTTTTTCTACTGCTGCTCTACTGCTCATATAAACACAGTGTAAGTAGCAAGACAGGGCCTGAAGGATCAGGTTGGTATTTGCAGTTGCATCTCCTTGAAGATGCTTTCTTTTAACATATTCAGAGGGTAAATCATTAATCAAAAGAATAATGAAGTAAGAGTTCAAGCTTTCTCTTGTCTTCAGGAAATTATGTTTTTAGCAGTCACCCAAAGCATTTGGCTTGGTTGTTTGTTCTGGAATAAAGTGGGTTCTTCAGCCAAGAAATCAGGGTTACTGCTTAAAAAACAGCAGAGGTCATTAAGGAAGAATAGAGAAGCAGCATAACAGAGTTCCTCTACCACACCCTTTCTTAACCTTAGCAACTTTAAGATGGATGGACTTGAATCCCCAGAATAGCCTAGCCAGCCATGCTGGTGTAGATTATTTTACCCACTTAGATAGATAGATAGATAGATAGATAGATAGATAGATAGATAGATAGAT
>BLBF01000040.1:16057681-16073319 GCA_015471245.1 Laticauda colubrina
ATAGATAGATAGATAGATAGATAGATAGATAGATAGATAGATAGATAAGCAACTTTAAGATGGATGG
This sequence comes from Laticauda colubrina, assembly GCA_015471245.1. Lineage (NCBI taxonomy): Eukaryota > Metazoa > Chordata > Lepidosauria > Squamata > Elapidae > Laticauda > Laticauda colubrina. The sequence goes on from BLBF01000040.1 coordinate 16,057,749, forward strand.
ACTTCAGTGCCCAGAATTCCACAGCCAGCCATGCTGACTAAAATAAGGTCCACTTATTTTAAAGTTGTCAAGATTGAGAAACATTGCTCAGTAGCAACACTCATTCTTTCATTTGTATCACCACATTCAGGCTCTTTATAAATGTACCCAGAAAAAAAATATTGCTGGCAGTCCTTAGATTATATTATCAGTCCTATAGCATCTATGCTAAGAGGAATCTCAGTGGTTCACTTATGAAGCACACAATAATAAAAAGATAAAAATAATCTCAAAAATGATTAGTGTAAACGAGAAGCAAATGGCTATACGCCATGGTTTGTCCATGGCATCTACAGCCTCGGGTGCTACAATTCATCACATCTTGCACTAATGATGGCCAGACCTAAAATCTGGGTAGAACATATCGTATTGTAACCCTCAAATTTAAGCCCATGTCACACTGAACCAACGGATGCAAAGAGGATGTAAAACGGACAAAAAACCTTGCCATCCGTTCGAAAACGCGATGTACTCACTGCCTCCATTTGGCTTCCTCTCTATCCACCCAGCATCCGTTTATTGACGTTTCATCCAGTCAGAAAGTTTTGGGCTGCCTAAAACTTTTGTGCGGAAAATATATCCAGTTCGTCCGTTCTGCATCCGCTACGCATCCGCTACGCATCCACTAGACATCTGCTAGGCATCCGCTAAGCATCTGTTATGCATCCGCTATATCCGCTAGGCGTCCGCTATGCATCCGCACAACTCCATCTGCGCGGACGTAGGGAGGAAGCGCAACGGACGCAGAACGGATGCAGAACGGATGCCTAGCGGATGCAGAACGGAAACAAAGCGTTTAAAATGGAAAAAACATTCGCAGAGGGGACCTATCTCGGATATTAAGGATGTCTAGAGGATGCCTACAGGATGCCTAGAGGATGCCTAGCGGAAAACCTATACTGCCTGTAAAAAGGGGGAACAACTCACCTGCATCTCACTTTCAGAACAGCAGCCCAGCTGTGCAGACCTCTGCAGCCTTCATCTGCCTCTTGCTCTTCCACAGCATCCAGTCATGTCCACCATGGATCATAACAAACTCCTTTTGGAAGCCACCATCGTTCTGCAACAGTGCAAAGCCATCTACAGGCTCTGTGAACTCTACTACGGGAAGAAAAGGAGGCGGCCAACAAGCGTCTGGGTACGAAGATGGATCGGGAGAAGAGCAGAGTATGGACTGTACAACAAGCTGATGGTGGAGCTCAGGAACAAAGACACTTGTGCATTCCAGAACTTCATGAGGATGCCTCCAGCCATGTTTGACGAAGTTGTGCAGCGGCTGACACCCAGGTTGACCAAAGCAAACACCAGCTTCCGGCCCAGCCTGGAACCTGGGCTCAAGGTGGCACTCACTCTGTGCCACCTGGCCTCAGCGACCTACTACAGGAGCATGCAGTACGGCTGGAGGGTGCCATCCAACACCATCAGCATTGTGGTCAGAGAAGTGGTGCAGGCCATCATCGAAGAATACAAGGAGGAGCTCCTCCAGTACCCCTCCACTGAAGAAGGATGGAAGAAAGTTGCAGAGCAGTGGTATCAGAGGTGGAACTTACCACACACCGTTGGAGCCATAGAGGGCAAGCACATGGCCTGCAAATCTCCAGCCAACTCGGGGTCCACTTATTTCAACTACAAGGGCTTCTTCAGCATCATCCTCTTCGCCATGGTCGATGCTGACCACAAGTTCATGTACATTGATGCTTCAGGCAATGGCTCATCTTCAGATGCCCAGGTATACAACGCCAGTCACCTCAAGGAGGGGCTGGAACACAACCTCATGGAGGGCTTCCCAGATCCAGAACCCCTGCCCAACGACACACAAGATGTGCCCTACTTCATCGTGGGGGATGACGCCTTCTCCCTCACAACCTACCTCATGAAGCCATACACTTCCAGACTCCTCACCCGTGAAGAGAGGATCTTCAACTACAGGCTGTCCAAGGCAATGCGGGTGGTGGAGAACGCCTTTGGCATCCTGGCCAACAGGTTCCAGGTACTTCTCACCACAATGCAGCATCGCCCAGAGACCGTGAGGAGGATCATGGAAGCTTGCTGCATCCTGCACAATCTCATGCGCACCCGCTACCCAGTCTTGCAGAACAGGCTCGTGGACCTCCAGCAAGGCAATGGGGACATGGAGCCTGGGGAATGGAGGCAAGGGCGAAACCTGATCGACACTGAGGATGTGCAAGGCCCCAACAGAGCTACACGTGAAGGGAAGAAGCAGCGCAACCTCCTGAGACACTGGTGCAACTCCCCAGCTGGAGCAGTGGAGTGGCAAGACAGGATGGTAGATGCTTAATGGATGCTTCCTTCAGCCTGTCTCATCACACGGATGAGATTGGGCCATGTATGTTTGGTTGGCCTACAATGAACAGGGCATTTAATAAAGAGTTGTGTTTATGTTGACATGTGTGGATAATTATTACATTATTATTGATAATAAAGGGCCGTAGGTGTGGCACCTGGGAGGGTGGACCATACAGTCCCACTATGCTTGCACTGGAGGTTTATCTATCCCACTGCTATCCTAACCCATCCCACAGCTATTACCCATACCACAGGTATCCTAACCCATCCCAAAGCTATCCTTACCCATCCCACAAGCATGCAAAGGCTTAAACCATTTCTAAACGTTTCCAGCAAGACTTTATGAAAAAAAAGAAATGAAGCAAGTGTGTGAATCATAAATAGACTTTATTAACAACAAGCTATAAGACAAAAATGAGTCTCTGGCACTCTTCTTGGTCGCTCAGTCTCAGGGGTGAAGGGTCCAGGTGCTGTGGAGGTGGCTGGTGCTGGAGTGCTTGTCATCAGCTCCTCCAGAAGCAGAAGCAGCAGAAGCGCCAGCCCCAGAAGAGCGAGCCCGTGCTGCAGAAGCCCCAGCAGAACCAGAGTGAGGGCCAGGGGGCAGGATGCTAGCCCTGTCCCTCTTGCCAGGGCTGGCAGCAGATGGCTGAGGCTTGCTGTGCTTCTGCATGGTTGTGGGGTTGCTGGCTGGCAGGGAGGCTGGCAGGAACCAAGGCTGGCAGGAAGGCTGGCAGGGAGGCTGGCACCAAGGCAGGCAGGAAGGCTGGCACCAAGGCAGGCAGGAAGGCTGGCAGCAAGGCAGGCAGGAAGGCTGGCAGGGAGGCAGCACCAAGGCTGGCAGGAAGGCTGGCAGGAAGGCTGGCAGGGAGGCAGGCACCAAGGCTGGCAGGAAGGCTGGCAGGCAGGCACCAAGGCTGGCAGGCAGACATGAACCAAAGCTGGCAGGAAGGCTGGCAGGCAGGCAGGCACCAAGGCTGGCAGGCAGACCGGCTGGCAGCAAGGCTTGCAGGCAGGCTGGCACCAAGGCTGGCAGGGAGGCTGGCAGCAAGGCTGGTAGCAAGGCTGGCAGCAAGGCTGGCAGGCAGACATGCAGGCAGGGCAGGCAAGGCAGTCGATGTGTCCGGCAGCAGGTCTTTCCTCTGAATGGCGAGCTGCTTCCGAGCTGCTTCCGTTATATCCGCGGGGCTGACGCAATGCATCCTCCCTGCATGCACAGTGAACACCAGGCATCCATTAGGCTTCCGCTGTGCATCCGCTAGGCTTCCGCTGTGCATCCGCTTCATCCGTTCGGCGTCCGCTCTGCACCCGCTCTTTTCGTTCTGCGTCTGCTTCGCTGAGGCCCCCTGGAAGCCCTGTGGATGTGCCACCCACTCCCATCCATCCCATCCGCTTCCATCCGCTGGGCTTCCGTTCTGCATCCACTTTGCATCCGCCCTGCGTCTTCCACGCGTCCGTGTTATCCGCTCTGGTTATGCAAATTTTTGCCCCTTTTGAGAGCGGATAACAATGGATGGAACATTTTGCTCATCCACTGTGTCCTTTTTGCATCCGTTGGCCAGTGTGACATGGGCTTTAGATATGCCTAGGACAGAAACACACTCTGTCCATGTTCAAAGGCCCTCTTCTTTCTTGTTCCATCGCTTGGTTCAGTCTGAATATTGTAAGATGTTTTCATTTTGGGATCAAAAATGAAGGGCTTCATTGTTCATTACAGAAGGAGAAAAACAGACTTCAAATGTCACTGTGAAGTTTACAATGAATACATGCTGTTTCCAATGGTGAATGCTTGGTATTCTACTCTGTTTGCTTTATTCAAGAGTCTAGGAGAACCTTTTCCAAATTTTGCTTATCCCTTTTAATAAAATTAAAAACTTATATCCTTAATTAAAAAAAGCCCTATTCCTTTTAGTAAGATTTGTTAGTCGGAAAAGATGCTCTCAGTCTTCTGATATTTTTTTTTGTTATTTGCTTATACCTTTTAATAAAATTAAAAATCATAAACCCTTAATAAAAAAAGTTTGTGCCCTTCAATAAAACGTGTTAGTTGGAAAAGATGACCCCCAAATTTTGATGACTATTGTATTATTATTATTATTATTATTATTATTATTATTATTATTATTACTATTTTGTTATCACAAACCAATATGGCCATCCTCCATCTCTACTACCTCCTCTTATTGGTATCATTATTATAATTATGATTACTCTGCTGCTTTGCATGAACACTGAGACCCTCTGCACTGTAGACAAATTCTTTGTGTGTCTGATCATACTTGCGCAAATAAAATTCTCTTTACTCTGCAATTGCTTTTCTTTCTTTAACTGAAAAGAGAGGCTGCCCTTTTATAGAAAAGGAAAACAAAACTATCCTCCAAGCTGTTGCTCACAAAATAGAAGATCAGCAAATGCGATGTTCGAATGGCTGCACAGTTTTAAAGGCTTCGCGGCAGAGGTGGTATTCAGCAGGTTCTGACCGGTTCTAGACAACCAGTAATGGAAATTTTGAGTAGTTTGGAGAATCAGAAAATGCCCCCTCTGACTGGCCCTGCCCCCATCTATTCTCTGCCTCCCGAGTCCCAGTTGATCGACTGGGTCTTCTTTTGTTGCCCTGCACAGGAGAATGGAGCTGGAAAGCAGGTTAGTGGGGTGGGGAGAGAATGGGGATTTTTGCAGTAACCTTCCCCTACCGTGCCCACCAAGCCACGCCCACCAAGCCACACCATGCCCGCCAAGCCACGCCCACAGAACTGGTAGTAAAAAATTTTTGAATCCCATCACTGCTTCATGTGTAGGAAAATCAAAATATGAAATTAGATGCAATGAATGTGAGTTGAAATAGCACAATATGAGATTTATTTACCAAATTTGTATGCTGCCCATCTCACTATGTAAGTGACTGTGGGCAGTTTACAGATTAGAAACATAAAACAGCACAAGAAAGAAATAGTTAAAAAGACAGAATTTGAAACAGAATCAAAAACAAAGTTTAAGGGGAGCACCCTCAAGCCCCCAAACATCCCCATGGTTGCATACCACTCTAGGATTTTTGTGCTAGTTGGCAGAGTTAGGTCTTAATGCCTGTGGGGACTCATCTCACCTCTGGGGACAATATGTTCCAGGGCTGGGAGCAATGACACAAAAGGCTCTCTTCCTAGAGTTGCCAGCTGAAATCCTTTAACTGATGGGGTCCATAGCATGCTCTTTTTTCATGACCAGTGGGACAAGTTGGTGTAATTTGGACAAGATGGCTCCTCAGGTAACCTGGTGCCCTGCCAGAAAGGGCTTTTTTAAAAAAAGCTCATGCAGCAGAAATGAATCAGAGAGACCCAAAGGTGTTTTTCAAAAGGACACCTTGACTTCTTGGGTTTTTTCCCTTGAAAATATTTCACTTCTCATCCAAGAAGCTTCTTCAGTTCACTTCAGACTTGTAAAAGCTTCTTGGATGAGAAGCAAAATGTTTTCAAAAGGAAAAAAAAAAAAGTCCAATGGCCTTTAAAAAACCACCTTTGGGACAACTATGGCCTTGTTGACTGAGAAGCTCCATAGACATGAATTACGCAAGTTATAAATGAGTTCCAGGTTGCATGTGGGAGGCTATCACGCATGCAGTTCTTTTTGGAATTTTAGATTTTAATTGTCAGGTGTGTAGAATGGAGAAAATGAAGGTTCCTTTCAAGGAAAACTCAAAAAATAAGAGGCTCATTTTGAAGAGCTGCAGAAGAATACAGCCCTTTGAATATGGGTTTATTTTCCAAGTTGACCTTAGTTTGCTTGGATTATTTATTTTAAATATTTATTGTTGTTGTTAATTGCAAAGTCGTATCTGACCCATCGCGACCCCATCTGTGGTGGAATTCAATTTTTTTTTATTACTGGTTCTATGGGCATGGCTTGGTGGGCGTGGCAGGGGAAGGAACTGCAAAATTTCCATTCCCTCCCCACCCCACTAACCTGCTTTCCAGCTCCCTTCTCCTGTATGGGGCAAAAAAGACGACCCAGCTGATCAGCTGGGACTTGGGAGTCAGAGAATAGAGATGGGGGCAGGGCCAGTCAGAGGTGGTATTTGCCGGTTCTCCAAACTACTCAAAATTTCCGCTATTGGTTCTCCAGAACTGGTCAGAACCTGCTGAATCCCACCTCTTGACCCCATGGACAACCTTCCTCCAGGCCTTGTTGTCCTCTACCATCTTCTGGAGTCCATTTAAACTCACACTGACTGTTTCAGTGACTTCATCCAGCCACCTCATTCTCTGTTGTCCCCTTCTTCTTTTGTCCTCAATCGTTCCCAGCATTAGGCTCTTCTCCAGTAAGTCCTTCCTCCTTCTTATTAGGTGGCCAAAGTATCTGAGTTTTATCTTCTGGAACTGGCCTTCTAAAGAGCAGTCAGGTTTTATCTCCTCCAGGACTGACCGGTATTTATTTGTATTTATTTATTGACTTTTTGAAAGATAGATAGGAATGATATTTAGAATGTTTTTGTTTTTGTTTGCTTTTTATAACTGTTCTGGGACTTTGTTAAAAATAAATGTAAGATGCAGGTATATTTTTTTCATCTTCTTATTTTTACATTTTAAAACAAAAACCTGCCTTTTTTATAAATAACTCAAGGTGGTGAACATACCTAATGCTCTTTCCTCCTCCTACTTTCCCTTCAACAACAAGTGTGTAGGCTGAGCGAATGTTCTAGTCCATCCAGCTTCCATGCCTAAGGGTTAGAAATTTTCCCATTTCTAAGAGGAATGTTATTCTAATGATCTAATCCATATTTGCCATTAACTTTTGAAATGCTGGTGATCACAACACATTATGTTTCTTAGTGAATACTACTAGTTTTGTGTGTGTGTGTGTGTGTGTGGAAAGAGAGTAAACAGTCTGGGCAATGAAACATGAACTCCAGGAATAAAAAGGAGAAGACCATCTGCACTCAAAAGAATGCTTTAAAAAAGGCAATAAATTTTCATTTGAAGGGGGACCAATTGCAAAAATACCGTCTGTGCAAACAGCCTGCAGTGTCAGGTGTCTAATTTTACTGACACAACAATGAGAGGAGGTAGGAGTCCATGTTTTTATCTTCTGCAGAAAGATATTGAACTTTTAGCAAAGTGAGCCAAAGTTAGAAGCTGTAGTTAGAAGATAGGAGCCTTGAGTTGTCCAATCAAAGCTGAGAAAATGGCCCAAAATTCTCTCAGGCAGAGGTCTTAATCTTTTTGGTTTAATGGGCATTTTTTTAAATGTTAGAGCAAAATGTGAGAATTGGTGCAAATCTGTTATTTGGAGAAAGGGCCATACAGCCACAAAATAGCAATTGTGGGGGATATAACCAGTTAGAAAACATAAATTATCAGGAATTCTATTCAGGGGTGTTTGCACAGTATGGTCCAAAAATTTAAATTTATGATGGTGCAATTGAGGTTCACCTGCCACCCTCAAAACTGAGTGGATCTCTGATTGTATCATTATGGCAGCCACCTTGACTTAAAAGTAGACAGAGCTTTGATTTAATTGTTGGAATCTTTACACCAACTCTCTGGATATTCTTGATCCTCCTTATACGATGTGTAGCTTTATTCTTTGGGGGGATGCAAGTAGACACAGTTTCCAAACAATATACTGACCTGTGGGAGCCTATCAAGTTAAGGAGGACGGTTATTTTCATGCAGAATACGTAAATATTCTTGGCAAAATAGATGGTGTTATAAGCTGGTGCTTTGTTTTAAAGCATGCCAGATTTTTATGTTTTTAAAGTAAAATTCAGTTCAATTCCATCTTGTTGTTTTTGATTTGGGTCATCAAAAGCATTAAGGCATTAAGCATAGCCAACCATAATTACATTAATTTAGCATACATATTAATCAAATAAAACTACATAGCATTATTGGTACAGCAAATAGCAATAAATAGAAGTTGGTTTTGTGAACCCTTAGTGAATTCATCTTTTTGTTTAACAGCCACTCAAATGAAACTTGCCAGTCTACATAACAGCATCTCCTTGCTTAAAAGTCATTGAATATTCATTGTTCTTAGAATCCGGCCAGAATAATTTCCTCTTAAAGAAGAACTCCAAAAATTTCTGATGGGTAGAAATGGAAACAGGACCGTACAAGTAAAAAAAAAATAAAGAAAAGAAAAATATTCTGTAGTTTTATTGGAACATGGCCATTACATTGTAATTGAAATCATTTGTTGAAAATGTTCTCTCTCTGAAGGATGACTCTGTTATATATCTTAAATAGTCTATTTTGGTTTAATTAAGTATACGTCTAAGGACTGTTGTTACTTTGCAAAACTGTTCCTTTCAGCAAAACCATTCAAAACTCTGTTTTTAAATTATTTGCATTGTTTGGATTCAGAAAGAATTCTGATGAAAAGGCAAAATAATGTATATTAGGTTCATTGTTAACAGGTTAAAAATCAGTTTGAGGTCAGTTTGGTGTAGTAGTTAAGGCATCAGGTTAGAAACCAGGAGATGGACGAGTCTTCAGATATGAATGCTGGATGGTCAAAACCATTGACAACATAACCATAAAGTGTTCCCTCCGGAAAAACGCGAAGTAGACTGGGTTCCACCAAGAAGTTTTTATTTCAAATATAGTTGCAAAACGGAACATTGCCTCAAGCCGCGACAGCCCTTTTATATGTTTCTGTCTGCTGGCTTGTAGCCAATGACAAGCATTTGGTTTTGCCGCCCTGGGGCGGCTTCATGGATTGGTTCCTATTGAACCAACCCCTTTTAGGTTTTGTTAACCAATCGGAACGAAGTATTTGGAGTCTACCATTATTTATACAGAACATAAAGAATTAAACAGCACCCACTAGTTAAAAATTATTTTCACCAGACAATATCCATGGAGGTCAGATTTCCCGCCCACCCCTTTAATAGAGCAGCAAGACTATTGCTTTTTAGCAAATGCTGCAGCTCAAAAGCCCAAGGCCTGCCTGAATGAATGAAACCCTCTTTTGCCGGCTGGAGAAAGAAGAACAAAGATGAAACAACTGGGCAGAAATAAAAGGGGGCAATGAGGTTGCTCCATCGTATTCTCTGAGAGGAGAAGATCCTTATGGGTATCTTGAAGGTACTTTTTCAAAAGGCAACTGGATTATGTTTTTTTCCTTCAGGAAGAAGACCAGAAGTGGTATTCAGCAGTTTCTGATCAGTTCTGGAGAATCGGTAGTGGAAATTCTGAGCAGTTCGGAGAACCAGCAAATACCACCTCTGACTGACCCCATCCCCATCTATTCTCTGCCTCCCAGCTGATTGGATGGGTCTTCTTTTGTTGTCCTGCACAGGAGAAAGGAGCTGGAAAACTGGGGTGGGGAGGGGAGGGAATGGGGATTTTACAGTATCCTTCCCCTGCCTTTGCTCACGAAGCCATGCCCACCAAGGCATGTAAAAAATTTTGAATCCCACCACTGAAGAAGACATTTCACTTCTCATACAAGAAGCTTCTCAGATGAGAAGCAAAACATCATCTTCCTTAAGAAAAAGACATTGTCCAGTTGCCTTTGGAAAAAGCACCTTTGAGACAACCATGACCTGGATGATGGAGAATCTCCACAGACATTCTTATAGGTTCTATGTCTTTTTGATATTAGTTGCCTGCTCTTCAAAACATAAAACTAGAAGGGGGAAATTTCACAAGATACAATTGCAACTCTATCAAAATGCTCTTTTTTTTCCAGGAATTTCTATCTTTCTATCTTCTTTCTAGGGACCTACTTACTTCCTTATTCAGGATGACATCTCCCAACCATCCAATTCCTTATGAATGTTTGTGCCCAGCTTTTTTAATCTATAAAATAATCTAACCAAAGGATTTTGGGTTGCATATGAAAACAAAATAAGATATATAAAAATAAAGCATAATTCCACACTCCAAAATTAAATTAAATGCCCAAGACAGTTGATCTCTCTCAAATCAGCTCTGGACTAAAGGCTTCTTAAATACAAGGCTGCTTTATATAGTGTATTTTATCCACGAGGAACATAGCTATCATTTGTAGTCAGACACTACACTAATAATCTGACACCCAGCTGCCTGAGCAGATGGGCGGTTTTCAATATAAATTTTATATACCACTCGGAGCCTCCAGCTGAGGATAAGAGTACTGTTCCCTTTGATTCATTTTGCTTGCTTCATTGAATTCCCTCTGGCCTTGGATCTATGCTTCCTCTACCATACATTCAGAATCATTTTTCCTGCATTCTCCTTTACTGCTATGCTACAGCAGCTCTGTATGGAAGCTCCAGAGAAAAGTGGTAGCCCAAGTTATAAAACTGCTTTTAATGAAACAGAGAAGAGCAGATGAATGGGGCCATGGGAGTTAAGCAATCTTCTGGAATGAACTGTCCTGCCCAGAATTAATCATACCACTTGAGCAGGTCTCTGCAGAAACTCAGGGACCTTAAAGACAGTGAAGTCAGTTGGCCCTGAAATGAGGTAGGGATAATAGTCACTGTAATTAAAATTGCCTAAGTCCTTTTGTGGCAGAAAATTACACTTCCTTTTGGGGAAAGGATGGGCACCAGTTGCAGAAGATAGAGCAAGGAAATGGTCTGAGCTCAGTCTCTTTCAGTCTTGGTAGAAGTGAATACAGCTGGATTGCAGTGAGAGGCACTGGTAAAAGAGATGTGCCCTTGTCCAAAACTAGGGAAGCCTTGAAAATTGTAACCTTGGTTTAATATACAGAATAGATTCAGTGAGTGTTAAACTTAACTTCTGGTTGCCTGCTTTCCTTCACCATCAACTACATTCTCTTTCTTTCTTTCCTAACAAGAAACTCTTGCTCTATATTAACATTTTAAAAACACATTCCTTGGCACAATCCTGTCAAGAACAAGGAGAGATTCAACCTGTAAATAAGGAGAAATTTTCTGACAGTGAGAACAATCAACCAATGGAACAGCTCGCTTTCAGAAATTGTGGGAACTTCATCACTGGAGGCTTTCATGAAGAGATTGGACTGCCATTTGTCAGAAATTGTTTAGGATCTCCTGACTGGAGGGGGGGTTGGACTAGATGACCTACAAGGTCCCTTCCAACTCTGTTAACCTGTGTGATCTGAACCTTCTTGGATTTCCCCATAATTCTTCAGATGAGCTAGATTGTAATTAATGCAATAAGGTACTAGAGTGTTCTGCTTCACAGAGTAAAAGGGGCCTATATCTACCAGCACTTTTAATCTATAAGACTGTCTAGTTCCTGCCCATAAAGAAATCCAAGGAATCCCTATCTTGAAATGAGCAATAGCAAGTAGAATCACCTAACCACAGACTTCTCCACTATGATAAATGTATGCCATGGCTGTGCAATTTTCTTTGCAAAGTATGAAACAGAAAGTTTAAAACCCCTTTGTTATATTCAGAGTATCACATCCAGTCATTAATCAGGTCCAAATTTATAAAGTTTCCAAGGACGAAGGTCAGCCAGGTTTGCTTGCTGCTTCATTTTGTCCTCAGATTGAGTTGTATTTTCTCCAAAGGAATGCTGGAACTTAGTTTTATAAAGCAGCAGTATATTTGCTAGATGTCTATGGAGATTCTCATTCGTCCAGGTCATGGTTGTCCCAAAGGTGCTTTTTTTTTCAAGAGGCAACTGGACTTTCTGTTTTTTCTTCTTGGATGAAAAGCGAAACATCTTCAAAGAAAAACCAGAAAGTCCAGTTGCCACTTGAAAAAAAAGCACCTTTGGGACATTTGCAAGAATTACCCTGCCTTTTAGCAGAACTTTACTTTTCTAGAATTGTGATAGGTTGTCAGAAAGCAGAATTATGGTAATTCTAGTCAGACCTGTCAAACTGGCCGCCCATGGGCTGGATGTGTCACATGCAGGTCACGCCCACCCTGGCTCCACAAAGGCAAAAAGCATTGCAATATGTCACAATATGTCACATGACACAATCGAGGTTGACACCCATATTCTAGTGTATTTAGTGTATCTCATGTAAAATGGAAACTCCATTTTAGAAAGTGTAAATCAAGACGTGCGCATGTGTGTGTGTGTGTAAGACAGAGAAAACAGAGATTTATCTTTTCAACTAAAACAAAAAACACTGGAATCAGGCAGAGATTTTTCTGCTACTTTATTGACAATTAACTGCAAGAATTATAACACCAACAGTCAGGCCTAAGTAACTGAGCAATCTATATATATAAAAGTAAAATACCACTCACACATCATCACAAAATCTCCAGAACTGTAAAGCCTACAAACTTGAAATTATTAACATGCTCTGATGCGAAGGAGTTCTACTTCCCCTCCCCACTTGAAAAGAAATCTGTTGCAAATGCAAAACACCAGCAGAGGAGAAGAGTTTCAGTTTTAATTTCACAGCACCAAGCAGCTTTAGTATGGAAGAGTTGAGCTAAGCCACACCCAGGCTCCTTGCTGTCTACTTCTTGCTCACACAGCAAATATTGCTTCAGTTTCCAAACACACTGACAGGACGCTAGGATGCTGGTAGACAGAGGCAGATTTTTTTTCCTTTATTTTCTTTCCCAAAAATGAAGCCTGACCACATAGTTTTGTAGCGAAGCACGGGTATCGAGCTAGTAATATAATATTACAAGCATGTTTCATCATTCAAGCCTGGCAATAATAACTCAATATATTTCAGGTTCATTAACAAGAAGCTTGACACAGTGGAAAGAAAGGAGGGGAGAAAGTTGGTGGTTAGAAGTATTATTTTTATAAAAAGTATTCTGGAGGCAGGTGCTTGACTGAAAGAAAATAAAAGACAACTTTTATTATTTTTCTTTTAAAAAATAACGCAAGGATAAGAAAGCTTGAGTTACAGCTTGAGGTCTGTTTTGTGTTTTTTGTCATTATTGGAGCTGGAATAAGAGGACAGAAATGGAAATAAAATGAAAAGGAAGGAGAAATAATAGCAGTCTTGTGGCTATCAGTTGAACCTCAGCCTGAATAGCTTTAATATGGGTGGGCTTCAACTCCCCAAATTTTTCAGCCACTAACTCCTAGGTTAGCAGGTTTATAAGTGCAGAAAACCAGAGCATGCTAAATTCTATTTAAACAAGAAAGAGAAGACAGAAAATAAATAAGACACAGGCTTCAAAAAATTATATGCTTATTAAAAATTTACAAGTAGCTAATGCAGTATTTTTGTTTTGAATAGCCCAGAATATAACTCCTGGAAAAGATAATGGCTTCATCATGCTAATTTTGATTGCAAAAACTCTAAACCAAACTGCCATTCCTCTAGAAAAGTTGCTGATTTACTCAGTGGCAATTGTATTCCTCACACTTGTTTTGAAGCTGGAAAGAAATCTATCTCTTCTCTTCCTCTCCTCATCTTGCAAGCTACTGTGATGAAAGGAGAAACAAATAAAAACTTTTAAAAAAAAAATTGCTGGGAAAAAAAATCACATTTCTCTACAACAGCTATGGACTCACATTGGTTGGCCAGAATTCTACTGAAGCAATTGCAATGCAGAATTAGGGAACTGGAATTAGGAGGCTGGAATTAGGGGACTAGAGACGAAAATATATGAAGAATGGATACATGAACTAGGCTTGGCTAGTCTAGCGAAGAGAAGGACCAGGGGAGACATGATATCAGTCTTCCAATATTTGAGGAGCTGCCACAGAGAGGAAGGGGTCAAGTTATTTTCTAAAGCATCCGAAGGCCAGACAAGGAATAATGGATGGAAACTGAACAAGGAGAGATTTAACCTGGAAATAAGGAGAAATATTCTGACAGTGAGAACAATTTGGAAGTTGTGGGAGCGCCATCACTTGAGACTGTCATTTGTCAGAATTAGTGTAGGGTCTCCTGCTTGGGTGGAGGGTTGGACTAGATGACCTACAAGGTCCCTTCCAATTCCAATTATCTGTTATTAAAACATCAGGAGCTATTCATTATAAAACTATACCATCTATAAACCCATTCATCTCCAAAATATGCCCTCCCCGCACCCTGTTTTGTCTGGCAGAGTGCTGCAGGAGGGCATCCAGGCAAAAAAGGGGGTGCACAGGTGCCTAGCATGGCCCCCTCCCATGCCCCATTTTGACTGCTAGGGGGACCACAGCTTTGCTATTTCCAGGGTGGCCCAACAAGCCAGATTTAAGTATCCCCGCAGGCCGCATCCAGCCTGTGGGTCTTGAGTTTGACATTCCTGGTCTAACCTATTTCTACACATACAGCAGAATAGCCAGCTGTATGGTTGTGGAGAATTTGAAACCGTTTCCAGTGATGTTATCTCAATGTTATTCCTTCCACAGTGTCTCTGAGTCTTCGGTGTGACTTGTCCATGGAGAATTCTGCAAGTCTTAAATGGCCATCTTATAGTTTCCATCCTCAATCACTAACTTCTTCTGTTAGTTTGTTCTATGTATGTGGTGGGGCAGGCAGTGCAAGGGATTTCGTATATTCCTTGGTTTTCTAACTCGATTTTGTCTTTAGGGTTTCTTAGGATGGTGGATATTTAATCTTGGACTTTTTGATGCTAAACTTGATTGTTTTCTTAACAAACTTTTTATTACTCAACAAGGTAATATCTTCAGCAGTGAAGATGTTACCTACTCAGGTGATGAAACATCTGCAGAAAAGCAACCAAACTCATAGAACACCAAGAATTCCAAAGTTTAATTCTGAGCCACAAATATTCTCTGCTATTGGCAAAACATGTAATCATAGGCTGCTTGACTATCATTCAAGGTAATGTGTGAAGCCGTTCCCTTCTTCACACTCCTCCTCTGCCATCACATATATTTTGTTATTGGATGGAGTAACAACAGAAGAGGCATTAATCCTCCAAGCCCTTATCACAGAACATGACATTCCCCTGTGTTTCTGATAAACAAGAACCTTCTAATCTGCTCATTCTGCCTGTTTTCGAAGTCATTACTGTATAGCTGAAGGAGATGTTTTTTTCTGAAGCTTCACGTTTTACAAGTGTTATTCATCAAAAAAGGATTATTCATTGCAGACAAGTGTAAATACAGGAGCAATGTTTATTGTTATGGGATGAACGCTGGAAATTCCACCAATAGGAAGATTATATATATATAATCTTCTGAATTCTGATTCTGCTGAAACGTTGCTACAACTTTAAAAGCACAGCTACAATGACGTGGGATAATACCCGAAGGAAGCTGAATAGCATATAATTCCACGCAGATAGATAGATAGATAGATAGATAGATAGATAGATAGATAGTTATAGATATAGATATAGATATAGATATAGATATAGATATAGATATAG
>BLBF01000040.1:16080414-16092119 GCA_015471245.1 Laticauda colubrina
GAAGTACAAATTTGTCAGTCCTATTTTTGAGCAGCACTGAGAATTTGTTGGAAACACCTGTCAAACCCACCATAGCTATTTTATACAACAAATTGTGGCAAATCATTTGCACTGCTTTTTCCTTTCCCTTTTAGTAATAAATTGACGATGGACACGGAGTTTATGGATTGTGATTTTAGTAGTTAGACCATTGCCAGACAGGATTTTATCATAGATTTTATCTGTAATCTTATTCCAGAATTTTTAATTGTGTATTTATTGCTTATTCATAGATTGTGGATTCATAGATTCATATATTGTGGATGACATGAAGGTAAAAACTAGAGGATATTGCAGAAAATAAGCTTTGCCTAAACAGATTTGTTCAATGATTATGTTCAAGTGGGAAAGTTTGAAATTACAGGGTTTTAACTATATGTTAATAAATCAAACATAAGATCAGCTGTTATTTTGGCCTTTCTCCCAACAAAAATGGTAAAGTGAATATGGCTATGCTATATTTATCCCATCACTTAATTGCCTCTGATTTCAAAAGCAATGCTTAACAGGTTCATTTTTGCTATGCACATTGAGAATTTGTTATTTTAATGGCTCAGTGGGTTGTGGGAACCAGGGCGCTTGTGAGGGATGTTACATAGCAATTTTTTCCCCCTTTTTAGTCTTTAAGGTTTAGTGTGAGGTAAAGGTCTGTTTGTGCACTGATCAGAATGTCATTGCTTTCATCTTCTAGTTACATTGGGTCTTCTTATATGATGTGTTTGTTATTTAAGACTGTAACAAACTCCCATTGAGATTTTGAAACCAATAGCATTTCCCTTGAAGAGAAAGGCTGCTAACTGATTGACAGTCCAAGATACAAATTACTCTCTGAAGCATGAAGATTAAAATCTACTCTTATTTGACCGGGTTATGTTTCTCCTTCCACCACCACCCCTTGCTCTTGTCCTTGTCGCCATTAATTGCATGATAAAATGTTTCCTCAGTAATGAAACAATTCACTTAGGATTAACTCAGCTGGCTTCATCATGGTTTCATTTGCTATCTGCAAGCTGAATACACTAACACATCTTTTTTTTTTTTTCTCAGATTTGAAAAAAAAAACAACCAACTTATTTATGGAAGAAGATGGCAGGCCTGGTGTTTATGTTCTCATTCACATTGTTGTGTGATTCAAAACATGGTCATTGGGAAGAAAAATCATTTGATGGGATGACTCAGCAGATTGTTAGGAGTACAACCGTTCCCTTGTCCAGGATTCTGTTGAGTATTTTGGTATTCTGGCTGCTGTGGCCAGCAAGGCTGTGGAACTAAAATAAGACTGGCTTGAGGTTTCAGAGGACATGAAAAAAAAATGTTTTTTTTTTCAAATGAGAGGAAAGTAATTGGAGGTTGGGAACTGTTGCTCTACAGAAATAACTCTCCAGATGTTGGAGAGTACTTTCATTGGCAGGGGAAGGAAACTTTGTGGCTTCTCTGGTAGCAGTAGCACTTATATATCGCTTCACAGTGCTTTACAGCTCTCTCTAAGCAGTTTACAGAGTCAGTATACTGCCCCCAACAATTTGGGTCTTCATTTTACCAACCTTGGAAGGATGGAAGGTTGAGTCAATCTTGAGTCAGTGAGAATCAAACTGATGGCAATCGGCAAAATTAGCCTGCAATACTGCATTCTAACCACTGCACCACCAGGGTTCATGCAGTTCAGTGGTAGTCAACCTGGTCCCTACTGCCCACTAGTGGGCATTCCAACTTTCATGGTGGGTGGTAGGGGTTTTGTCCCCTACTTTATAAATCACCATTACTGTGGAACTGGTGGGCAGCTAGAGAATATTTTACTACTAGCAGAGATACAAAATTGGGCGGTAGTATAAAAAGGTTGACTACCCCTGATGTAGTTGATGTTGCTGAACTGTAACCAGCAATGTCTGCCATTGTATTTGTAGTTCATCAACACCTGGGGAGTTATAGGTGCCATAGTCTGAAAAAACTGAAAATGAAAAATGAAAAAACTGCCCAAGCAGCCAGGTGATTTTTTCTTCTTTTACTTGGAAAAAAAATTAACTATAGAGTTAATTTTAACTATTAACTCTATAGAACTATAGTGTATAGATAAATTGCAATGTACTAAGAGGAACGATGGAGAAGAAGGGTTTGTTGCCTGTTTCTCCAAGCAAAACTGCATCCCCAAGAAAAAGTGTTAGGTCCCAAATGAGAAGTATTACATTTATTTTTAAAGTACACCAAGAAATCTTCTAGAAATCTCTGTTACCTTTTGTCTTTTTGGGGGGGCGTGCAAAATGGGTCACCCTATTAGACACATGACTTCCAGCATCTGTTTCAGTTTGGTTTTATGACAAATACTGACAACCTAATGGCAGATGACACAATCTGAAAAATTAGGTCTCTGTGTGTATTCATTCTTGCAGAAACTCTTTGTCCCTTCTTGTTGTGACAATAATCTGTTTACATCCAAGCACTCATCCAGGATGACACAGAATGTGGCCTTTAGCAGCAGCCCATACCTTCAGTTAATTAAAAAGTTTTCCTCTAAAAGATATAATTTGTCAAGTTAGGATGTTGCTTCTGGACAGGTCATTTGTTTTCCAGTCTGATGAGCTGCCACAATATTGTGAGCTGGGCCAACAACTTAGCTTCATTCTCTAGCACACCTGAATGTAAAACACAACCATTAGAATTAATGGTTCTCTGAGTCTTTCTAGATCGGTTTGAATTTACAACTTGCCGGTCCATATGCAGCTTCTTTTAAGGACCTTATCTTTACTTCTATTATGTGTTCATTTCCATAAATGTAGCACAATTGCTTGAAGACAACAGAAACGGTTCTGTTGCTAATTATTCCCGATAGTCATTTAAACAAAAGTAATCAATTTATTTTTGTCAGCTTCTAGATCTGACTTTAAGTGAAGTTTGATAAGCAGCTAATGTTTTATAGTTTTTGGGAAATGGACAATCAGCCATTGTTTGGTTCTTCTTTTTCACCCCGTAGAGGAAGTTGTGGATACAACTTGACAGCAGCAGAATAAAAGATGATGAAAGATGATGAAAGGCCTGGAGATTAAAACATATGAAGAACAGTTGCAGGATTTGGGTTTGGCTTGTCTAGGAAAAAGAAGCACTAACGGTGATAGCAGTGTTCCAGTATTTGAGAGGTTGCTACAAAGAGGAGGGAGTCAACTTATTAACTAAAGCACCTCTAGGCAGGACAAGTAACAATGGATGGAAACTAATCAAGGAGAGAAGCAACCTGGAATGAAGGAGAAAGTTCTTGACAGAACAATTAATCAGTGGAATGACTTGCCTTCAGAAATTGTGGGTGCTCCATCACTGGAGGTTTTTAAGAAGGGATTGAATAATTATTTGTCTGAAATGGTATAGGCTTTCCTGCTTGAGCAGGTGGTTGGACTAGAAGACCTCCAAAGTCCCTTCCAGCTCTATTCTGACTGACTGACTGATTGATTGTACATGCAAAGGAGACCTAAGAATATTTTTGAGCTATAAAAGCTCTGGAGTAGGAAAAGATTCTCAAAGCAAGAATAGAAATATTCTTAGCTTGCTACAGAAAACATTTGAAACCTGTTATTTCTGTCAAAGGAAGTGTTACAAAGTACTGGCTGAAAGGATATCTATATTTCCACACTTGGTGTGTTCAATTTTTTTTCTTATTTTGAGACTGTAAACTGTAAACATAAACAGTAAGTATGCTTTTAAAATTGCCAAAAGATATTCTATTTATGGTTTTGTGTGTCAGCTTCATTGAAGGCATTCACTGAAATGTACAATTTAGCCAGTGAGGCCTAAAGGTTGCACTCAAATATATGTATACTTCTTTGTAATATTTGCCTAATCTACATATTAGCCTCTAGCATAATGCATTTTGTTATATTCTAGGTAATATGTAGGATTATCACATATACACAAACAATACCATCTCTACATCTTCCTGGTCCCTGTTATCCCATCAATATATTTTGTTTTGTTTTTTGCCCCCAAAAACATGATTTATAGCTAACTTGTGTGTCATAATCCTTCAAAGAAGAATTGAATCAACAGCCCCCATTTTCCTTTGGTGTGTCATACTTCATGTTATTCAACACTCCTGGTGCTTCAGCCTACATCAAACATTTGAGAAGGAGAGATGTCAAAAGGTTTTTCATAGTGGTAAAGGAAGCATACAAGCCTCTGTACTTACTTCTATGATCTCTCAAACCCTCACTGTTCTACTGTGATTTCAAAAAGGTCATCTGATTGTAAATTCATGAGCAAGTCATTATCATTCTTCACAGCCTTGGATGAACTGAAAAAAATATTTCTGTACAGGTAGTCCTCAACTTATGATCAATTGCTTAGTGACTGTTCAAAGTTATGATGGATATTGCCAGAGCTACTTTGAACTTGGCTTTGAAGTTATGACTGCTCCCCCCTGGCCCATGTTCACATGTTTAGAATAGAATAGAATAGAATAGAATAGAATAGAATAGAATAGAATAGAATTCTTTATTGGCCAAGCATGATTGGACACACAAGGAATTTGTCTTGGTGCAAATGCTCTCAGTATACATCAAAGAAAAGATACATTTGTCAAGAATCATAAGGTACAACACTTAATAATAGTCATAGGTACAATTAGCAATCAAATCATACTAGGAAACAGTCAATAAACATTGTAAGGATATAAGTGACAAAGTTGCAGTCATACAGTCACAAGTGGGACAGGATGGGTGATAAGGAATGATGAGAAGATTAATACTAATAGTAATACAGACTTTGTAAATAGTTGGACAGTGTTGAGGGAATTATTTGTTTAGCAGAATGATTGTGTTTGGGAAAAAACTGTTCTTGTGTCTAGTTGTTCCGGTGTGCAGTGTTCTATAGTGTCGTTTTGAGGGTAGGAGTTGAAACTGTTTATGTCCAGGATGTGAGGGGTCTGTAAATATTTTCACAGCCCTCTTTTTGACTCGTGCAGGATACAGGTCCTCAATTAAAGGCAGGTTGGTAGTAATTGTTTTTTCTGCAGTCCTAATTACTCTCTGGCGTCTGTGTCTGTCCTGTTGGGTTGCAGAACCAAACCAGACAGTTATAGAGGTGCAGATGACAGACTCAATAATTCCTCTGTATAATTGAATCAGCAGCTCTTTGGACAGTTTGAGCTAATTTTGGGCCCTTGGCAACCAGCCCATATTTATGGCCATTTGCAGCATGTTGTGGTGACATAGTTGTGATTTTCAGCATTTTTTGCTGGGAATTGGCATTTACTTCATGCCCATTTTTTTGGTATGGAGGTGAAATGATACGGTCACTTTATATGTCTAATGTGAGCATGCCGACATTCACCCGCCCAATTTCACACTACATTACCACAACGAAAGCTTGAGTTTGAACACCATAATACATTCTCCATTAATTTAGTTTTTCTTTGCAAACAGTCAAGATTCCTCTCGAAAGTATATCCCAGTGAAAAAGTATGATAGTCAGTTATTCCTCTATTTCAAATGCCATTATAGTTGTTGCTTTCATTGGTTTCAGATTTAGTTCGATGTGTCAGCTAATTTTTCAAAAAAGTTTCAAGTTTTCACACCATTCTGATGGTGCCTTTTTATTATTTTGCAAATTGTTTTAACTCTTGCTAAAACGATAGCAGTTCCAATATCTAAGGGGCTGCCACAAAGAAGAGGGAGTCAAGCAATTCTCCAAAGCACCAGAGGACAGGACAAAAAGCAATGGGTGAAAACTCATCAAGGACAGAAGCAACCTCGAACTAAGGAGAAATTTCCTGACAGGACAACTTATCAGTGGAACAATTGGCCTCCAGAAGTTATAAATGCTCCAACACTGGAAGTTTTAAAAAAGAGATTGGACAACCATTTGTCTGAAATGGTGTAGGGTTTTCTACCTGAGCAAGGGGGTTGAACTAGAAGACCTCCAGGGTCCCTTCCAATTCTGTTATTCTAATTTGATTTTTTTTAAAAAAAAATGCCTTGACTAATTCCCAATAAAGTTTTCTCTTTTTCTAGCCTGCTTTGTAAGGAACTGCTCTTGAAGGTCAAATAAAAATTCATCAGTACGGAAAACTTAAGTTCAATCAACATTAATGGGGAGAAATTATTAAATAAAACATTCAACAATATTAATCATTTTGGGTCACATTTTTCATTCAAACTCTTCTGAGTTTGCAGATCACCTTGTTTCAAAGGAAAGAGAAATCATGGCCATAGGATTTCTCAGAATATTATATGTAGTACTTTTTGATACTTAAATATATTTAGCATAGCATCTGCCTTTACTTTCTCATTTAATATGGAATACATCTTTGCTTACTACTGAGTTATTTAAGAATTATTGGTGTTTCTGTACTACAGGTAGCCAGCCCTTGACTTACAACCATTTGTAAGGCTATAAAACCATGCAGGGCTCATTTAACAAGAGCCACGGTTAGTAACAGACATTCTATTTCTAACTCTAGTCATATGTCAGGGAGTACATGTAGGTACTTTATGTGGATATTATGGGCTTCTCCACATTATTAAATTAAAGTGCTATCAATCCAATGTTGAGTTGGAAGAAAGCAATACTGGCATAAAATGTGTTCTTCCAGTTGCTGATCCCTATCTTGCCTCTGTTCTCAGTTACTGCCAACTTGCCTGACTTCCAAATAATAGGTGCCAAAGTTTTAATAGATTTAAAACTCATTGAGGCTATGTTTGAGGTTCATGGTCACATTAAAGGGCATTCCTTCTAGTCCTTATGTCTAGTCCTTGACTCAGTGAAAAAGATGCCAGTATAAATTACGCTGCCCCAATGGCAACAGCAATAGCACTATCACCCCCAATAACGTGGGTCCTCATTTTACTGACCTCAGAAGGATGGAAGGCTGAGTCAATCTTGAGTCAAAATCGAACTCCTGGCAGTGGGCAGAGTTTGCCTGCAATACTGCATCCTAACCACTGTGCCAGCATGGCTTCTGAGCTGTATACAGGTAATCCTTGACTTATGTCCACAACTGAACCCAATATTTCTGTTGCTCAGCAAGAGAATTGTTAAGTGAGTTTTGCCCCCATTTTATGACCTTTCTTGCCACAGTTGTTGAGTGAATCACTGCAGTTGATAACAGTTACACGGTTGTTGGTGTGAATCTGGCTTCTGCACTGACTTTGCTTGTTAGAAAGTCACAACAGAGGATCTCATGACCTTGGGGCATTGTAAATGTCACACATACATGCCAACTGTCAAACTATCCGAATCATGTGACCATGGGAATACTACAATACGTCATAAGCATGAAAAACAGTTATGTGTCCCCTGTCAGCGTTCCAACTAACAAACTTCAAACCAATAAACTCCAAGGCAAGCATTTCCTCAAAGTTCCATTTTATTAGAATTGTCATA
The DNA here is from genome assembly GCA_015471245.1 of Laticauda colubrina. Taxonomy (NCBI): domain Eukaryota; kingdom Metazoa; phylum Chordata; class Lepidosauria; order Squamata; family Elapidae; genus Laticauda; species Laticauda colubrina. The sequence goes on from BLBF01000040.1 coordinate 16,087,819, forward strand.
CTGGCACATCTGGGAAAACCCCAATCTGAGAGTTCTTTGTTTTCCCTTCCCAAAAGAAATTCAAAGATCCATTCCCTGCACCCATCAGTCCATCACATGGCTCAATCAAACACCATCCCAACTGGAGACATTCCTCCAGACACTCCTCTCCAGGTGCAGGGAAACTTGTCCTTGACTTTCTAAGAATGAATGTTGTTGAGTGTATACTGAACAAGTCAAAAAGAGGGCTGTGAAAATATTTACAGACCTCTCACATCCTGGACATAAACTGTTTCAACTCCTTCCCTCAAAACAACGCTATAGAGCACCGCACACCAAAACAACTAGACACAAGAACAGTTTTTTCCTAAATGCCATCACTCTGCTAAAGCCCCTGTCACACTGCACCAACGGATGGAAAGAGGATGTAAAATGGAGGAAAACACTTGTCATCCGTTGGTTAATGCGATGCTTCCGTTCTGTACTCACTGCCTCCGTTTTGCTTCCTCTCTATCCGTCCAGCATCCGTCTATTGACGTTTCATCTGCTCAGAAGGTTTTGAGCCGCTCAAAACTTTTGAGCGGAAAATGTATCCAATGCATCCGTTCTGCATCCGCAAGATATGGGGGACATCCGTTCTGCATCCATTACGCATCTGCTCTATCCGCAAGGCATCCGCTGCGCATCTGTGCAATTCAAATCCGTTCCAGCGGTAAACGGACGCAGGGAGGAAGCGGAACGGACACGCAGTGTTAGTAGCACGGACGGAGAAAGGATGAAAGTGGATGCAGCTACGCATCCGTGTCATCCGCTACGCATCCGCTCTGCAGCCACTCTGCATCCTCTACGCATCCTCTATGCATCCGCTCTGCATCCGCTTCCATCCGCTTCCATCCGCTAGGCTTCTGTTCCGCATCCACTTTCCATCCACTCTGCGTCCTCCCCCCGTCCGTTCCTTTCTGTGTTATCCGCTCTGCTTATGCAAATTTTTGCCCCTTTTGAGAGCGGATAACAACGGATGGAACAATTTTCTCCTCCGCTGTGTTCTTTTTACAAACGTTTTGCATCCGTTGGGCAGTGTGACAGGGCCTTAAACAAATAATTCCATCAACACTGTCCAACTATTTACAAAGTCTGCACTACTATTACTATTAATCTTCTCATCATTCCTTATCACCCATCCCGTCCCACTTGTGACTGTTTGACTGTAACTTTGTCCCTTGTATCCTTATGTTTTATACTGACTGTTTCCTAGTATGATTTGATTGCTTATTTGTACCCTATGACTATTATTAAGTGTTGTACCTTATGATTGCACCAAGACAAATTCCTTGTGTGTCCAATCACACTTGGCCAATAAAGAATTCTATTCTATTATCTATTAATCTATTATCTTCCACCTCTCTATGAAATGTGGCAGCCTCGAAAGTAAAATATGGCTTCCAAGGTTGACATCCATTTTTTTCAATGCCATTGTAACTTTGAATGGTCACTAAAAGAATGATTGTAAATCTAGGAGTACCTGTATAAGGCTGGACAATAGTGCCATCCTTACAGTTTTGATGTGGAATCTTTAAAAAAAAAGATAAGACTTTGTTTCCCGTACAACTAGGTGTGAGTTGTTAGCTGAAGACCCCAGTCCACAACATGGGGCTGGACTAGAAGACCTCCAAGGTCCCTTCCAGCTCTATTCTGATTCATTTATACACTTTGAGAAAAACTTCTCCAATAGATCCTATTATATGAAATATCATCACCAGCAAAATATATCAATTCTCCTTTTTCCTCTAATGAAATATAACAGTCACAATGACCTACGAAAGGTTCTTATGAGTACAGTCTGATCGCTTTTTTTAAAAAATGCATAGAACATAACGTCCCAACCTAGACCTTTCAGAGTTCTGGTTTCTTCCTAATTTTGATCCCAAAGCACCATATGAATAATAACAGCAGATTAATAAAAGCAGATTTCTGCTTGCTAAACTTTCCCACTGGCTCCAAATTAAAGTAAGAAGTTTGGTCCAACGAAGAAGCTGATTTAGCAAACTGCAAAATCTAATTATGTAATTGTTTTTGACACCTCCTCTACCCGGTGACTGGGCATTTCAAATAGCTACTTGACTTCATTTAAAAAAAGGACTTCACAAAAGCCAATCCTTGCATATGATGCACTGCTTGTGCACAAAGTTTGTGTAAGATAGAATAGAATTCTTTATAGAATAGAATTCTTTATTGGCCAAGTGTGGTTGGGCACACAAGGAATTTGTCTTGGTGCAAATACTCTCAGTATACATTTTTAAAAAGATACATTCAGCAAGAATCATAAGGTACAACACTTCATGATGCCTATCCATCAACAATCCATTCAAAATTAATCAGTTAAGAAGGGCATAGGTTTGGGGGATGATAGTCTACTTTTTAAGCTGTCTGCTGTATTATCCCAATAAAGAGAAATAATCCTAATAAACAGACATAATTATATTTCGAGAAATATAATTATATAATCAAGAGAGTAAAACAATTGAAATGGAAATGGGCTAGTCACATGGCAAGAACTGATGGCAGGTGGATTAAAGCAGTCATACAGTAGAATGAATGGCGTCCACAAAAGAGACAAAAACAAAAAAAAGAGAGAGAAAGAGATGGATTGAAGACATCAGCAAGTATTGTGGGCCCAATTTGCAAAAGAAAGCTCGTCCATATTGATTGGAAATATGCAGAAGAGGCCTTCATCCTGCAATGGATAGACCAGAGATCTCCAAACTTGACAACTTTAAGACTAGTGGACTTCAACTGCCAGAATGCCTTAGTCAGCTATTGAAGTCCACAAGTCTTAAAGTTGCCAAGTTTGAGGACCCCTGGGATAGACAATGCCTAGAAAGATGATGATGATAATGATGATTTATAATCTTAATATTATAGTTATACAATAATAAAATAAAATAAAATGTCATAATTTTTTATATTTGTATGCCACCTGACTCACAGTGACTCTAGAGTGGTTTACAGATTGTTCAAAAAGTTTAAAAGCAACAATAATACAAAAACAATCAACACAAAACAAAGGAATTGAGATGGCAGAGAAAAGAAAGCAAGGTGAGAACAAGAATGAAGACTGCTGACTATCTGAACCATTAAGCACTACTCGGGTGACCCTGAGGACACAGATAAACCTCCAAGTGCTTCAATGACCCTCTAAATAAGGGTCTTCAAACTTGGCAAGTTTAAGACTTGTGGACTTCAACTCCCAGAATTCCTGAGCTAAAATGACTGGAAGAGGAATTCTGGGAGTTGAACTCCACAAGTCTTAAACTTGCCAGGTTTGAAGACCCCTGCTCTAAAAAGATGCAAATGACCAGCTGTCTGCAAGGAATGTAAATCCTTTCATTCCCCACTATCCTGTCACAGCTGAAGAAGCTTCTTGGATAAAAAGCGAAATGTCTTCAAAAGAAAAAGAAAAACAAGAAAGTCCAGTTGCCTCTTGAAAAAGCACATCTTTTTTTGCATCCCAAAGTCTTGCCTTGATGGCTCTAGTTTAACTCCAAGTTTAAGGTTGTTTAAATGACTGCTTTGTTGGTGAGAAGGGAGTAAATAGAGAAGAGACTTTAGCAGGAATGAACTGAAAAAGGAGCTTTCCATTGAGGTTCAGGTTTCCCTGTGCGATCGGTAAAGCTCACATTGCACAGATACAAGGATAAGCAAGTCCCCTTAAAGGGCATTAAATACATTTTAACTGGGAAGAGGAGTAGTGGGCACCATTACAAAAGAGCATTAGACAGGCGCTTTGTAAGCAGGGAATTCCAGATTAATCTCCCATCAGCAACCCTACCAACAGCAGCATGTCCAGGGAAAAAAGATCCATTATCCAGTGGCAGAAAGAGCACTGTGCTGAGCGCTTGGCAGAATTGATTGATTGGTGATCGATTTGAATGGAGTAATGAAATACATTAGAAAGGAAACAACTCTTGGGGGCAAAGTTTGCTTTTAAGGTCCTGGCCCCATAGGGTGATGGGAGGGTCTGTCAAGAAGGACTCAACTGCCAACAAGGAGAATATTTGTAGCTCAGGGTTGAAATAAGGGGTCCTTGGTGCTCTCTTAGCTTGCTTGTTTTCTTGCAGATGCTTCATAGATAGAACAGGAGTAGAGTAGAATAGGAGTACAGGAGAGTAAATATAATAGAAAAGGAGTAGAATAGGAGTAGAGTAGATATAATAGGAGTAAAAGAGGAGTAGAGCAGAGTAGATATAATAGAATAGGAATAGGAGTAGAGTAGACATAATAGAAAAGGAGTAGGAGTAGAGTAGATATAATAGAAGTAAAAT